>SJYT01029390.1:63855-138151 GCA_006410635.1 Cephalophus harveyi | reverse complement strand
TCCAATGAGGTGCTATAATTTTCAAATTCTGATAGGAAACTGATGTATGATTAAAATCCAGGCCCTTTATTTCCTTACCTTGGATTTCTCCAAATCAAACAAGGTTATGTATATTCCAGATCTGTATGGTTTCTTGTCTTTTATTGGATTTACAATCTTGAACAAACATTTTAATTGAAGCTTTAGTTACATTCAAGTATTATTAGCTTTGTGTTGTTAACACTACCTTAGATAAAAAAAGTAATGAAATAGGTATATTAAAATAATTTCATTATCCATCCTTGCTTCTATATATATATGAACCTGAAATGTTCTGTTTGAGGTATTATCCTATTTTATCAGTTCATTCCCTTGCAATTATCATCTTACAGTCGTACCTGTACATGTCAAGGAATTGATCCAGAGACTTGTGGAGCTTCCTTCTCTTTTGGCTGTTCATGGAGTATGTATTTCAATGGCTGCAAATTTGGTAGAAGCCCAAGTCCTAGAAGATTTAGAATTGATCCAAGTTCTCCCTTACACGTAAGTGTCCTTTTTACTTATGAATTACACTTATTGATATATAAGTACATTTCTTGAAATATTTTTTAAATTGTAAAAAATTAATATTAGAACATAGTGACAAAATAGTAACTATATGTGTGTATGTATATATATAAGAAAATAGTTTAAAATTCTAAATAATGTAGGTAAAATCTTTAATTATCAACCCAAATTCCAATTGTCCCTGACTCCCTCCTTCCCTCACCCTAAAGAGAATCACTGTTAAAAAAAACCTAGAATTTTATACCCAGCCAAAGTAGGAACAATGAATAAAGCTATTTGCCAACATTTCAAAGACTCAGTAAGTTTACTACCCACAGCACTACTATGAAAGAATTACTAAAGGACGTAATCCAGAAAGAAGATATATGAAACCGGAACCAATCTGTCCGGAACACGAGGCCATGGTGAGCAAAGAAATTAGTCAACCTTATTGTTAAGTTTAAATTAAATAAGTTGAGTACTTACATTTTTTAATTGAAATAACAACCTATAAGTATAATTCAATACTCTTCTCAAATCAAGGGTGGGTAGGCAATGGGAGGGGGGTTGGGCACCTATATAAATTAATTGTGGCAATGTTTTATGATTTGTTTGGAGTGGGGAGAATTTAGATAGTGATTAACTCCAAGATCAGTGTTTTTCAAGCTTTGTGCTGTGACCAAGAGTATAAAAACATTGTCTACTACAAGTAACTATTTGGAAAAATATATCTTCAAATGAATAGATAAAACTATCACAAAATGACAGTTAGCCTTATTACATATAACAAAAATAATATTTAAATATTAAAAGTTAATATCTGATAGTTATTGCTGAGGATCACTATGATGTGGCAAAAACATTTTTTAAATAAAATCTCATTTCTTTAAATTCTAGTTTTGACCTACCAAACTGAATTCTTAGCCCAATAAAGAGTCATGACCCACAGCTTGGAAAATACTGCTCTAAATATTGTCAGAAAAACGTATTTGAGAAGTGTATATTTAAAAATTTTTAGATGACTACAAATATAATTTATAACCTTTGAACTAGTTGTGGGAAAAAACCCATTCATCAGTCAGCAAGGTTAGTTTAAAAAGTCTAACTGAGATATAAGATAATATCTAATTGGGATATAAGATAAATAGGTAACACAATATAAACCAGCAGGAATTACTCTTCTTGTATCTATAATACAAGGAATGTAACATCTTTCATGAAAGCTCAGAATAAGTAAATAATCCCTTTAAAGAGTAATCAAAATTATTTTTTTTCTCTAGAGTTCCCATCTACTGTAATAAAAGAGGGAAATCACTCTAAAGAGCACTGTGTTTTGCAGATAAAATACCTTAGAAGAAATCTAACAAGTTTATCAGATCTTTAGGGAGAAAACTATACTAAAAGGACATATAAAATGCCTGATAATGAGAAGGTAACATGTTCAAAGATCAGACTATTGGATAATGAGATGTGAATTCTTCCTTAAAATAAATGTTAAAGAGTTAATTTTTTCTAAATAATTATCTGATGAAGCTGCTATATTCTATAACACTCATATAATAAATGAACAATCAGTTTTTGCTTATGCTTATTATTAACAATGAGTAATGTTTATGTAGTGTTTTTAGTACAGGAAGAAGCATTCTTCTTTTTAGGAACTGAGAAAAGACCAGTGTGAAGCTCAGCAGGCTAGGGAAAGTGAGGTGCATATAGTGGCCTTTAAGAATATGGGAAGATTATTGAAGAATGTTAAAGCAGAAAGTAATATAATGACCTTTTTTTTTTTTTAATGGGATGTCTGTGGCTGCTCTGTGGACTGGAGTTGGCCAAGAGTTCATTTAGCAAGATAGGCTAGCTATTAGAATAGTCCAAAGAAGTGATAGTAGTGACTTACAATATGGTTGTGAGAGAAGAAATGATAAGCAGTAGTTCTGGATAGGTTGTTAAAACTAGGTGCTATTCCTTGACAAAGGGTGTGGTGAAACAAGACTAGGTTTATAGAAGACAGATTATCGATTCAGTTTGGATGCACTGGCTTGGAGATTCTTAAGAGAAATCCAAATGAGGCTGTCTGGTCATTAATAAGAACCTCAGGGTTAGTATGTGATCCAGGTGGTAGTTGTAGGCATTGATGTGGAGGTGATAACCCGAGAGATAAGATATAGGGTGAGAAGCGCAGAGGGATGTAGGGCGTGAGCCCCATTATGTAAAGATGTAATAAGAAATCTCCAATACACCCACTTACTCTAATGAAACAGAAAGTAAGGATTTTTATAATATGGATAAAGAACCTGCATTCAACAATAATCATCTATTTAAGTTTTAAATTTTTCTGTTTACCTGCTTTATTTCATTTGTATTCAAGAAATGTTACTCATAAGATAAAAAATTGTCCAATCTGACTAGTGACACTGAATGATTCATAACATTCTTCTAGCAATAAAACACAATTTACCCTACCCAATATCTCAAGTGCAATAAAATATAATAAAGTCTTTTTAACTAGCCATTTAAATAGTAATTCTGAAGTTTTCCTCAAATTATGTGTCAATATAGCCAGGAAGGATTTTTTTTTGTCAGTGATCTGACCTCCCTGGCTATATTTATTAAGCTACATTAAGTAATAGATATATAAATAGATGAATAGAAGAAAGCAATTTAGATATAGACCCTATGTATATGAATTTCCTTTTCAATGAACACACCAACTGAAATGAGTAGGAAACTAAAAGGATTATCCCTGGTGCTTTGCAGTGGCCAAGATTGAGTCTTGTTATAAAGCACTCAAGAATTAACTTCCTATGTGTACATTGCTATGTGGCTTTGGTTTTTATAATAGTTTGCTGCACCAGAGGTGAACTGATCCACAAGAAGGTTTTCCTTATCTACCAGATCACAAATGAGACAGACACCTTCAAACCTCTGAAGCCCTTCATTGCTGTCAGTTCTTCATCACTTGTCTTTTGTGACTGACCATTTATCAATCTCTGATTTGATTTAGGATACAATCATCTCTGAAAAACTACCACAGTGTTTTTTCAGCTAGTGTTACTAAAGGCTCCTTTCTCTCCTCCACACCTCATTCTGTCATCAGTGGCATTTTTACTACTCTTGTTATGACAGTTTTCCTTCGAAAAAAGTCTTACATGTTTCTACTATCATTAGACCCCAGAATCTTGATAAAGTGTTAAGGCTTCTCCACAATTCTATCAAATCTTCCTCAGTTTGTAGACATTACTGTGTAGAAAAGAAAACACTGGATTTAAACAGCCTATTGCCTACTTATTATATCTGAAGCTCTTAGCACGGGGATCTGATACACAGTATGTGCCTTATATGTGTTGCTCTCCTATGTCTGTTATAGAACCTTGTTTGACTGTGAGAATTCGTCCACATCTCCACTTGCCACCAGGAAAGTTGTCTTGATTTACTTCAAGTGCCCTCTACTATTGAATAAATATAAAATGTGGTTCTTGTTTTGACATGAGCAGCTTTGTAACTTACTTCTAACACCAGTTAGATTTCTCATTAGCTGATAACATAAACTTCTAATTTCAAAAGACTAAATCTAAGCATAACAATGACTAATAATTTAGATTTTATGGTAGCAATCATGTCATTTTCTATGGTAGCTTATCAGGGTAAGTATGAACTGTGCACCAACAATGAACATATTAGCAATGAGGTATAATTCATTTTCGTATGTTATATAAATTCATCATTCATATGTAATTATGAAACAACTTTTATGGACTGTCTTTTCCTATAGGAAAAAAACCTTGAAGATAATTTACAGAGTTTGGCTACAGAATTAGCTCCAATTTATAAGCAGTATGCTCCAGCTGCTTATCAAAACCAGGTATGTTTTGGGACCTTATATAGAGCTTTTAAACATGGTTGAAATTTACATCTAAACAATGTCCTTGTTAACAGAAATTGTTTTTCAAATTTTACCTCAATGTAGATCTTTTATTGACAGTTTTAAAAATTATCTAGTGTTTTTTAAAAACAGTATTATGGCAATTGAGGACTTCCCTGATGGCTCAGATGGTAAAGTGTCTACCTACAAAAAAAGAGATCTGGGTTTGATCCATGGGTTGACAAGATCCCCTGGAGAAGGAAATGGCAACCCACTCCAGTACTCTTGCCTGGAAAATCCCATGGCCAGAGGAATCTGGTAGGCTACGGTCCTTGGGGTTGCAAAGAGTAGGAAAGGACTGAGCAACTTCACTTTCACTTTCTTTTCAAGGCAATTGAATTAAATATCCACAATGAGACTTAATTCAATTGGGAAGTGGGGGAGATCAGGAGATATTAGCCAAGGGGTATAAACTCCCAGCAATAAGATAAATAAGACCTGGTGCACAGCTTGTTGGCTATATTTAATAATATTGTATTATACTTAAAAGTTTTAATTATGTCTTAAATGTTACCTCTACACACCAAAAAATTATAATTATGTTTAACTAACCTTATTGTGGTAATTATTTTGTAACATATATATGTATCTAGTGATCACATTGTACAGCTTAATCTTACATGTGTTATGTATGTCAGTAATACCTCAATAAAACTGAGGTGGGAAAACACATTTTTTAAAGAAAAGAAAAGGATAAGCATATATTGGGAGAAAATAATGGTAAATCATATAGCAGACAAAGTAGAAATAAGTGTAAAAAAAAAGGGCTTCCCTGGTGGCTCAGAGTTTAAAGCGTCTGCCTCCAATGCGGGAGACGTGGGTTCGATCCCTGGGTCGGGAAGATCCCCTGGAGAAGGATATGGCAGTCCACTCCAATATTCTTGCCTGGAGAATCCCATGGACGGAGAAGCTTAGTAGGTTACAGTCCATGGGGTCACAAAGAGTCAAACACGACTGAGCAACTTCACCTCACCTTTTAAATGTAACCAGGGAATTCCTTGGTGGTCCAGTGGTTAGGATTCCTCACTTGCACTGCTGAGGGCAAAGGTTTTATCTCTGGTCAGGGAAATAAGATCCTGCAAACCGAGCAAGTAGGCCAAAAACCAATCAAAAATAAAAAACATAACCAGGGGTGCATATTTTTTAAATATATGATAAAAATTAAAATATTTATTTGTATTATCATGAATAACAAGGTGTCTGCCCAATTCCATTTTATTTTTCATTTTATTTATTTATTTGCTTCTTTATTTATTTAGCTATGCCGGGTCATGATTGCAGCACATGGGATCTTTGGTCTTAGTTGCAGCATGTAGGATATAATTCCCGGACCAGGGATCAAACCTGGCCTCCCTGCACTGGGAGCCTGGAGTCTTAGCCACTGGACCACCAGGGTGCTTCTCCAACCTTTCATTTTAAACGGTTACAAATTAACTTTCTATACTGGTTTTATGGACCTTGAACACTGGATGCATCTTTAAAGCACTATACTAGTCTTTTGTCCTAATGAAGTATTTCAGGGTACTCTTCTTATTAATCCACCACCAAGTATTAGTGTCCTGTTGCCTTCAGTGATTGTCATTTTAGTTCATGTAGCCTCAAATTCTTTTGGAGAAGGCAATGGCACCCCACTCCGGTACTCTTGCCTGGAAAATCCCATGGACGGAGGAGCCTGGTAGGCTGCAGTCCATGGGGTCGCAAAGAGTCAGACACAACTGAGCGACTTCACTTTGACTTTTCACTTTCATGCATTGGAGAAGGAAATGGCAACCCACTCCAGTATTCTTGCCTAGAGAATCCCAGGGACAGGGAAGCCTGGTGGGCTGCCGTCTATGGGGTCGCACAGAGTCAGACATGACTGAAGCAACTTAGCAGCAGCAGCCTCAAATTCTTTACCCTTAATATTACTAAACTACACAATCACTGTGATCATCTAAATCTCTGAAATTGAGAATCCCAGGGACAGGGAAGCCTGGTGGGCTGCCGTCTATGGGGTCGCACAGAGTCAGACATGACTGAAGCAACTTAGCAGCAGCAGCCTCAAATTCTTTACCCTTAATATTACTAAACTACACAATCACTGTGATCATCTAAATCTCTGAAATAATAAGTGTAACTAAGTTATAAACTTGTCATAAAATGATTTTTATCTTTATTAAAGGTGATTCTTTTTGTCTCTTAAAACTGTGGGTAATTCATTACTCTTCAGGTGGCGCTTGAACATGCTGCCCGAGAATGTCGGCTTGGGAAGAAAGAAGGTCGTCCTTTCTCTGGGGTCACTGCTTGCCTAGACTTCTGTGCCCATCCCCACAGGGACATTCACAACATGAATAATGGGAGCACAGTGGTATGTACCTGGGTAGCTTTCAATTCTAAAGGCTCCATCAACATATTCTCAAGCTGAGGTCCTGATATCAACAGTGCTCCCCAAAAGTTATAGAACCAGCCTGAAATATTTTTTTGAATGTCTCAAATTATATATTGTGGGAGGTTTGTTGGGATGGAGGAATACATGGTTATTCAAAGCTACCATTCTCTGCTATCAAACTGGTAGGTAGGAAGTTAAGCGAGTTAATGTTTCTTTTTTTGCCATCTGTACTTCATGGGTTTTTGTTTGTTTTTCGCCCCACATCATGGGCTACAGGATCTTAGTTCACTGACCAGGGATAGGACCCCATCTCCCTTGTACTGGAAATGTGGAGTCTTAACCACTGGACCACCAAGGAATTCCCCTGTATTTCACGGGTTTTGTGAGGGAACTGTGTGCCAAAATTTTAATGTTGGTTCTTAATACTAGGTTGTAGGAATATTTAGAAGAAATATTTGCACATATATGTGCTTGTTATGTTTACAGCCATGGAAAACAATCACATGCTTATAGCATGAAATCAATCAAAATATATTTAAAGTAAGGAAAAGACCTCAGGAAAGATCATACAATAGTCCTTTTATACAGGAAATGTGTTTGCTTCAAGTAGATAACTTTTTACTCAGTAAAACAGTGATTGCCTCTATTTCTGAACTATACCAGTTTGGCCTCTTTGAAGACAGAGTTATGATTGTTTCACTTTGATTGAAAGTGTACCGCCTGATCCATCAAAATGCAGTCTTCCTTCCTTCTTTGATCTGTGCGGTCTATCAGCAACAGATTAAGGAGCAAAAATAACTTTTTTCTGTCTATCATGAGTTTTCATGATGCTGACTCTGGTCTCTGAGACTAATGTTATTTTCAAATGTTGAAATTTTACAAATCCATCCAGATGAATCTTAGCTGAAGAGTGATTCAACATCTTGGTTGGCTAGTACATTTTCCATGAGCTTCTTCATTAGAGATAATTATTAGTGATCAGGTTGGATTAGGCTGAGAATCAAACTAAGCTTTGGTCCCCTTCTCTCTTATGTATTATTCAGTGCTTGTTCTTTGTACTCCTCTTATTGCTCATGCAATGAGGCGCATTCCTAGAACTTGGCATGATGCTACATTTCCCCATCTCTGAAAACGTGAACTGAAAGTTTTCTGCCAACTCTTCTTCCTCCTCGTTTCCCTGGTCTTTGTAATTATGCTCCTGTCTTTGCCCCCTTCTTAGTCTCCCTGTGACCAAATAAATTGAAGTAAACGTTTATAAATGAAATATTCTAATTTTAAAGATTATTATTTTTAAATTATTAACAAATGACACCGAAAAGAATTCAGTGTTTCAGGCCTTGATGGTAAATGTGGCTGTAGATGTTTAGAAAGGCATGTGACTTTAAAAACCTTTAACATACTTTATCATCTGTATCCATCAAGTTCTATCAACTTGGAGAAGTTTCCAGTCTTACAACACTTTGCTGTCTTGGAAAGAGATCTTAGTTGTGGAAGAAATGTTTTAATGAAAAACAATGAGATCATGGATATATTTTTTATGGGTCTTTAATGACATTTGAAAATTGCCATTAAAATATTAATATTATATTATTAATATTATTATCATATTGTGTTATTAAAATAATAACATATTATATTAATAATATATATCAATATATTAATATATAATTTATATTTATAACTATTATTTAAACAATATTAATATATAATACATATTAATATATGATATTAACAATATATTATATTATTTTATCAATTTATTATTGATATTAATATAATTTTATGTGTCAGAGCCAGGAATTTCCTACATTTCCCTGTACTTTCATTTCTCTACAATGACTAGAAATAACTTAGAAAAAATTTTATTTTAAATTGGAAGATAATTGCTTTACATTATTGTGTTGGTTTCTGCCATACAGCAACACAAATCAGCCATAAGTAAACATATGTTCTTTTCTTGTTGAACCTCCCCCCCACCTCAAAAATAACTTATAAAGTAGAGAGAAGGCTGAGATTGGCTATATTCAAGACAAAATTTTTATTTTTTAAATTTATTGCTGGTCTTCGTTGCTTTGGACTGGCTTTCTCTAGTTATGGTGATTGGCTATTCTTGATTGCAGAATGTGGGCTTCCCATTGCAGTGGCTTTTCTTGTTGTGGAGCATAGGCTCTAAGCATGTGGGCTTAGCTTCTGCTTGGTGTCTGGAATCTTCCTGATTCTAGGGATCGAAGATGGTGCCCTCTACATTGGCAGGTGACTTCTTATCCACTGCTCCACTGGGAAAGTCCAAGACAAAATTTTCTTAAAAAGTCCTATATTACATCCAAGAAAAAGACAGACTTACTGTTATACTCCTAACTAAAATCAAAATGGAGCAGAACAATTATTTATCCAGATAAAATATTTCAGCTAATTTTTAAAAGTATTGGGGTATATAAGTCCTGCTAGAAAATGAAATCTCCTGGGCTTCTTTTGCTTCATTAATATCTGTCGATTTTTTTAATGAAGAAGAGAAAAAAAACTTACCTTGACAAACAGGGCAGGGAAAATATGTGTAGATAAATTTCACTTACAAGCAGAAGTGAAAAAAATCATAGAGGAAATCACAGCAAATTAGAAAATTCCTCATGATTTAGGCACCTCTAACCAAGGAATGTGACATTATTCAAATTGTAAGAAATAGTGTGATTTGTAGCCTGAAGTAATATCTTTTATTTGTTGCTATTTAATATGATGATAGTGAACAATTCAGTAACTATTAACTGTGGAACAAGAAGGAATATAACAAAGAAGCCTTAATATTGAAAATATTATAAAATGCATAAACATGGATAATATCTACTTAGAAAATCAACTCAAAATTACACTGGTCTGCTTAAAAACAATTGATGTTACTCATATTGAATAGCATTGAGTAACTTGATATATACAATTTTTTTCCAAAATGAATTAACCTATCACAGTAACCGATTGAAAATAGTTCCCTTTCACAATGGCAACAATAAATAGGTAGGAATAACTAAGAAGGTAGAAATAACTGTGATGACTGTGCAGGATCTCTGGTTTCCATTTCATGTTTTCTTCCTATCAGGTCTGCACTTTAACACGAGAAGATAACCGCTCATTTGGTGTTATTCCTCAAGATGAGCAGCTGCATGTGCTTCCTCTTTATAAACTTTCAGACACAGATGAGTTTGGATCAAGGGAAGGAATGGAAGCCAAGATCAAATCTGGGGCCATCATGGTCCTTGCACCCCGCCAGAGAAAAAGAATGCGATTTACTCAACCCGTTCCTCGTTCTGGGAAGAAGAGAGCAGCGATGATGACGGAGGTTCTGGCGCATAAAATAAGGGCTGTGGAAAAGAAATTTATTCCTCGAATCAAGCGGAAGAATAATTCAATGACAAACAATAGTAAGGCTTCATCACTGCCCCTTTTAGGTAAGATTTATGGACTCTGATAATTTTCTGTGCACAACTTCCATTGGCAGTTGCATTTGCACTTGGCCTTTGCAGCTTCATCTTTGCTACTCTTTTGAGAATGAGGCATTATGAAAAGAAAACTTCAGATCAGATACCAGTCAATCCAATTAGCTAATTATTTTTATATAGTTCATTTAGAATTCAAAAGAAGATACAGTATATTCCATATCCTTGTCAGAATTATAAGTCAACCAGAAAGTGACCTATCAGTATTTCTTAGTATTTTTTTCCCCTCTATTTATACTTAAAAAAAAAAAGTACAAAACCAAAGCATGTTCTTATTGTTTGTTCACAGCTATTGTGAACCAATACGCTGTCTCAACACAGATAAAATAACATAATTTCCCTGAAGTCTTACTTCGTCAGCTTCAGCATCACTTTAAATAGTTCATTCAATAAATATTACTGAGCACTACTTCGGACTGTTCTAGGTACTGTAGTAGTGAATAAGAGGGGAGATATAGTGCTCTGAAAGAATTCCATTTGAACAGGGTTGTCATAAAAGGATTGACTGAGGAATTTGTGTAAAGTCCTAAAGAATATGAGAATCAGCAATATTTTTATTTGGAGAAATAGCATTCCAGGTAGCAGAAGTGGCAAATGCAAAGTTTAGGAGAGAGGAATTTACCTTGAATACTTGATACAAGCAAAAAAGCCAGTATGATTGGAGCACAGAGGGCTTCCCAGGTACCGCAGTGGTAAGAAATCCATCTGCCGATGCAGGAGACTCAACAGATGTGGTTCAGTCCCTGGGGCGGGAAGATCCCCTGGAATAGGAAATGGCAACCTGCTCCAGTATTCTTTCTTGGAAAATTCCATGGGCAGAGGAGCCTGGCAGGATACAGTCCATGACGTTGCAAAGAGTCAGACACGACTGAGCACATATATGGTTGGAGCAGGGTGTGAAATGGGTAGAATAGCATCATGATCAGAGAGGTAAGAGGGACATCTGAGCAGTTCACCTTGTAGATTGCTGTAAAACTTTCGCCTGTATTGTGAGGGAGAGGAAGGTTTCTGGATATTTCATCATAGAGAGGGGCTATGATCCGATTCAAAAATAACATTCCAGTTACTGGATTGTAGCTACAGTCAGACGGGGCAGAGAAATATTAAGATGTTGATAAACAAGCTATCCTAACAGCTTAAGAAAGAGACAATGAGGCTTGGATCAGAGTGGCTAATGAGAAATGTCTGATTCTAGATGTTTTGAGGTATAGTCAATGGGATTTCTGATAGATTTAAATCTGGAGTGTGGACCAAAAAAGTGTAAAGGTTTACCCTGATGAAATCTGAAGCTCACTTTTGGACATGGTAAAAGTTCAAGATAAATTGTCAGACATTCAAGTTGAGGTGTTAGGAAAGCAGTTGAATAAGTGTAATTCAGAGAAGATGATTCTTTTGTCATGACCCTGATTGTCTTTGATAACTTTCTTAATTTTCTGTGCTGACAAATGTTCCAGGCTCCTCTTATATAATCCTGCCCCATATCTAAAATCAGCCATTCCTCTAGGGAGCCTAAAAAAATAATACTATGAATTTAAACTGATACGCAAAGTTGGAGCTACAAGGTATTCTTTAACTTCTTCGATTTTTGTATTTTTAAGAAAAGTTGTTTGTTTTTTTTTAAGATGAGAGAACTGATAGTGCAGACTTGATATAACACTGGGAAAGATTCAACAGAGTTAGGGAAGAGGCGAGGAAGAATTATCATTCCTTTATGCTTGTAGCTCCACTTTACAGATACTTAGGTTTATTTTAAGATTCACATATCTGGTTCCATGCTGCTTGTTTATGACAATCATAACATTTTCATCTTTCTGTCATTTCCCAATTGCATCTTTACATGTTATTCTTTTAAAATATATACTCTATTAGTAGCCAAATGCACAATACTTGCCCTATAACTTCTTGTTCTTTTGTAATATTACCCATGAGAGCTTTTTCTTCTTTTTTTATTGTTTTGAAACAACACCACTTTACTTTTGCTGTTATTTGATTCTTAAGATCTTTTGCCTTTCAAACATTTTTTTTTCCTTTTGCGACCCCATGAACTATAGCCCACCAGGCTCCTCTGTCCGTGGGATTTCCCAGGCCAGAATACTGGAGTGGGTTTCCATTTCTTTCTCTAAGGGATCTTCCCAGCCCATGGATAGGAACAGGTGGGTTCTTTACCACTGAGCCACCAGGGAAGCCCCACCTTTCCAGCATTTTGCTAGAACTTCTGAAAGGGAGAGTGTCCTCAGGAAAAATGTTTCCATTTGATATGAGATTTGCATGGATATGTCAGAGTGGATGGCCCACATTTTGGCCAATATCATAATAATAATAAATTGCTACCTACTTTGTGAGAAAGAAATGTAGCTTAAATACACTTGTTTTGAGGTTACAAATAGCTTATTTATGTTACTTCCTTTTGCCTAATAATAAATTTTGCCAGTTATGATGCTTTTGCTATCCAGAAATCTTTATCAATTGTTATTTACTTTAACTTTCTCGAAAATTTGATCATGCAATATCTAAAATGTATCTAAGTTCTTTGGGTAGTGAAATGCTGCTGTCCCCATATTATCATCTGCACTGCATTCTGATGTATGGTTTTAATATTTACTTCATAGCCAATTAGGGTCATTTCTAATATCGTACCATTTTAGACAAAGGACATCCTGCTAAATTTGTGAACTTTTTAAATGATTATTTCCAAAGTAATCAATTCTAAGTAAAAATGTATTGAATGAAAAAGCATACCCAAATCACCTATAATTTTTAACGTGTGCATATGTCAGACTTTAAATAGAACAAAACTGGCCATCCTTGCCCTCATCTGGTTTTATTCTATTCATCTTTGTACTTATCTTTAAAAGACAACAACTACCAAATTAGTTCATGTTTGTCTTTACATTTGGTATCCTTTTCTCTGTTTAGGAAATAAAACAGAGACTGTGCAACCTGAAATAAAAAGTGAAACTGAACCCCATCTTATCTTCAAAGGTTCGGACAACACTAAAAGCTATTCACCAACCACGTTCATTCCTCACCCAGTGAAAGAGGCAGACTTGGCTCCAGCCTTCTCCTGGTCCTCTAAGACTGCTTTGGTCACAACAGCTCCTTTTAAGAATGATGCATCACTTTCGTACGGGTTTTCAGAAAGAGGTAGCAATCCCCACTGCATCATGCCTTCTGCAAGACACAGTGGTGCTAATGTAGCTGCTGGGGAATGCACTGAAATTGCACAGCCTGGTGAAATGGTCCCTCTTCCCACCTTGTCTACTCCTATGACAAATTCCCTGGATTATTCTGAGCCTCCCATTGGCCCATCTGAGCAGCTAACTTCCAGTCAGCCAAACCAGCAGCCTCCATTCATCACCTCTCCTCATGAGCTTGCTTCCTCTCTGGCGGAAGAAGATGAGCAGCCTTCTGAAGCAGATGAGCCTCCATCAGACGACCCCCTGTCAGACGACCCCTTGTCACCTGCTGAGGAGAAACTGCCCCACATCGTTGAGTATTGGTCAGACAGTGAGCACATCTTCCTGGATGCCAATGTCGGCGGCGTGGCTATAGCGCCTTCCCACGGCTCGGTTCTGATTGAGTGCGCCCGGCGCGAGCTTCACGCCACGACTCCAGTTGAACACCCCAACCGAAATCACCCTACGCGCCTCTCTCTTGTCTTCTACCAGCACAAAAACCTGAATAAGCCCCAACACGGTTTCGAACTAAACAAGATTAAGTTTGAGGCGAAAGAAGCTAAGAATAAGAAAACTAAAGCCTCCGAGCAGAAAGACCAGGCAGCTAACGAGGGTATTGAACTGTCCACAGAAGTTAATGAATTTAGCCAGATCCCTTCTCACAAAGCGTTAACATTAACCCATGACAATGTTGTCACTGTGTCCCCCTATGCTCTCACACATGTTGCGGGGCCCTATAACCATTGGGTCTGAAGGCTTTTCTCCCCTTCTTAATGCCTTTGCGAGTGCAGTGTATTTTTTCAAGGTGCTCTTAAAAGAAAGTCATGTTGTCGTTTACTATAGCTTCATCTCACCCATTTGAAGGCTGAGGTTAAAAACAAAATGGGGGGTGGGTATTTCTTAACTGTGACTATATTTTGACAATTGGTAGAAGGTGCACATTTTAAGCAAAAATTAAAGTTTTATAGTTTTAAATACATAAAGAAATGTTTTGGTTAGGTGTTAACCTTGATAGAATCACTCAGTTTGGTGCTTTAAATTGTTTACTATGAAACGAGTCATTTTTAGAGGATTTTAACAGGTTCATGTGCTATGATGTAAAATTAAGACACACAGTGTTAACTCTACACAGCTCCTGGTGCTTAACCACATCGACACAAAAATAAGCTGATTTATTATTTCATGGTGCCATTGTTCCAACATCTTCCAATCATTGCTAGGAAATCGGCATATTCCTTTGAAATAAACCAATGAAGTGTTTTCTCTTAAAATATTTCTCCTGTATAAAATAATTCGTTATTGTTAGTAATGGTTGGAGGCTGTTCATAAATTGTAAATATATATTTTAAAAGCACTTTCTATTTTTAAAAGTAACTTGAAATAGTATAGTATAAGAATCCTATTGTCTATTGTTTGTGCATACTTGCATACAAGAGAAATCATTTATTCTCGCTGTGTAGAGTTCCATCTTGTTAACTGCAATGTGTATCCTAATCATGTATATGGTTTGTGTTTTTTAAATGTGTCCTTTCTCATGCAAAGGTTAGCTACTTATATAAAATAGTTAGATCATGCAAAAATTGTTAATTCTCTGTAAAATTGGAATTAAGAAGCATATCACCAACATTGATTAACTTTTCTTCGGAACTAAATAAGAGTGGTCTCTTCTGATTGAGCAACACTGGCCCTGATTTACTTTTACCCCAGCTTTTGTAATATAATCCATAAACGATGTTTCCAAAAGGAGATGAGACATAAGATGATTCTGAAGAGTCAAATGCTTCTAAAGTTTCAAGGTGATAAAATTAAAAAATTAAGTGGCAAGAACCTTATTTACCCCTTATTCATTCTGAAAGTCATTCTGGTTCAGAAGACAAATAAAATTCCTGTAGAAATTTTTTTGATAGTAAATTTTCTATCATCACACACCACCCCCCTCACACACACACACACACACACACACACACACACACACACTCTCTCTCTCTCTCTCTCTAAATAAACAGTAGGGCTGGTATCCTAAACACGGTTTGTCCGTTAACAGCTAATCCAAAGTAGTTTATCTAAGTATATTGTTTTGGGGAAATGTTAAATCATCTTTTTCTAGGTAAAAGGAAAATAGGCATTCCAGTTATTTTAGCTCTCCCATTATTTTTCCCATTGCTTTATTGACTCAATTTATAGCAAAGCAAAAGTGATTTCCCAATGAAAATATTTAGAACAAGAAGAAATTTCAATGAAATACTTGATTCTGTTAAAATGCAGAGGTGCTATAACATTTAAAGTGTCAGATTCCTTGGGAGTATGGAAAACCTACTGGTGCTTCTCCCTGGGAAATGCCATAGGAAGCTCACAACCGCTAACACTCACATTTCTGGTGCAAAAGCAAACAGTTCCAACAAGCTATCTAAAGGAAAAACTCATTGTAACTTATATTAAAATAATATATGGTGCAAAGTATCAGTTTCAAGCTTTTGACTAATTTTGACTAAAGGAATATGAAGGGATTGTAAATAACAAAATGTCCATTGATAGACCATCATCTTGTCAAGTAGATTTCTGCTTCTTGAATATGTAAAATAGAGTAAATCATTGACTTGTTTTAGTATTTTGTGTGCCTTAGATTTCTGTTTTAAAACATGTATATTTTTGTGAGCCTAAGGTTTCTTATACATATAAGTATATAAATAAGTGATTGTTTATTGTTTCCGCTGCTTCAATAAGATATTAGTATTAGACTATCAAGAATACACCCTTGTGATATTTTGTTTTAGACTTTAGGCCTTAGCTCCCACCAGAAATTATTTCCTCAACAGATTTAATGGATAAAGTTGTAAGAACCTTTATCCATCCATCCATCCATCCATCCATTTTCTATTCAGTTCTCATTGAATGTATGCCAAATTTAAGTATTAGCTTTTGCTTTTCTTTAGGTCACCACCTGACATAGTAAACTTGAAGAATTAAAATCCCAAAAGGTACTGTTTTTTTGAAAAACAGCAAATTCAAAACAATCCACTGTAATACATCTGCAGCTATTCAAATCAGTTTATCACTAAGTTTGAATAAATTCCTTAACAATCTAAACTTGAAACACCATTGTTGACTTTAGGGGAACATTCAGATCTGTGAAGTTAGTTGCAATTTACCAAAACGAATACATGAAAATACCTTATCTCAACTAATATATTTCCATTCTCTTTTTGTAAGTAGCACCATGAATGGCTTGCCTCAGCTGATAACCCCTTGGTGGGAACCACATAGGATTCCTACCTTGTTGAACTCTTCATTTCCCAAGTTTCACAGTGTACCATCCCATTGTGTGCCCTGTGATTTTTTTTTTTTCCCAAAGCTCGTGTTTATTATATGTCCTGCAGCATTGTGATTGTATGCTGGCTTTACTGTTTTTAGAATGCTCTTTATCATGAAGCAAGGAAATAAATTTATTTGAAATGACATTTTCACTCAGAAAACTGGTCATCTAACATTATTTCTACACTTCTGTTAACTGTAAAACCTTTTGTTTTACCTCTTTTATAGCCTTATGTTTAATTTTCTGCCTTTGTTCATGGTATGATAATTGAATTCATTTATACTTGGCCCTTAAGTTAGCCCAACCTGTTCATCATAGTTACAAAGTTACCAATTATAATGAGAGAATAACTCCTGCTTGATGTAGAATCCTACAAAACGTCATGTTGCCCTTCAGTGTCTCTAATGGCTCTCAGGCCGTTGATGAAAACAGTCTTCTCTTGTGCCTGTCAGCCTCATCTTCATCTTTCCAATTCATCCACAAAGTACCAAATACATCATAATCATAAACCTGATTGAAACATATTCTTATTGAAAATTGAGGCTAGCTGAAAATATATAGCTATAGGTAAAGTTTTGCACAATGTTTGCATCTTAAATACCCTTCCACATCCTTATTATGCGATCTGCATGTGGATGAAATAATTTCATTTGTTAAATATAGAATTTCAACTAGATGAGATTCATAAGCAATTTACTTAAGACATAACCCCAATACATAGTTAATTGAATGCATACCGCTGTGTAAATGAGGTACCGAATTCATATGAAGTAACCTACTTTCTAATGTTACTACTTCAGTGGATTCCTACTGATTATCATTTATTTCACGACAGCATGTATGAAAATAACCCCAATCTACTTAAGTTTAGTAAACAAATTATATCTTTTATCTCGGACGAATTTATGACATTGCATGACAACTTCCACCAATAATGGGCACAGCATTTCCTTTGAATGTGCCCAATAAATCAGTAGCTGTATGTGACCTTTAATATATAGCTACCTTCTATTTCACAACTTCCTGATGCATGGAAATCCTTTTTGTCTAGATTTAGTACAACTGGGAATCTTGATCTTTCGTAGAAATTTATGATGAGAATTGTGAAATAAGGTAATATAGTGGCCTCTCACAGCCCTGGAAGATACCTTAGAAGTCATACAGTCCAGTCACTGGGGCCCAGACAGATGTCAGGGTTGGTGTTCAATTAGGTTTGGAAATAAAATTTAAACAGTCAAATGAAGGCCACTTTTTGGTTAGGAGGACTGTAGGGAAACTTGATCTGCTCACCCACAGGGGACTTTATCACTGTAAAGTAATCTTATTTTTGGTACAAGTCAAAATAAAATGGCTTTGGGGTTCTTTTTCTGAGCAATTCAGGGTAAGAAGTGAAATTGAATCAAGATTTCCCTGCCTGTAGAGTTTTGTGGGCCTTTTGTGGGAAATCTAGCTGACTTTTACCTATGAAGCTGTCTTGTTAATTCATCTCACAAAATGTGGCAATTGTCCTATTTGCTATTTCAATAAATGAAAATCAAGTACTGATAGAGTACAGGTTTTTATTTCCCCTGGAACAAGTGTTTGGCATATAAAAGGAGTTATAAAAGACTGAATGGTTGGAATAATTGGAGAAAGTATATTTCCATTGTATATATTCCCTAGCCATATTTGTACAGTCTATTCACATTCTTGCATATTTGGCCTCACAACAGAGTCCTGGACTAGTTACTTTGATGGGACTGTCTATGTGTGTTAGAATACTGTTTTGTGCACAGCTCCTAAATGTACTGAAGTTGTGTAACTTCGATGTCAGTGGTATGGCACACTTAACCAAAATAGAATTCAGTGCCCTGATTTCTGAAGAAGTCTGGATTTATTTAAACCAAATTAGGCTCCATGTTGAGCTTTCTTCTAATGGTTTACAAAATGATGCCAGGAGCTGTCACTCAGAACTATCTGAGAGACTGCCTCCTGGGCTTGAAGTTCTTAGAAATTTCGCTGAATAAAACATAATTCTCAACTTGGCAAGCGGAAAAAAAAAAAAAAAAAGATGCCATCCATGGCTCTGAAATACAGTTTGGAAAGAATCAGTATGTTCTTTATCAGAAGTGGAATTTGTGTATTTTCTTGGAGTATATTGAGAATCATTGGAATCTTTGATTTTCTCTAGTGTATAAAATAAGAGTGTGAGTTCTTATGTTAATTTTGGAGATGGTGGAGCTGTTTTTAATGCAGTACATCACTCTTCTTGTCCATAATGAACTTGATAAACTAATTCTCTGCATTCTAGTATCTGGACAACTCCCCTTCAATGCCTGTTTCTTCTCAGTATCGAATTAAATACCATTGTTGACTTCAAAGGGCATGTGTTTTGTTCCTTCAGGTAATCCAGGTGTATTTGTCACTGCTTATTTTCCCTTCTGTGAGGGTCTCACCTTGTGTTTCTCTTTTGCTAGTATGCACTGTTTAATATCTCTAGCTGTAAAAGTCTAACATTAATCATTTCTCTGTTGGTTGTACTCCTTTCCCATCCCTACTGTGATGTTCATGATCTTTCTTGGGTCATAAATTTTCTTCTAGTTTGCTCAGCCATAGATGTCCGTTAAATTAAATCTTAGTCTAAGGTAAATGTTATACATAAGCATATTTAACCCCTTTTTGTTTGAGTGCAACTTTGGAAACCCTTGGTTAAGAGTATAAACCTAGTTTTCCTAAAAAAAAAAAGCCCTAGTAGCTGTTACGAAAAGCATTCTCTCAATCACCACACACACACACACACACAAAAAAAACACCAAAAAAGAAAACAAAAAAACCTCAACTCTCCGAAACATTTTCATTTTGGGGGAAATAATATTGGAAAGTAATTTGGTTCTTCTCCATCTGGCTAGGTGTAAACTTACATCTCTGAGCAGAAACTCTGGTATTATTTTTCTTTTCTCATTTTACTGAAGCTGCATTGTCACTAAATGTACTTTCATTCCTTTTACAGTTTTTAATCCTTTCCTCTGATTTTCTTTAAGACTCTGCTGCTTCCACCCTCTCTGTTCTATCTTCACTCCCCCATGTACGTCCCTTACACAGATACATATGGTTCATTTTAGGAATAGCAGTGAACTTGACCAGTTGTCTTTTCCTGTCTTTTAAAATCACTTCATGAATCCTTTTGGGGATAATACCAAAAAGAATTAACAGCTGTTAGTCAGCCCTTTTGGTTAGAGGCAAATTCAGTTTTTAGGAACCCCAGATTAGCATCAAGTGCTCTTTACCTATCCCAGTGATGTTTGACCCTCAATTCATTTGTTAGTGTTTGAATGTTCTACAAAAAGTTATTTGAGAAGTTATATATTCTAGCACTCCGGCTTTGCTATTTCTAACACATCATACTAATTATCAATTTTCTGACCAGCGACTTTGAATTAGTGGATGTGATCTATAGACTAGGTAGTATTTTCTCTTTTTTTTCTTTTTCGCCTGTTTTCTTCCTTATCTCCTGGCTCAATTTTGTGGATGGTTTCTTGGTAGATTTATTCCTTTGGAATTTGATTGTTGGCAATAATAGGACCTGGATGAGAAAAGTTTTTTTAAAAATGGACTGGAAGTAATCTGAAGAGTTAAGTCAATCATCAGAAGTGTTTTCTTCTGAGCACAGGTGGAGGAAGTTAAGGGGCAGAAAGGAAGAACTGTGTTCCTATAAGCAGCCTGTGGGTTCACCTACCAGCTCAAAACCACGTTATAATGTTTCTACTCCTCACTCCATACCAGTTTCTTTCCAAAAAAAATAGCAACTCAAAATGAGGAACCCTTTTGAAAGAAAATATGGAAATAAGAATTAATACTTGTACTTTATAATGTTTTAGGCTATCAAACTCTTTCCTATCTGCCACTTTTTTCTCCATAATGCTGCTGGTTGGACAGAGAACAATGTTCCCTTCTTATTGATGATAAAGCTGCAGATTGTCAAGAAAAGCAAATGACTTTCTCCAAATCACAAAGCAGGTCAACTCATTTGAGACTAAGGTAATAATTGCAGACTCGAACAGATTTCTTTGCCATAAACTACGACTTAGAGAGTGTTACTGAGTGGATATTTTGTCAGATCTAATCTAAGAATAATACAAAGTCTACTTATTGTACAGAAAATATGCTTCCAAAGTGTTTTGTTTCCACTATTTATTTTAGCCATCTATTTTCTTATGCATATATCAGAAGGTCCGGTCAGATTCATAGGACTTCTGTATTAGGGCTTAGATTAATGAAGCTTTATTTTTCCCCCTGTAAAAAATTTTTTGTTGTTGTTTTTGTTTAAAGAATGTCCCCATACTACTGAAACAAAGGGAAACAAGGTCAACAACTCATAAGCAAAATTTAATGGCTTTGTAATTTGAAATGGTTGAAGGGAATGTGCTGGGTAAACTGATTATTTTAGTTCCCAGGCACTCATGGTAAACATGTAAAATTGTTGACATCTCTAAGAGATAGCTCTGTCTCCCACTTATTTGAATTTGTATTTTGTTCAACTTTTCCAGCCATGTAAAATCTCTGTGTCAAAGGTTAAATATACCTTTGCTCAGAGAGTTAAGAAAAATACTAAGATGTACTAGTTTTTAGTAAGCTCTTTATAAAGAGGAAAGTTGGGCTACTTCATTAGTATATTATGGGCTACTAACAAAAAACATAGTCCAGACTGTTCTAAAAATAGTCAAATAACATTTTTGGTGATTCAGTTCAATAACTGCCTACCCTAATGCTTCTCTGATATTGTTAAATAAATCCCTGATGACGAAAGACTACAAAAAGAGCTCTTTTTAAAAAAACAGATATACGGTCTTTTTTTTTTTTTTTTAACTTTTATGAGCTAACGTTGTGATAGGTGCTTTAAGAGAAATATTTTTCCAGAATGATTTTGTAGTAAAAATAAAGGGCAGCTTTTGTATTGTGATGTCTGGGTGGATAGTCATCTTTCGGTTACTAAGAAATCATGAAGTGTTCCCTAAAGAGAAGCTCAAAAATCTGCTCAGCAGAAAGAAAAGTACTGATTACCGGTTTCTTCATTTTCTCTTATGCTATGTGGTGACCTACCAAATAGATTCACAGGCGTATCAATATCTGTTTGAAGGAGACCGATTATGCTTATCATTAGTGGGAACAAAATATTCAGATTCTTCACCATGGTGAAGTAGAGTAGTACTAAATTCCCAATAGAGAATTATCAATTTTACAAAATAATATTTATGTCTCCAGCTGACTTTTTCCTCTCTTTGGGGTATATTAACTATTTATTTTGTATCTTTGATTTTTTTCTTTGGAAGATTTTACCTATTGCCGTCCTACTGTATTAAATATCCCATACAATGAGATAGGTTAGTAAAGATTTTAAAACCCCACAAATATCCATTTTTGGTTCTTAACACATGGGGGGAACAGTTTTTATAAAAAGCACTTCAACATGTAGAAGGGAAAGATAATCTTAATTATGACGATTTCAATTCAGGATCAATAGGTAGTGGCTCTGCAAACAAGGGAACACTTACTAGCAGTACTTGAAGACTTGTGAGTTGGAATTGCATGTTACTTGAAAGACCTAATTAAGCTAAATTTTGGTGCACAGCAGTTGTACATGATTTCATGTTTATGTAGCAAAATGCTTTGAAATGTACTAGTTTTGAAAAATACATGTAAAGATAGTTGTGAAAATTGTCTATTATATTTTCCTGTGTGTCTCATTTATTTAGAGTATAAATTTTCTTTTCTAGTTGTTCTAACTGAATAAGGCTAAATGAATACTGTAATTGAAATTATATTTTAAATCTTTGTCATGAGTTTTTAAAAAAAAAAAAACTATTGCAAATTGTATCATTCCTGATTACACAGAACTTTGTGGGTGGTTTTAAATAAATTTTATACTTCTATTTTGCACCTGGTGGTCTAATTTTTCTTTCCTCTTCAAAATCATATTTTTTACATTTACTATCCAATAAAAGTCACATATTTTTAACTACACAGGACTATACGATTTATTTGGAGATGACTAAATATATGCATTGGGTTCAAAACCAAATTAGGATGGCTGTAGCAGAACCCCTGCGTTTTAAGCTATTTAATCCGCGCAGTGATGCTATTAAGTAAGGGCTCTTACTACCCCCACTTTACAGATCAATTCAGGAACTTAAAGTGGTTAAGCTCACACCCCTAGTAATTAGCAAAGCTGTTAATCAACCTTGTTCTATATTGACTCATGCCCTCCCTTGGACTTATCATTATTTTAATAAAACATAATCCTGAACACAGAATGCTAACATTATTTTAAATTTGACATCCTGAAAAGTTAGTAGTTCAGTCATGTCTGACTCTCTGCAACCAATGGACTGTAGCATGTCACGCCTCTATCCATGGAATTCTCCAAGCAAGAATACTGGAGTAGGTAACCATTCTCTTCTCCAGGCGATCTTCCTGACCCAGGGAAGGAAGGCGGGTCTCCCTCATTGCAGGCAGATTCTCTACCATCCGAAATGAAAAAAAAAAAAAAAAATTTTTAGTGATATTCCAGCAAATATTATAGAAAAATACGTTACTTTAAATTCATCTAGTTTGAAACCTATCTCTCTGTAGCATCCCAGTAGTCTTTCTTCTAATGATAGAAACTACCGCACTGGCCCCCACCGCCCCTTCCCCACCTCCTCTCCAGGCAGCTAGGGACTACATTCATTACCGCCTTCCTGACTGGTTAAAAGGGAGACATTAGAGATGCTGAACGTACAAACAGACCTGAACAACACTCTAGGGGATGAAAGAATAAATAGCTCAGCTAATATCCTACCTCCACAGGTACCCTACAAGACAACTATCAGGTTTTTTGAGTCTTCTCTAGGCCAAATAGACGCTTCCTTCACTATTTCTTTAGTGAAACAGTTTCTAGATCTTTCATCTTAGTTCCCTGACCAGTGACCAGGGATTGAAACCTGGGGAGTGAAAGCACTAATTCCTAACCACTGGACAGCCAGAGAATGCCCTCCTTTATCTTAAATCGATGCTCTTTTAGAAAACAACCTGAATAATCCTTTAAAAGTTATCTTTTAATAACAGATCTTGTGGCTAATTCCTTGACAGTCCAGTTTTAGGGTTCCATACTTCCACATCAGAGTTTATGGGTTTGATTCCCTGGTGGGGGAACAGATCCCATAAGCTGCACAGTGCGGCCAGAAAACAGACAACAAAACACAAATCTTGGGTCATGACATTCCCCAGCTTAAAACATCCCAATGACTTCCCCCTGTACTTAGTATGAAACCACACTCCTTACTTGGTCATTTACCAAGTGTGAAGAACAATGAAATAGTTGGTGAATAACTTTTATTTACTCAAGGAGATGCAGGAGAATTTCTTGGTGGTCCAGTGGTTAGGACTCTTAAGCCTCCACCGCTGGTTGATCTCTGGTTGGGGGACTAAGCTCCATCAAGCTGCAGAGTAGAATTAAAAAAAGGGTAAAAAAGTGTGAGAAATGGAACTGTGATATCTGCAATACATGCTCAAAGAAGACCTAAATAATTGGAAAGATATTTCATATTCATAGAATGGATACTTAATGTTAATCGTGGGAATATAAACTCGCGTAGTCACTGTGAAAACAAGTTCGCAATTCCTCAACAAGTTAAGCATAGAATTTACCAGATAACCCAGAATCGCACTACTAGCTATAATCTAAGAGAACTGAAAACAGGAATTTAAAGAAACACTCGTATATGAATGTTCACAGCGGCATTATTCATAGTAGCCCCAAAGTGGAGGCAACTCCAAAGATCAACTGACAAATGGATAAACAAAATGTGGTAGTATTCATATAATCGTTTTAGCTAGAAAATGAATTACTAATGCACGCTCGGAGAAGGCAATATCAAGCCACTCCAGTACTCTTGCCTAGAAAATCCCATGGATGGAGGAGCCTGGTAGGCTGCAGTCCATGGGGTCGCTAGAAGTCGGATGTGACTGAGCGACTTCACTTACACTTTTCGGTTTCACACAATGGAGAAGGAAATGGCAACCCACTCCAGTGTTCTTGCCTGGAGAATCCCAGGGACGGGTGAGCCTGTTGGGCTCCTGTCTATGGGGTCGCACAGAGTCGGACACGACTGAAGCGACTTAGCAGCAATGCACGCTACAAGAGGAACCTTGGACACCATACAGTAATCATACAAAAAGCCTGTATAATTCTTTTCTTTTTTTTTAGTTTATTTGATTGTAATGGGTCTTACTTCTGGCGTGTAAGGACTATTTCTCTCACCTGGGATCGAACCCCGGGACCCCAGCATGGGTAGCTTGGAATGTTGGCCACTGAAGCACCAGTCAAGTCCCAGTATGATTCTATTAACAGGAAATGTCTAGGACATGCTAATCCATAGAAAGAAAGCTGATTAGTAGATGCCTGGAGCTGGAGGGCGCCGGGATTAAGGAGGAACTGCGTAACGGGTAAGAGTTCTTTTCAAGGTTTGGAGGCATGGTGGTTGCACAGCTTTATGTAAATGCTAAAAGCCTCTGAGTTGTACAATAAAATACTTAAACGATGGGATTATATGTTAAGTGAATTCCATCTCAATTTTTTTCAAAAAGTTAGGAATATGTCACTGGGTATAGTCATTCTCCCACGTACCTGAACTACAAAAAAAAAAAAAAAAGAGAAACCCCCCCAAAATGGCGGCGAGCTCATGGATCACATGACTCCCGATTCTTTCCTTCCCACACTCGGCGAAGCCTCTTCCTTTGAGCTTGCGCAGAGATACAGACAGTTGGCTCATTGTTATACAAGTGGCAAGGTAACCCGTCTTAGGCAAGCTCCGATTCCAGCTGCGTAGTGAAAGGGGTGAGCGCATTGACGGCTACCTCGGGAGCGCGCACGTAGAACGTAAGGCCGTCTGCGCCGTTCCTCAGAGAGATTGGGGAGCGGGCGGAGGCGCGGAGGAAGAGGGGGAGGTTGACGCATGCGCCTAAGCCTGAAGGGTTTGAAATGGCTTCGGTGTTAACTGGGACCGGATTCAGGTGAAGGTTTGGTCCTCGCGGTTGGAGCGGCGGGCGGCCGAGCCGGGGTTCCCAGCGTCCTGTCGGATCCGCCGAAGCGCCGGGAGCGGCCGTTTCGGTAGCACGGCGTCCGTAGGCCGGCGACGGTGGGGCTCTCGTGGGACTGGGACGGGAGGGACACAGTCCCTTTTGTGCGGGTCGGAGCAGGCCCGGCGCGGCCGGCCCCTCCCCCACCGCCTCGGGTTTTTTTTTTTTTTTTTTCCGGCGGCCCCTCCGGTGCCCCCGGCGACCCTCGGCCTCGGCCCCTGCCTGGCAGGCTCGAAGGGGCTGCGGGCCGCCGTCCCTCGCTCTCCAGCCGGTGAGGCTTTAGCCTCCTGGGTTCGGGTCGGGGACGTCGGAGCCTTGCCCGGCGGCACGGGTCTTGGGGAATGGAGGCTTCTCCGCACCGCTGGGGGCTATGGGCACCGGAGCTCTCGGTATCCCCTTCTTTGCATTTCGCCTAGTCTCCGGGACGGAGGATTCCCTCTCCCCTGGTCTGCGGCCCGCGAGGAGCTGGGGCTGGAGGAAGATGGATGGCACAGCTCTGGCCCCTCCGAGGTGTGGGGGGAAGGGAGTGCGCGGGCTGAGATCTTCGCTGCTTCTGGCTGGATTTGGGGGGGAGGGGTCTTCGCGATGGTTCTTTAAGGGGCATCCGTTGTTTCAACTGTCTTTCTCCTCGAGGAAGGGGAGAGAAAAGGAGCCCCCAGTTTCTTCCCTAGTCTGGAAAGTAAGATGTTCGTTATTTAAATGATGCTCTTGAATACCTTTCTTCGATGTCTCGTCCCAATTTCCGTTATTGGTTTTTCCACTTTTAGCCTCCAGCCCATGCCAAAAGAAACAAGCAGGCTATTTTTCTGTTGAATGTAAAGCTGTGTATTTTTTATTGTTAAGAATTGGGTAGAAAACGGTCTTCTGTTTAAATGTGACAGTTTGTAGTCGATGAGGGAAGTGCGTTTCTTGTAAGTCGACCTCTAATGTCATGCGTTGAAATTGGCTACTTTCGTGAACTAATTTGATGTAAATGTTTTTACTGCGTATCGGACATTCACGTGCCCCTTGTTATTTATAGTTGGTCTACAAGATGTCTTTGACAGATTAAACATTTCTTTAAAATAAGACTTCTGTGATGGTTGTAGTTTGGTTGAACTTTAAACTGTGGATCCTTTCTTAATAGATCGCTGTTGTAGAAGACAAACAAGCGAAGGTCCCCCCCTCCCCTTTTGTCATGGCTCAGTTTGGAGGACAGAAGAATCCGCCATGGGCTACTCAGTTTACAGCCACTGCGGTATCTCAACCAGGTCAGGCTTCCTCTGAACACATGTGCTATAGATGCCGGATTTGGGATATGTTTTAATTGTGTGCATTAACTGTGAATATAACTTTGCAAATGATGTATCTTTTAAGATTATCTGTGAAGCTTCTTTTAAAACTTCATAGACCACCTAGCGAAATACCTGCTTTACACAGCAGTTTGGACAGTTATATGTAGTCTTTTAAACGTTAAATTGGGTTAGTTATGTTAGAGGTTAGCAGCGACTCATTCATCCTAGTTTACCTCATTTGGCATGTTAAGGTGTCAGTATTCATAAGTTATATTTAAAATTAAGTGTATTCGTACTTTATGAAAAATTATAAGACTGGTTTTCAGGTATTTGAATTTTAAGTGAAAAAACCAACTCTAAAGAATTTATGAAGCAAAGGAAAAGAATAAATAGATGTAAAGGAAAAGAGCAAATATTTACGTATTCAAAATAAAGCCTACGAAATGTCATTTTCAAAATAAGGTAACAAAATACATCATTAAAAGTGTTTATTTCAGCGTTTCTTCCTATTGCTCTTGGGAAGACTTTTTTTTTTTTTTGCCATTTCTTGACTTATGGTTTGAATCTTCAGTTTACAGAATGAAATTTAGAGTTTCTCTGAGTACCCAGAAAAGTTGCCGCTTATTCTGTTAATTTAAATATATTTTATTTATGATATACTTGATACTAGTTTTTGCTGCATTTTACTTAAATTTTTGTTATTTGAGGTCAGTTGCAGAGACACTGTGATTTTCTAACTCTGATGTTCTAAATTGGATTGACATGATTATTATCTTGCTATGTAGGTGACCTTTCTTTTTAAGGAAATGAATACATTAGGGTTTTTATTTTACTTTTGATTTGAAATATTAAAGGAGCAACAGTTGATTTGATTTGAGGGATTAAATGAGCAACTGAATATAATATGAAATAATAGTTATAATTGGTATCCAAGTATTTATTCTCTGTGTTAAATAGTGGGGAACCTGATAATGACTTAATTTTGATTAAACAGGAATTATTAGCAAATACTATGTGTCCAGAAATAAGTGATGTGTACTGGTATTTTGGTAAAGAACATGTTTACCTGATTTTCTGTGTACAATTTGCTTTAATTTCTTATCTGTATTGTTTCTATAGAATAGCTGTTACGGTGAATTTCTATTGTCCATAGTTCTTAACATCTATATTGTAATTACTTAAATACACGCTGTGCTTTTGTTTTTATTTTGAAACTGAGCAAAGGAGACATTATAAAGGTTTTAAAACTTGTCAAGAGTCAGTAGTAATTATAGACCTCCTTTTCCATATTTGATAATACAGATTCCAAATGTAAGTAATGGGATTTGTGTAAACAGTTTGTGCTCTAAGAAATTATGGATTATTCTGGGACCTGTCATTAATCATAGTTTTTCAAAGTCTGATATTTTATTGATGCATCATGACTTCAGTAACTAGGCAAGTATTTTGTTAGCATCTATGTTTAGTTTTCCTACAAAAATCCTGGAGGAGGTTCTCTAGTGAGTGTTTTTATTAAACTATTGAAATTTTTATGTTCTGTAGTTCGTAAAGAATCTGTCTGCAATGCAGGGGACTCCAGTTCGATTCCTGGGTCGGGAAGCTCCCCTGCAGAAGGGATAGGCTACCTACTCCAGCTTTCTTGGCCTTTCCTTGTGGCTCAGTTGTAAAGAATCCACCTGCAATGTGGGAGACCTGAGTTCAATCTCTGGGTTGGGAAGATCCCCTGGAGAAGGGAAAAGCTACCCACTCCAGCATTCTGGCCTGGAGAATTCCATGGACAGTCCATGAGGTCGCAAAGAATCGGACACAACCGAGTGACTTTCGTATTTTGAGCTGTTTCCTGAAAGCTTGATATCTTCTAGCCTTCATTTTCAAGCCTTTGTTGACTAATCATTATCTTACTAGAATTGATTCTCAGAGCCAAGCTAATTTTTGTCAAAGTTGAATATTTTTCAACTATAAGGCAATTACGGTTTGTTTTATTTATAACTCATTTCATGGAGAATTTCAGCCTAGTATGTATATATATATATAAGGCTTTACATTTTCTCCTGTAAGCTTCAAATGCAATTTGATAAAAAAAAAATTTCAGCAGAGGGCATCAGAAGAACTTAATCAGGATAGTAGTGTAGGTGCCTATTTTATTCTGCTGCTAAGTCGCTTCAGCCGTGTCTGACTCTGTGCGACCCCATAGACGACAGCCCACCAGGCTCCCCTGTCCCTGGGATTCTCCAGGCAAGAACACTGGAGTGGGGTGCCATTGCCTTCTCCAGTGCATGAAAGTGGAAAAGTGAAAGTGAAGTCACTGAGTCGTGTCCGACTCTCAGAGACCCCATGGACTGCAGCCTACCAGGCTCCTCTGTCCATGGGATTTTCCAGGCAAGAGTACTGGAGTGGGGTGCCATTGCTTTCTCCATATTTTATTCTAGTTTAAAAAAAATGCATGCCTTGAAATGTGCCAGATATATTACTATCAGAGGTCAATGTTAATCAAATGGTGGTCATACAAACAGAAAAAGGTTAACTGAAAATTCAGTTCAAATGAAAATATTTTGATCTTTGTGCCTGTGTATCTGACTCATTTTCTCCTGAAAGCAATATAAAAAATTACCGCTATTTCTTTTTAGTATATGACTTAAGCTTACGTTCAGTTAATGGCTTTGCTATTCCGTTTTCTAGCAAGATTGTCTTGCATTTGTACTTAACTCTGGAATCAGCTAACAGTGATTTGAGCATTTCAGTGCATTCACACAGATGACATATGTAAGATTAAAAACTTCAGTAAAAGTATGTCCACTAGCACTTAATTGGTGAAATCTGTCATAAAGTTGAAGATCAGTATTTGAATTAATTCTGATAAATTTTAATGCTGTTTTTCAATTGTGTCTGTGCTGTTCACTCAATCGTGTATGACTATTTGCAACCCCATGTACTGTAGCCCACTCCTCTGTCCATGAGATTTCCTAGGCAAGAATACTGGAGTGGATTGCCATTTCCTTCTCCCATGGATCTTCCTAACTCTAGGATTGAACCCCGGTCTCCTGCATTGCAGGCAGATTCTTTACCATCTGAGCCACCTGGGAAGTTAAGGAGTTAATAATTTAGAGTTTGTCATCTTTAACTTTTTTTTCCTTTACTCCCCATATTCAAACATATATCAAACTTTGACTTTCTTCTCCTTTGAAAATGCCTCAAATGTATACCTCTCTTTTACTTTTATGGCCTCTGTACTTCACATTTGGATGACTGCATCCATAACAGCCTTCTCTTGCTTACATAAGCTATGCCAAAGTCTCTCACCTAACTTTCTGGCTCTTCCATACCCTTCCCAAAACTTTATACCTTGATCTGTAATGTGGGCTTCCCAGGTGGCACTAGTGATAAAGAACTTGCCTGCCAATATAGCAGACATAAGGAGATGCAGGTTCGATCCCTGGGTTGGGAAGATCCCCTGAAGAAGGAAATGGCTATCCACTCCAGTATTCTTGCCTGGAGAATCTCATGGACAGAACAGTCTGGAGGGCCCCTGTTCATAGGGTCTCAAAGAGTCAGAGACGACTGAGTGACTAAGCACATGATGTACCATAACATTCACTTAAGTCAGGATGCTCTTTTCCCCATCTGTCATTTGGTCATACTCTATATTTATTATTCTTCATTAAGTTCTAACTGCTTTAATTTGCTTTCCTCTTTTACTAGATATGATACTATTTCCCCCTACCTCCAATGTATCTGTCAGATGTGATAATTTTTCCTAAAGCATGATTTCTATTTAAATTACAAAATTTTCCAAAGCTGAATGGACCCTGAACTAGATTCTGTCTCAGCATGTTTCTCTAACAGATAAAGAATTTGAGGCCCCAAAAAGTGATGAAGTTTATCAAGAGAAAGTCACAGAAGAGTCTGTTGTTAGAACCTCAGAATTGTGGTTCATTGCTTATTCCATTATTCTGTTCTTTTCAGTTCAGTCACTAAGTTGTGTCCGACTCTTTGTGACCCCATGAACCACAGGATGCCAGGCCTCCCTATCCATCACCAACTCCCAGAGTCCACCCAAACCCATGTCCATTGAGTTGGTGATGACATCCAACCATCTCATCCTGTGTTGTCCCCTTCTCCTCTTGCCCTCAATCTTTCCCAGAATCAGAGTCTTTTCAAATGAGTCAGCTCTACGTATCAGGTGGCCAAAGTTTTGGAGTTTCAGCTTCAACATCAGTCCTTCCAATGAACACCCAGGACTGATGTCCTTTAGGATGGACTGGTTGGATCTCCTTGTAGTCCAAGGGAGTCTCAAGAATCTTCTCCAACACCACGGTTCAAAAGCATCAGTTCTTCGGTGCTCAGCTTTCTTTATAGTCCAACTCTCACATCCATATATGACCACTGGAAAAACCACAGCGTTGACTGGACAGATTCATCCTCAGAAATGTCTTTAAGAACTTTAGAATACAGCTCAAACTCTTGAGATGGTATTTAGGGTCTGTATTTCAGCCTCATTTCTAAATTTCCTATACTGAAATACTTTTTAATATTTACCCTTGTCTTTAAAATTTACCCTATTTTTCCGTTTCCTAGATGAAGTGCTGTGTTATATATTCAGTGACAGTTATAACTGGGACCAGAGCTTTTAGGTTTGAAAGTTAAACAATTTCTGTTGTGTAAAGGGACATTGAGAGGGATAGCTGGTAAGTCACTGATTCAATCTTTAAATATCCCTTAGATAAATTATAGTGATACAGGAGTATCTTGAACTTCCCTGGTGGCTCATACGGTAAAGCGTCTGCCTGCAGTGCAGGAGACCCAGGTTCAATCCCTGGGTTGGGAAGATCCCCTGGAGAAGGAAATGGCAACCCACTCCAGTACTCTTGCCTGGAAAATCACATGGACTGAGGAGCCTGGTAGGCTACAGTCCATGGGGTCGCAAAGAGTCGGACACGACTAAGCAACTTCACTTCACTTCAGGAGTATCTTCAGTATTTTTGACTCAAAGTATTTGCGTGTGTATATGTATATAATTGCAGCAGTATTAAGATGTTTGGGTGGATTTAGCCAAATCCAGGACATATTTTCTCATCCATTTCTTTGACCATTTGTAGGGTGATGACATTCTGGCTATAGACAAAGAAATGAACTAGTTCAGGTAACGTCATGGTGATTATGTGATGCTCTAACAAGTGAAGCTAATACAGTTGTTTTAAATGTGACTGCATTTAAACACTTCTTTTTATACAAACTGTTTATTTACGCTGTGCCACACAGCTTGTGGGATGTTTGTTCCCCAACCCGGAATTGAACCCATGCATTGGAATCATGAGTCTTGACCACTGGACCCCCAGGAAGTCCCCCCAAACAAATTTTATTAAGATCACACTCTATTTAAAGTTACTTGAAAATACTGACTTTATTTCTTGTGCTGTAGTGTGTTATCTTACACCCAGTAGCTGCATCTCCCACTCCCCCACCCTATCTTGCCCCGCCCTCCCTCTCCTCAGAACTAGACACTACTCTCTGTATTTTTGACTCTGCTTTTTTGTTACATTTACTAGTTTGTTTTAGCTTTTAGAATCCACATATATGTGATACACAGCATTTTTTCTTCTGCCTTTTTTTTCACTTAGCATAATACCTTTCAAGTCCGTCCATATTGCTGAAATGGCAAGATTTGGGTTTTTTTTTATGGCTAAGTAATATTTCTAGTGAGTGTTTTTATTAAACTATTGAAATTTTTATGTTCTGTAGTTCGTAAAGAATCTGTCTGCAATGCAGGGGACTCCAGTTCGATTCCTGGGTCGGGAAGCTCCCCTGCAGAAGGGATAGGCTACCTACTCCAGCTTTCTTGGCCTTTCCTTGTGGCTCAGTTGTAAAGAATCCACCTGCAATGTGGGAGACCTGAGTTCAATCTCTGGGTTGGGAAGATCCCCTGGAGAAGGGAAAAGCTACCCACTCCAGCATTCTGGCCTGGAGAATTCCATGGACAGTCCATGAGGTCGCAAAGAATCGGACACAACCGAGTGACTTTCGTATTTTGAGCTGTTTCCTGAAAGCTTGATATCTTCTAGCCTTCATTTTCAAGCCTTTGTTGACTAATCATTATCTTACTAGAATTGATTCTCAGAGCCAAGCTAATTTTTGTCAAAGTTGAATATTTTTCAACTATAAGGCAATTACGGTTTGTTTTATTTATAACTCATTTCATGGAGAATTTCAGCCTAGTATGTATATATATATATAAGGCTTTACATTTTCTCCTGTAAGCTTCAAATGCAATTTGATAAAAAAAAAATTTCAGCAGAGGGCATCAGAAGAACTTAATCAGGATAGTAGTGTAGGTGCCTATTTTATTCTGCTGCTAAGTCGCTTCAGCCGTGTCTGACTCTGTGCGACCCCATAGACGACAGCCCACCAGGCTCCCCTGTCCCTGGGATTCTCCAGGCAAGAACACTGGAGTGGGGTGCCATTGCCTTCTCCAGTGCATGAAAGTGGAAAAGTGAAAGTGAAGTCACTGAGTCGTGTCCGACTCTCAGAGACCCCATGGACTGCAGCCTACCAGGCTCCTCTGTCCATGGGATTTTCCAGGCAAGAGTACTGGAGTGGGGTGCCATTGCTTTCTCCATATTTTATTCTAGTTTAAAAAAAATGCATGCCTTGAAATGTGCCAGATATATTACTATCAGAGGTCAATGTTAATCAAATGGTGGTCATACAAACAGAAAAAGGTTAACTGAAAATTCAGTTCAAATGAAAATATTTTGATCTTTGTGCCTGTGTATCTGACTCATTTTCTCCTGAAAGCAATATAAAAAATTACCGCTATTTCTTTTTAGTATATGACTTAAGCTTACGTTCAGTTAATGGCTTTGCTATTCCGTTTTCTAGCAAGATTGTCTTGCATTTGTACTTAACTCTGGAATCAGCTAACAGTGATTTGAGCATTTCAGTGCATTCACACAGATGACATATGTAAGATTAAAAACTTCAGTAAAAGTATGTCCACTAGCACTTAATTGGTGAAATCTGTCATAAAGTTGAAGATCAGTATTTGAATTAATTCTGATAAATTTTAATGCTGTTTTTCAATTGTGTCTGTGCTGTTCACTCAATCGTGTATGACTATTTGCAACCCCATGTACTGTAGCCCACTCCTCTGTCCATGAGATTTCCTAGGCAAGAATACTGGAGTGGATTGCCATTTCCTTCTCCCATGGATCTTCCTAACTCTAGGATTGAACCCCGGTCTCCTGCATTGCAGGCAGATTCTTTACCATCTGAGCCACCTGGGAAGTTAAGGAGTTAATAATTTAGAGTTTGTCATCTTTAACTTTTTTTTCCTTTACTCCCCATATTCAAACATATATCAAACTTTGACTTTCTTCTCCTTTGAAAATGCCTCAAATGTATACCTCTCTTTTACTTTTATGGCCTCTGTACTTCACATTTGGATGACTGCATCCATAACAGCCTTCTCTTGCTTACATAAGCTATGCCAAAGTCTCTCACCTAACTTTCTGGCTCTTCCATACCCTTCCCAAAACTTTATACCTTGATCTGTAATGTGGGCTTCCCAGGTGGCACTAGTGATAAAGAACTTGCCTGCCAATATAGCAGACATAAGGAGATGCAGGTTCGATCCCTGGGTTGGGAAGATCCCCTGAAGAAGGAAATGGCTATCCACTCCAGTATTCTTGCCTGGAGAATCTCATGGACAGAACAGTCTGGAGGGCCCCTGTTCATAGGGTCTCAAAGAGTCAGAGACGACTGAGTGACTAAGCACATGATGTACCATAACATTCACTTAAGTCAGGATGCTCTTTTCCCCATCTGTCATTTGGTCATACTCTATATTTATTATTCTTCATTAAGTTCTAACTGCTTTAATTTGCTTTCCTCTTTTACTAGATATGATACTATTTCCCCCTACCTCCAATGTATCTGTCAGATGTGATAATTTTTCCTAAAGCATGATTTCTATTTAAATTACAAAATTTTCCAAAGCTGAATGGACCCTGAACTAGATTCTGTCTCAGCATGTTTCTCTAACAGATAAAGAATTTGAGGCCCCAAAAAGTGATGAAGTTTATCAAGAGAAAGTCACAGAAGAGTCTGTTGTTAGAACCTCAGAATTGTGGTTCATTGCTTATTCCATTATTCTGTTCTTTTCAGTTCAGTCACTAAGTTGTGTCCGACTCTTTGTGACCCCATGAACCACAGGATGCCAGGCCTCCCTATCCATCACCAACTCCCAGAGTCCACCCAAACCCATGTCCATTGAGTTGGTGATGACATCCAACCATCTCATCCTGTGTTGTCCCCTTCTCCTCTTGCCCTCAATCTTTCCCAGAATCAGAGTCTTTTCAAATGAGTCAGCTCTACGTATCAGGTGGCCAAAGTATTGGAGTTTCAGCTTCAACATCAGTCCTTCCAATGAACACCCAGGACTGATGTCCTTTAGGATGGACTGGTTGGATCTCCTTGTAGTCCAAGGGAGTCTCAAGAATCTTCTCCAACACCACGGTTCAAAAGCATCAGTTCTTCGGTGCTCAGCTTTCTTTATAGTCCAACTCTCACATCCATATATGACCACTGGAAAAACCACAGCGTTGACTGGACAGATTCATCCTCAGAAATGTCTTTAAGAACTTTAGAATACAGCTCAAACTCTTGAGATGGTATTTAGGGTCTGTATTTCAGCCTCATTTCTAAATTTCCTATACTGAAATACTTTTTAATATTTACCCTTGTCTTTAAAATTTACCCTATTTTTCCGTTTCCTAGATGAAGTGCTGTGTTATATATTCAGTGACAGTTATAACTGGGACCAGAGCTTTTAGGTTTGAAAGTTAAACAATTTCTGTTGTGTAAAGGGACATTGAGAGGGATAGCTGGTAAGTCACTGATTCAATCTTTAAATATCCCTTAGATAAATTATAGTGATACAGGAGTATCTTGAACTTCCCTGGTGGCTCATACGGTAAAGCGTCTGCCTGCAGTGCAGGAGACCCAGGTTCAATCCCTGGGTTGGGAAGATCCCCTGGAGAAGGAAATGGCAACCCACTCCAGTACTCTTGCCTGGAAAATCACATGGACTGAGGAGCCTGGTAGGCTACAGTCCATGGGGTCGCAAAGAGTCGGACACGACTAAGCAACTTCACTTCACTTCAGGAGTATCTTCAGTATTTTTGACTCAAAGTATTTGCGTGTGTATATGTATATAATTGCAGCAGTATTAAGATGTTTGGGTGGATTTAGCCAAATCCAGGACATATTTTCTCATCCATTTCTTTGACCATTTGTAGGGTGATGACATTCTGGCTATAGACAAAGAAATGAACTAGTTCAGGTAACGTCATGGTGATTATGTGATGCTCTAACAAGTGAAGCTAATACAGTTGTTTTAAATGTGACTGCATTTAAACACTTCTTTTTATACAAACTGTTTATTTACGCTGTGCCACACAGCTTGTGGGATGTTTGTTCCCCAACCCGGAATTGAACCCATGCATTGGAATCATGAGTCTTGACCACTGGACCCCCAGGAAGTCCCCCCAAACAAATTTTATTAAGATCACACTCTATTTAAAGTTACTTGAAAATACTGACTTTATTTCTTGTGCTGTAGTGTGTTATCTTACACCCAGTAGCTGCATCTCCCACTCCCCCACCCTATCTTGCCCCGCCCTCCCTCTCCTCAGAACTAGACACTACTCTCTGTATTTTTGACTCTGCTTTTTTGTTACATTTACTAGTTTGTTTTAGCTTTTAGAATCCACATATATGTGATACACAGCATTTTTTCTTCTGCCTTTTTTTTCACTTAGCATAATACCTTTCAAGTCCGTCCATATTGCTGAAATGGCAAGATTTGGGTTTTTTTTTATGGCTAAGTAATATTCTGTTGTGTATATATATGTACCACACATCTTTATCCATTCATCTGTTAATAAACACTTAGGATGTTGTCATAAGTATGACCTCATTTTTTCTCCCTTTTTAATCTGGCCCATTGGTTGTCTTAAAATCCCCATCTCTTGAGTCAGGAGCTCACATTGTTAAATTGCAAGATTAATGGTCTTTTTCATACAAATAATGACTGATGTGCTATGTATACTTACATTATTTTCTCTTGATAGAGTTGGATATATCCAACTCATTTGGTAGAAATCGAAGATTGCAGGAATTCCCTGGCAGTCCAGTGGTTAGAACTCGGTGATTTCACTCCCCGGTTTGATCCCTAGCTGGGGAACTAAGATTCTACAAGCCAGCATGCCTTCCCCCCACCCCCTGAAAAAAGGGGAAGATTGCTGCTGGTGTGGGCTAGCCCTTTTTAAAAACTGCTAATGCTGTGTAATAGGCAGTTGTCTCTAAAACATTGTTCTAAGAGTAAAAAAAAAAATGTACGTAAAATCTTACGCTCCTTAGTATGTTTTTTTCCCTTCGTCTCTGAGCATGACTTGTGCTCTCATCCAGTGAGTATTTTTATTAACATACTATAAGCTACACACCAGTGAGTACTCCATCCTTCTATCCTAAGTTGAGTGAGCAACTCATGTTTAAGCATTAGTGACTTTGCTTGAACTATTGGTTTTATGATCTGGGAAATAATTTTGGTCTCTTAACAGCTGAAAGGGAGAAGGCAATGGCACCCCACTCCAGTACTCTTGCCTGGAAAATCCCATGGACGGAGGAGCCTGGTGGGCTGCAGTCCATGGGGTCGCTGAGTCGGACACGACTGAGCGACTTCACTTTCACTTTTCGCTTTCATGCATTGGAGAAGGAAATGGCAACCCACTCCAGTGTTCTTGCCTGGAGAATCCCAGGGACGGGGGAGCCTGGTGGGCTGCCGTCTATGGGGTCACACAGAGTCGGACACGACTGAAGTGACTTAGCAGCAGCAGCAGCAACAGCTGAAAATGTTTTGGAAGTGACTTTGAAAGTTTGAGCATTAACTTTGGGTAATAGAAAACTCATTGAAAGAAATGGAGTTTAAAACTAAATTTCACAGTCATTCAAGGATGGAACAAATCATGTGACATTACAGATAGTGTCTTTAACTTCCTGAGAGGGTGGTTCTGTGATGATGGATATATTCTGTGTCTTCGTTATGTAATATGGTGGCCACTAACCACATGTAGCTGTTGAGCCCTTGCTCCTTGAAATGTGGTTAATGTTTCTGAGAGACTGAATTTCTCATTTTGTTTAATTTTCCCTAATTTAAATTGAAATAGACATGTATGGCTGGTGGCTGCTTATTGAAAATGTGATTAGTATAGAAGATTACAACATTTAGACTATATTATATTTAAAATACTATTTTATGCCTTAGTTTTTAAAATATGCTCATGGCTTATTTATAACTGGAAGTTTGTACCTTTCACTGTCTTAATTTCTTATTCTTAATGCCTTCTAATTCTTAAAAGATAATGAAGGGGAAAAAAGTCAATGAATATTTCCAGTTACTTGCGTACGTTATGGGCTTAGAATAGAATCTCACAAGCAACAGCCATACATCGACCAATGAGTATCTGTGCATGGAGGCATCAAAAAGGTTTTTGATTTCTGTGAGGATCACTTCTTAGGAAGGATGTTGAGTTGAAGATGATGTTTAGCAGACTTGTTCACTTGATTTAAAATTTGGGTTTATATTGTTTTAGTAAATCCACAAGTTACAAGGAGAATCTTCCATGTCTTCTCCCACATTTCTTTTTCTCTCCATAAGGTGTAAGATCGCTTTTGAACGTATATTGATACATGTAATTTCAAAGGATAAAGCATTGCTTGACCAGTGCCTTAAATAAGTTTGCAGAAGGTGAAAGAAAATGAAGATTCTTGGATCAGTTTGAAGTTTTTTTGTTTCTTTAATGCAATTTATTAAGGGATTTTTTTTTTTTTTGCCTAAGGTTACTTCTAAATTATTTTTTTAATTGGCGTGTAGTTAATATACAGTGTTGTGTTTGCTTCAGATTTATAACAAAGTGATTCTGTTACGTGTATATGTGTATATTCATATATGAAGTTTTGAACTTTACTATTTCAGAAGGGTGACTCATCTTAGTAAAGATAGGTATAAAGATCATTAGAATTTTTAAATTTGTGAGTTTGATAAGATAAAGGGACAGCAAACAGGACAGGTTTCTCTTACGTGTTTTAATGGTGTGTTCCCTGGTATTCAATATATGATAACTACTGGTGGTCATAAAATGAATACTTCAGTCATATGAAACTGATTTTACATTAAAAAAATAACATATTTTACATTTGTCCTTGTTATTAACTTCTGGTAACCTCTGGTTCCATCACTTCATGGGAAATAGATGGGGAAACAGTGGAAACAGTGTCAGACTTTATTTTTTGGGGATCCAAAATCACTGCAGATGGTGATTGCAGTCATGAAATTAAAAGATGCTTACTCCTTGGAAGAAAAGTTATGACCAACCTAGATAGCATATTCAAAAGCAGAGACATTACTTTGCTGACTAAGGTCCGTCTAGTCAAGGCTTTGGTTTTTCCTGTGGTCATGTATGGATGTGAGAGTTGGACTGTGAAGAAGGCCGAGTGCCGAAGAATTAATTAATGCTTTTGAACTGTGGTGTTGGAGAAGACTCTTGAGAGTCCCTTGGACTGCAAGGGGATCCAACCAGTCCATTCTGAAGGAGATCAGCCCTGGGATTTCTTTGGAAGGAATGATGCTAAAGCTGAAACTCCGGCACTTTGGCCACCTCATGTGAAGAGTTGAGTCATTGGAAAAGACTCTGATGCTGGGAGGGATTGGGGGCAGGAGGAGCAGGGGACGACCGAGGATGAGATGGCTGGATGGCATCACCGACTCGATGGACGTGAGTCTGAGTGAACTCCGGGAGTTGGTGATGGACAGGGAGGCCTGGTGTGCTGCGATTCATGGGGTCGCAAAGAGTTGGACACGACTGAGCGACTGAACTGAACTGAACCTTTGGTCATTTAGGGCTTATTTCATAGGTCTGTGCAAGTATTGATACATGGTTATAAGTGTATCTGTTTCAGGTGGGTCATGAGATCTTCAACAGTCATATTGAATCAGGTACAGATAAATGAACAGACTGTCCTAATGTGGATAATTTGAAAAAATCTCCAACTGATAAATGTTAGGCCACTTATGGAGAGAGAAAGATTAACACAGAGATTCATGCCTTTGTTCTTTGCAAGCTGTAGAATTATCATGCAGAATATTGATTTTATTCAGTTCAGAAGAGTAGAGAATGCTGTATACAAATATTCAAGGATAGCTTCTTAGATCTAGCTATAAAAAAGAGGAGCATTAATAAATTTTAATGAAATGTACTTTATTGAGCTTAAAATCTCAAACGATTTTTAAAAGAGCTATATTATATATAAACATATAAAAGCCACAACCTACGCACAATGATTTCACAAAGTTTGAATTAACTAGCTAGTAGTGTGCAGCAACTACTAGAATGTAAATTTCCTTCCCATAAATTTCTACTCGCATTTGAGCCTTACGGTACCTGTCAATCTGCGTTGTAGTTTCTAATTCATCACATTGACTGTCAGCAGTGGAATAGAGATTACGGATATCAGCTGTCTTCCCACCTACTTAATGCTGGGCTACTTAATATGTTGTCAGAGTCTAGAACACCTAGAAAAGCTGTAGGAAAAAGAGCTGTTTGTGAGATATTAGCTGTGAGCCCTTTTACTGTGACAGCTATTGATACTTTACAGTGTTCTGGAAATTGGTACTAGCAGAGTGAAACAGCAGATCAGAGGTCAGAGCTCACGTAGGGGAAGGAGATGCAGCATGATTTGAATCACGAGAGGTTACTTTTGTCAAATCCCGAACATTGAATTTAATTTTTAATTTTTCCTATGTTCCTTACCTGTCTTGTGTTTACATGAGGATTTTGCTTTTGTTATCCTAGAGAAGTGTTTCTTAAGCTTGTTGGGCTTTCTTACCCTTTTGAAAAACTGATGAAAACTTTAAACTTTCTTATCTGTAATTTTATGTACAGTTCCAGAAGTTAACAGGATCTACTGGTTAGAACCTGTGCTATAGTTTTGTACAGTTTTTTCCATTCTCAGTGCAGTTAACCTCATTTTGAATTTGCATTGGTGTTAAGACATTCCCCACTTCTCTTTAATTTTGTTAGTCTTGGTTTCTCCTTTTTACCCATCTATGGCATCTGACTTAAAAACAAAGAGAATAAAATGTTGTAAGGGTTTAGGATTGTGTATTCAGGACATCCAGTAGGTTTTTTTTCCCCCACTTTAGAATCTTTTTTTTTCCCCTTCATTCTGTCTTAATTTTTAAAAATCATGTTTTATCAGGGAGTAATGTGTAATTTATATAAATTCCAAACATGATTTCTGGGATTTGCTTGTTTTTGCCTCACTTTGTTGTTGGTTTGCTTTATTTTTAAGTAGAATTAATCTGGACTCTTAAACGAGTGATGATGAACTTCACACTTCTAAAGATTCTCTGGTAGATTCTAGACTAGGTGCTTTGGTTAATTCATAAATGGTCTCTGTTCTGTTCCTGTAAGACAGTGTTGTTCTTTCTGTACGGTTATTAACTAATAGCTGTTGAGCAGCATTTTTTTTCAGGTTACTCTAAGATACAAGCAAGATGCTTTGGAAAAGGGAGTGTTACATGAGCAAATACTGTTTTATGGTGACCTCTTTTGAGATTCATAGTGCTTAGTGGCATATTAAATGTTCTGAGGATTCTTGCAGTAAAAATACATACTTAATTTGCTGTTGCGTTAACTTTTAAAACCTTGGACCCCTTTTTTCCAAACTTAATGTCCTGGGGAGCTAGTCATCATTCTAGGAGATACATTTTTGGGAAGGACATTGCTAGACTGCAGTTTAGCTTTGTATTTAAACTGTTCCTATTGTCTGTTTGCTAGTTTTACAGTTTTTTAATACAGAGTTGAAGTACAAGAAATACATGAAAGCATCCTTGATAGTAGGATGTTTTGAGGGTGGATCACTTCTAGCAACACTGTCCTTAATGTATGATTCTAATCTGCTTGAGGGTAAAACAATACATTCTAGATGGGTAAAATAATATATTTTTTGCTCTTTCTGAAGATATTTCTTGAGGGTACTAGCTGAGGTTGGTTGGGTTCATTCCATAGTTTAATTTTATAGATTAAGGTTTTCTTGTATTTATCATGACTTGAACAAATATTTAAAGCCATTGGAATCTGAGATGAGGCATTACTGAAATTTTTTTTTTAGTTTTTTTTTTTTCCTTCACTAAGTAGTGGCAGACTGTAATGCATAACTAAGCACTCATTGAAAATTCCTGGAAAGGATTCAAATAATCTTGATTTTTTTTTTCTTCCCCCCCTTTTTAATCTCATTTTAGCTGCATTGGGTGTTCAGCAGCCATCTCTCCTTGGAGCATCTCCTACCATTTATACACAGCAAACTGCCTTGGCAGCAGCAGGCCTTACTACACAAACCCCAGCAAACTATCAGTTAACTCAAACTGCAGCATTGCAGCAACAAGCCGCAGCTGCAGCAGCTGCGTTGCAACAGGTGAATGTTTAGGATTTAAAATGTGACATAGAAAACTTTCAAATCTGAGTAGCCAAGTAATTGTGGAGTTGCATTATGCTTATTTTTTTTCTGATGATAAGAATTATTTATGCCCAGGACATAACAGAAGTATAGCTGCAGAGTTAAAATTCTAAAGTCCTTATATCTTAGTTATTTGAATAAAATTTCATTCTTGACGAATCCGAAAGTATAATCACTATTTTATTTTAGATGAAGTGTAGCTGTTTATAAAATTCCTTTTTAGTGTAATGCTTTTATGTATTTGAATGTATATGTGTGTATATTGCTTTTTGAGAATGACTAAAACTAATACCCATTTTTTTTCTTTAAAAAATCTTTTTTGCAGCAATATTCACAACCTCAGCAGGCCTTGTATAGTGTGCAGCAACAGGTTAGTTTATATTTTCCATGTTAAAAACTGATTTTTAAAAAGTCATTTTTCCAACTAAACTTATACAGATTTTAGTTCCCCTCAGTAACCTTAATGTGTGATTTGAATTCTTCTCGAGTGGAAGAAATGTGGTAGGTATAAAGAAATGTCTCCAAGGGAGAGGAAGATAGGAGAGAGGTCCTAAAAACTCAAATCCTAAACCAGCAGCCAGTCTTTGTCACATGTTTTTATGAAAACATGTAGAAAATAATCTGGAAAGAATCACTCTAAATGAATCTTTGGCCCAATATTCCTGTGTGAAACCTTCAGGACTTCTGTCCTGTACTAGACTACATGTCAAAATGAAAAGCTCCTTTTTTCCATTTGAAGCCTAAACCCTAGACAGACCATTGACTTTCAGCCTTTATTTATTTAAAGCAATGGAGTCCTACTTTTTTTTCCCCCTAATCAAATTGTATATTGAAATCCAATATGTAAAATATAAAAATAGTGTTGAAAATGGGACGAAGCCTCCCGTTGTAGTTCCCCTATTCCCAGGGCACAGTTGAACAGTTTGAAAGCTCCTTACTTGGACTAAAATAAGTTTCTTTGGCTCCTTTTCCCCAAGCTCATACTCTAATCATCATCTTCAAGGGTTATTATATCTGTGATGGTAAGAAAAACAGAACTCAAGGAGAAACATATCAAGCAAAGTAGAAAGTCTACCTTTAAACTTACTTTAGTACTGTTAGGAAATACATTATCAAAGCCTATGTGTTGTTTTGAGCCACATCAAAATGGCAATACTCAAATGTTTTTGCCCTAAAAACTGCCGTTACTCATCCATTCTTAACTTTCAGAAAAAGAAATTTGATAGATTTAACGTTTATACTGTTTTGAGTTAAAATGTCATATAGATTGTTTTATCCTAGCTTTTTAAGTCTCGTAAGGATTTATTGGGAAGTTATTAGTCACAGTGAATAAAAAGTCATGAACAGAAGAACTGAGATCTTCAGATTCTACCATTGGGCTTAAAACACTAGTTAGAAGCTGCTTCTGTTGCTGCTAAGTCGCTTCAGTCGTGTCCGATTCTGCGACCCCATAGATGGCAGCCCACCAGGCTCCCCTGTCCCTGGGATTCTCCAGGCAAGAACACTGGAGTGGGTTGCCATTTCCTTCTCCAATGCATGAAAGTGAAAAGTGAAAGTGAAGTCACTCAGTCGTGTCCAACTCCTAGCGACCCCATGAACTGCAGCCCACCAGGCCCCTCCGTCCATGGGATTTTCCAGGCAAGAGTACTGGAGTGGGTTGCCATTGCCTTCTCCGAGTTAGAAGCAAATAAACGTTAATGATGTCCCAAGAGAAATCTTACTTAAGCCCAAATCTTACCCTGCTCAGGATATCCGCAACTCAGAAATGATGCCCATGCCTTCCTCAGACTGCTTACCTATCCAGTAGGAAAAAAGACCTTTTCCTCAAGTTATTAAGCATCATCAGGCAATGCCTGCTCTTCTAGCTATATACTCTTTAGTACTGTTGGGTCACTAGAGCATGATAAGACAATTCTAGGCTGGGCAGCTTATTAAGAATATTGAAAGATGACAGGGAGAAAGAACACCAAGGTTAAGTATTTCTTTGGAGACCCTCCTGATGGTGAATAAAAAACACAGTGCTGAGACTTCATAAAGTTACTTCTCTTCCACAGAAGAAAAATTTAAAATTTCTCCCTTCCCACCAATTCCTTTTGCTTTCTGGTAATGTTATACTTTGTTATTGCCATGAAAACTCTATGTCAGAGTACGTGGTCTTTTATCTTTGGCAAATCTGACTGTGAAGAAGTGCTTCTCATTTTATGGTGTTTTACATATATATTAACTAGACATCTAGCCTGTAATATTTTTGATATAGATAGCACACTGATGATATTGAATCATTTCTGTAGTATGGTAATCAGTGTGGGGCAGAACAGGAGGTTTTCCCCACTAGGGACTTGTAGGTTTTTTTCTGGGTGTTATTCCTATGAAATAGCAAAAATAATGTCTTGATCCTTATTGAATGAGTTAGTTATATTTAAGGTCTTCTGCAGTTGTTACAAATACTTGTAGGAAACCTTACCCTGATGACTTCTGTTACTTTTTTATCTGTTTCTTAGTTATAAATAAAGTAATCATTTAATAGAAATTTTTCCTTTTGTAAAGCATCTGTGAAACAGCAATTCCGATTGATCCTTATCTTTTTTTCTTTCCTGTTTTTGTTTGGTTTTTTGTTTCATTTTTAGTTACAGCAACCTCAGCAGACCCTTTTAACACAGGTTAGTTTGGCATTACTTTATTTCTTTTGAATATCTGAATGCAGAGTAGACTAAAGTTTTATTATTCTGGGTTTTCCTTCAGCGTTTAAAAATGAATATTTGTTGGATTCACATAATAGTTTAGAAGTATAATGTTGAATAAAGCATTGTTTTGCTTTTTCCTTTATGCTGTTTGATTGCTGATCCTACTGTGATCTAGTTTGAATAAATATGAGGCCTTATTTTAAATTTAATACTGATTTTTTTGGCTTTTACATTTTCTTTGTAGCTTAAATTTTTAGGGATTATTTTTTTGTATATGTTATATCTTTTCATTTGAATTTATTATAGGAAAGTTATTGTAATGCATTATCAACTTAATTTTTCAGCAGCATTAAAAATTTTGTGAACTTTTGATATATAATGCTACTTTAGGCTTTGTGGACCACTTACAGTTTATGTTGCATTTTTTTTTTCCTTTTATATTCTTTAAAAGTGCAAAAACCAGGAATTCCCTTTGTCCAGTGATTAGGACTCCATGCTTTCACTGTTGAGAGCTAAGGTTTTGATCTGTGTTTGAGAAACTACAATCCTACAAACTGCATGGCACAGTTTTGAAAGAAATAAAAAATTTAAAAACCATCTTTGGCTAGTAAGTTGTATAAAAATCATAAGACTTCCCTGGTGGTCCAGTGGTTAAGCTGAGCTTCTACTTCAGAGGTTATGAGTTTGATCCCTGGTCTGGGAACTAAGATCCCACATGCCCTGCAGTGCGGTCAAAAAAAGGAAAAACACAACTAAAATTGATTAACACGTATGTCCTATTTTCGGTTTTCAATAGTAGCATTTCCAGACTAAATAGAAAAGGTATAAAAGTTAGCCTCTTAGAATGCTGTGCTTACTTGCTCAGTTGTGTCCGACTTTTTGTAACCCCAGGGACTGTAGCCCACCAGTCTCTACTGTCCGTGTGGATTCTCTAGGCAAGAATACTGGAGTAGATTGCCATACCCTTCTCCGGGGAATCTTCCCCAACCCAGGGATCAAACCCAGGTCTCCAGCATTGCAGGTGGATTTTTTTTTACCGTTTGAGCCACCAAGAAAGCCTTTTCTTAGAATAGCATTTCCCAAAGTGTACCCATATTTTTTTTTTCCTTGTATATAATTCTTTAGAAGTGCAAAAACCAGGAATTCCCTTTGTCCAGTGGTTAGGACTGTCTGCTTTCACTGTTGAGAGCTCAGGTTTTGATCCTTGTTTGAGGAACTATACAATCCCACAAACTGCACGGCACAGTTTTGAAAGAAAAAGAAGTCTTAGGATGTTAAAGAAGCGTCATGAGAATTTTGTGGCTGTAGTTTTAAGAGATGCTGTGTTCCTTTACTAATTATAGAACTGGAGTCACCTTTTGTTTTTTCAATTGTAGAACATCAAGACTTTATTGGGAAAGTGTAAAATGAATTATGGAATTTGAGTCCAATCATGATTATTCCATCCTTTTTAATGATTTTATTTGTTTATATACAGAAATTTTAATAATATGTTGTTATTCATGCTTGATTATGCCAGAAAAGACCAATGAAACGGTTACCTTTTCCCTCAAGTTTTATTGAGTTCTAATTGACATATGACATTGTATTAGTGTAAGGTGTACGGCATGATTTAATACCATATATATGTATAGTGAGATGATCTTCACAATCAGTTAACATGTATCACCTCACATAAGTGAATTTTTTCTTTTTCTTGTGATGAGAACTTTCAAAATCTACTCTTCTTAACAAGTTTCAAATGTATGATACAGTATTGTTAACCATAGTTACGATTCTATACGTCTCCAGAACTTATGTTTAACTGGAAGGTTGTACTTACTGATCACTACCAGTTGTTTGCCCCAGCAGACTCGCCTCTGGCAGCTACCAATCTGTTTTCTGAGTTCTTTGGTTTTTCTAGATTCCGTGTATAAAAGTGAGGTGAGGTGAGGTGAGGTGAGGTGAAGTCACTCAGTCGTGTCCGACTCTTTGTGACCCATGGACTGTAACCTACTAGGCTTTTCTGTCCATGGGATTCTCCAGGCAAGAATACTGGAGTGGATTGCCATTTCCTTCTCCAGAGGATCTTCCTGACCCAGTGATCGAACCCAGGTCTCCTGCATTGGAGGCAGACACTTTAACCTCTAAGCCACCAGGGAAGCCCGTATAAAAGTGAGATCATACATAATTGTATTTCTCTCTCTGCCTCATTTCACTTATCTAGGACTTTCCTGAGTCTTTGTTATGCTATTATGGATTTTGAATTTCTAAGAGGGGGCTAGAATATGCAGTGTTTTTTAAAACTCATTGCACTATGGTGGCTTTTTTCCCCTGAAACTTCCCTGTAAAAGTATTCATCTGAGGGAACTTAATCATGAAATTGATTAAAAAAATTTTTTTTTAGACTTGAGTTGCGTCTTCAAGGTGTACCTATATATTAAATTATTTTTAGAATTTTGAGTTAGTTTTAAGTAGTCAGTTTTTATTTCTAGACTACTTGTAATCCTTACCTTAATTTGATGTTGATTTTGTTTTATAGCCAGCTGTTGGACTGCCTACAAGCCTTAGCTTGTCAACTCCTCAACCTGCAGCTCAGATAACTGTATCATATCCAACACCAAGGTCCAGTCAGCAACAAACACAACCTCAGAAACAGCGTGTTTTTACAGGGGCGGTCACAAAACTACACGATACATTTGGATTTGTGGATGAAGATGTATTCTTTCAGCTTAGGTAAACTTAATTAGTTGTTGGCAGATGGCTGCTTGTATTTAACATTAAGTATTTTGATAAGACATCTACTTAACTGTGGCATGGAATTGTGGTTTAGCTATAATTTTCTGCTTTAATAATTCAACCTGTACCTCTGACGTTTTTTGATGGAGAATGTGATGAAAGATATATTTTGATTATTGAACACTCTAGTCATTGTGAATTCTTTATAAAAGTTTTATAGGGGTGAGTTTACATTTCTAGCTAGAACAGACTTACAGTGAGGTTTAAGATTAAAATAGTCATATACCTTTTAAAATTTAATCTTCTGTTTGACATACCTAATGATAATATATATGTAAAATGTTTTAGCTTCCCTGGTGGCTCAGACAGTAAAGCGTCTCCCTGCAATGCAGGAGACCCAGGTTCATCCCTGGGTTGGGAAGATCCCCTGGAGAAGAAAATGGCAACCCACTCCAATATTCTTGCCTGGAAAATCCCATTGGATGGAGGAGCCTTGGGGCTACAGTCCATGGGGTAGCAGAGTCAGACATGACTGAGCGACTTCACTTTCACTTCACTTAGCTGAAAAAAATAATAGGAAATAAATGATTGATAAACTAATGAATTTGAAATAGTATTTTGTTCATGTAGTGGTGGTTGCAGGAAATAATGTATTTCCTTTGATATTTCAAATGTATTTCTAATTAACTTCCTTTAGAAGTACTTTGAAATATTGAGTTTAATTACTGTGTAAGATTCTTCTGTTTAAGTGGGTCTCCTATTTTCTGTATTCTTCTGCTTAAGTCTCAGAGGTGTATCTACTTTTTAAAAGAGATTTTCAGGCTTTCTATTTCTGGTGTACTTTACAGTGTTTAGTACTAACATATAAATCTTTTTTGGAAGAATTTCTTCTAATAGTGTTTGTATTTAACTTAATTTTTTTTTCAGTGCTGTCAAAGGGAAAACCCCCCAAGTGGGTGACAGAGTATTGGTTGAAGCTACATATAATCCCAATATGCCTTTTAAATGGAATGCACAAAGAATTCAAACACTACCAAATCAGGTATATAAAATAGTATTAGGTATTATAAAAACTCGGTGATTGAGTCTTCCAATTTACAAAGATTTTTCTTTGTTTTTTAAAATGTTATTTCTTTTTGTTAAGAATCAATCCCAAACTCAACCCTTACTGAAGACTCCTCCTGCTGTACTTCAGCCAATTGCACCACAGACAACATTTGGTGTTCAGGCTCAGCCCCAGCCCCAGTCACTGCTGCAGGCACAGATTTCAGCGGCTTCTATTACACCACTGTTGCAGACTCAGCCACAGCCTTTATTACAGCAGCCACAGCAGAAAGGTATTACAGACTAAAACATAGCTGTTCAGTTATTAAAATACTGAGAGTATGCTATTAATTACAAAAAAACCAGGGACTAGCAGAATACCCAAAAAGAAAGTTAAATATTTTTTGTAGAGAATTTCTACTTGTATAGTGATAGTCTTAACTTTTGCAGAAGTCTACTTAATTGGTATTTTTTTTAATGTAATTGTGGCATTTTCTGTTTTATCGTAAATTGGCACAAATATAACATTTATAAAACTGATTGCAGTTAAATATTATTAAATAAACACCCATGTAATCGTTATTTGGGTAAAAAAGTACATTATTAGTTAACTCCTTTTTTAACAGTTTTACGCTAAGTATATATGCTCATAATATACTTCAGCCTTGCTTGTTGTTGAATTTTACATGTGATTCTGTCTATATAATCTTTTTTATAAGAATTTTGTTCGTTATATTTTAAAGTTTTTCATACTTGTTTCATGTGGCTCTAATTTCTTTGTTTTCATTATTGCATAATGTTCCATTGTGTGAATATTGTACATTTTATGTTTTTCTTTGGTAAATGTACTGTTTCTAGTTTTTGTTTTCTAAAAACATTGCAATGAATGTTCATGATGTAGGCATTTTGACATTTCACCCATTAACGTAAGTGTGCCTTTCCTTAAAGAGAATCTTTTCCTATTATTATCACAATCTATTGTCACTTCTAAGAAAAAGCGTTTAAATACTTTATTTATATTTAGACACCCCCAGTTGCCCCCAGATACCTTTTTAAAAGGTTGTTTTTTGTTTCCTGAATGAAAAGGCAGTTAAGGTTCATGTGTTGTATCTGGTTATATTGCTTTGGGCTTCCCAGGTGGCTCAGTGATTAAAGAATCCTCTTGCAGTGCAGGAGACAGCGGGTTCACTCCCTGAATTGGGAAGATTCCCTATGGAAGGAAATGGCACCCCACTCCAGTATTCTTGCCTGGAAAATCCCATGGATAAAGGAGCCTGGCAGGCTATAATCCATGGGGTTGCAAAAGAGTAACTAAACAGTAGCAACAACAGTGTTTCTTTAGTTTTTTTATTCCAAAATAGTTTTCCATTTTTTCTTTCTTCCTTTATAGCGTTGACTTTTTAAAATACTAGTCTAGTTGACCTGTAAATTCTTTTATAATGTTATATTCTGGATTGTGTGGATTCCTTGTGGTATTTTTACCTTGTTCCTCTTTCTGCCATAGAAACTATTAAGTAAAAGTTAAGCCTAAAGGCTTTTGGCACATTTTAGGTGATGTTTTCTAATTCGTACTGCATTGTACTAGGAGGCACATGTTTTCAGATCCTTCCAGTATTATAGGTGGTAGATTACTTGGTCAAAGTGATGGTCATAGATCTCTTTTTATAAAGGTTTTTCTCTGTGTCGAAAATGTCTGGATGATACTCTGGTGCAGCTAGAATGTCTTGTGTAGCCAACAACAAGGGTTTGTTGTTTTTTAATGTCTTTGGTTTAATATCTGTAGGTCAGAGATTGCCACATTATAGCCCTAGAATTTGGTCTGTGGCCTGGTTTTGTGTGGTCCCTGAGCTAAAAATGGTTTTTACACTTTTAAATGATAGTTTAAAAATATACAAATATGCAAATCATCCCTGGCATTTACCATTTATGGGTCACAAAACCTAAAAGCCAAAGTTTTCTATATAAAATTTAACCAAGTGATGCTTTTAAACTTCATTTAAATAAGTTAAAATATATTTTTCTGTATCTTTTAAAGCTGGTTTATTGCAGCCTCCTGTCCGTATAGTTTCACAGCCACAACCAGCACGAAGGTTAGATCCACCATCCAGATTTTCAGGAAGAAATGACAGAGGGGATCAAGTGCCCAACAGAAAAGATGACCGAAGGTATGTTTTTAGAAGTATACTTTTTGATAGTGGTGATGATTGTACAGTGTGAATGAATGTACTTCATGCCACTGAACTGTAAACCTCAAAATTATTAAAATAGATTTATTATATTGTGTGCATTTTACCACAGTGTTCAGGAAGTTATTTAAAAATGTACACTGTGAAATGTTGCTTATGTTTATATATATGCTTATACATATTAAATTTACTTCATTAAAGAACTCTTTGATAATGCTAGAAAAAGTAATTTTAGAAAAATCTGCTTTAAGTCGTGAAAGAGAACGAGAAAGACGTAGATCCAGAGAAAGATCTCCTCAGAGAAAACGTTCCCGAGAGAGATCTCCTCGCAGAGAGCGAGAACGGTCACCTCGGAGAGTCCGACGTGTCGTCCCACGTTACACAGTGCAGTTTTCAAAGTTTTCTTTAGACTGGTAAGTTCTTTTTTTCCCCATTGTTTTCTTAAATTACTAATTTTGTACTTTTTGTAATTTGGAGGAATGTGTTAAGTTTAGAGAATTTATTTTTTATAATTTTGATTTCATAACATTTAGTTCTTAGTTATATAAGAGCAGAAAGGCAGTTTGAATTAGCATTTATGTTCTTTGCAAGATTGCATTATTTTCATACACTCATTACAGATACTAGCTATTGAAAAAGGCAGCCCCTTGTAATGAAGTTGTTACTTAAAAGTAAAATTATTTAAGATTCTAGTTTATTGATGACTTTATTAAGGTCATGCATAGTTCATTGTGTATGATGAAGTAATGATACAGTAGTGACCAGATAGTTCAAGTTCTCTGTGGCCGTGCAGTATAATAGAAACATATGTATGTAAGAAGGGGACGACCTAGGATGAGATGGCTGGATGGCATCACGGACTGGATGGACGTGAGTCTGAGTGAACTGCGGGAGATGGTGATGAACAGGGAGGCCTGGCGTGCTGCGATTCATGGGGTCACAAAGAGTCGGACACGACTAAGTGACTGAACTGAACTGATGTATGTACTTAACAGACATATAACGTATACACATATGTGTGTATACATATCATATATTTTAGCTTTTGAAATCAGAAGTAACTGGAAAGTTAGCAAGAATTTTTGACCTTCACTTGTGAAATGGAAATTATATTAACTATCAGAACTAATTGTGAGGTTGTGTTGATTTCATATAAGTAAAGCACTTAATCCATTGTATGGCAGTTGTAGATAGTGATGGTTGGGATGTGGTGCCCAACTAGGTAATAGGTGCAAAATTATAATTCATAAAGAGGCAAATTGATAAATGACTAATCTACTCTAAAGGAAAGGAAAAATCCTCTAAAAGCCTTGGAACTGGTAGTTGTGTATAAGATTAACAGGTGGTAAAAGCAAATTTACAGTAAAATAAGAAAAATGAATCAGTGAAAGTATTTAAAACTGTTTGACACAGGAACAAATAACTATGTAGTTCAGTGTCTTGAGAGGGTATTGCTCCATTCGACAAAGTATTCATAATACTGACCTACGAAAATTAAAATTTCTACTTACTCAGTTTTATATTCGAGTAAACCAGTGTAGTGTTTAAGCTACTCCATGCCCCACCAAATCTTGCTTGATGACTTGGCTTAGTTGTTAGGTAGTTGTTATTTACTCTTGCATGTGGTAAAATCACTAACGATTCTTAATTTCTTGTTACTCCTGTTTACTTGTATATTTAAAAAATATCTGTCTGCATATTTCAGAGGAATTCATTTGAAACAAAACCACATCTCCAGATATTAACTAGAGCAGCTCTGCTTTTAAACTCATCTGTTCCTAGTCTCAACTGCTATTCTGGGAGGAATTGATACTTAGGATGTAATTTGAGCAGCTGTCTTTATCCTTCCAAGTTAAATCTTCACGGTATCACTTCATCACTTTGACGTAAACTCCCAGATATCAGAGGAACACAGTACAAATAAAAGTTATTTTAAAGTTTCTATATTTATTCTCATCGGTAGTTGTGGAAATCAAGATTTTCTTGTAGTAATGTGATTATAATACGGGATATATGCCAAGAAGTGGTGATGTTTCATTCATTTATAGATTCTATTCCTGTGGGATAAAACTGACTTCAGAAATTCTAATGATGGAAGACTAAAACTATTACATTTTTTGTTTGTAGTACTTCTTTTAAAAAACAACACTCAACCACGTTTTTGATATTTTGACAGCAAAATTTTATCCAAATATGTCAACAACTATAATTCTGTATTTTAGGTTTCAAATGAAAAACATCCCTGTGGATACATAGAGCTCATATTTTGCACTTTTTGTTTTTTAAAAGGACAGTGTAGTTAATCTTTTTATCTTACACACTTTTGGTATTTTCCACTTTTCATTATGTTTTTAACATATCTCTCAGCCTTTTTACTAGATTGATTTACTTTTGAGTGTCTCTCCTTTAAATGTTCTGTTTCTTAGGAAAAAGGAAATCATCCTTTAAAAATAAATTCAGTATGTCACATTTAAAAGACAAGAAACTTATCCTCTCTTTACATAATAAATCAGGTATGGATCTTAATCATTAAATAGAGAGAGGTATAGAGATGTGAAGAAATAAAGGTTTTATTTTTTTCTACACTGTATAAGCCTGATGGAAGAGCTGTCATACTCACTGGTACTGTTCTTACCACTTCTTTATATTCATTCTGTATGAACCATAGTTTTCTCAAAACTACAGCTTCAACTGAAGCAGAATTGATTTTGTTCAGATCTTCTCTGGAACTTGGTTTGAAGTTATTTCAAAGGGTCTTCTCTAAGTGAATTTTAAGCTATATACAAATAATAAAGAAGTTAACACATAGGTGCTATTTATTCAAAACTGTAAATGTATCTGAAAATGACATTTTCATATGCTTCTCTGTAAATGTAAAGCTCATTAATAGTTGACTATTCATTTTCAGCTGGCTTTTAACTATGTCAAATTATATATAATAGCTTTAGAATTGAGTGATTCTTTGCATAATCTTTGGTGTTTAAGGCACTTTATTCACTACTTATGTCTGTTTTTCAGTCCTAGTTGTGACATGATGGAACTAAGGCGCCGTTATCAGAATTTATATATACCTAGTGACTTTTTTGATGCTCAGTTTACGTGGGTGGATGCTTTCCCTTTGTCAAGACCATTTCAGCTGGGAAATTACTGCAATTTCTATGTAATGCACAGAGAAGTAGAGTCCTTAGAAAAAAATATGGCCATTCTTGATCCACCAGATGCTGATCATTTATACAGTGCAAAGGTTTGTATTCTGTGATACACAGCTAAAAATTTCTGAGCAGTTATTCGTATTAAGAGTGTATGTGAAGCTAATCTTCAGAAAGTATTTATGATGTTTTAAGACCTGAAAGCCTGTGATTTCTTCTTGTCTGCATGATTCTATTTGGTTGTTAAAGTAATTTAACCTCTTTTTTGCCTTAATTCTTGAGCTGTAAAACTGTGATATTGCGTCAACATTTTGAACCTTATAAAACGTGAAGATGAAGTTCATTTTATTGAGCTTTCTGAAATGTTCTAAGGCTTCTGATAGATCCAGATAAAATGTTTTGTTGGGTAAATACACCATATTTTAGTCTTCGGGATAACATTGAGTATATTGCTTATGGTCAGTAGTTTTCTGCTATTTGATAAACATAGATCAAAATGCCTTTTCTTCCAAAGTTAAAACTAATTATAAGGTATCCAATACCATTTCTGCTGTAGCATTTTCCATTTAAAAGAAAAAAAAACAAAACTTCAGATAAATGTTATGGAAGGATAATTAGTAGTGCTTCTCATTTTTTTACATTACTTTAGACTTTTGACAGGATTGAATTATTTGACTATAATAGGTAATGCTGATGGCTAGCCCTAGTATGGAAGATTTGTATCATAAGTCATGTGCTCTTGCTGAAGACCCACAAGAACTTCGAGATGGATTTCAGCATCCTGCTAGACTCGTTAAGGTAAACTGAAAGATTTATTTTAACTTCAGGTTTATATTTACTTTGCTTAGTTCTGTCCATATATAAAATTTAAAAATACTACCTTTAAAATTTTGTTGATTTGTTTTATAACTTACTTTAATATAGTTACAGCAGTCAATGATGTAGGTGTTTTTTCATTGCAGATTATGGCTGTATCTTATTTATATGTCGCTAGTTCAGCTGTCGTTTTGATGCTATATATTTGAAGCATAATAAAATCTTAGTGGATTTAGTGTCTCCGGATGCCCTTAAAGTGTGAATTATAGCTTGTTTTTCTTTAAAAGAACTTTTTAATCTGAGGAAATATTTTAGAAGGATGAGTTATGATGTGTAAATCCTATTCCATTGCTGAAATGCAGTGTGGAACACGATGAACTGAACTCTTCCTTGACTGACAGATACCAGAGGTAGTAAAAATGGTATTGGAAAGGTTTGTTCCTTTCCTTTTCAAGTATTTAATTTGTAATTTGACAGGTTACATAATACATGTAAATGATTCTTTGTTTTAAATTAGTTTTTAGTGGGCATGAAAGGCAAGGATGAAGCCATGGCCATTGGAGGCCATTGGTCTCCTTCGTTGGATGGACCAGACCCAGAAAAAGACCCCTTTGTGTTGATTAAGACTGCTATTCGTTGTTGTAAGGCTCTGACAGGCATTGATCTAAGTGTATGCACACAATGGTAAGTACTAATTCATTTCTTGATTAGAAATGTTTTTCTAATAGTTTATGTAGATGTTCTTGTCCATCAGCCTTCTCCCACCCCCACCCCCTGTATTTTAGCAATCTTGATCATGCAGATTATCTCAAAGGAAAGTGCTCATTTGTAGCAAAAGTTTATTTGGTGCCAAAAATGTTTGGGGGGAAAAGGATTAAGAACTAATCAAAATAAACTGAAAATATTAATGTTTTGTTATGCTGTACTTTGGAAGTTGGATGTATGTTGAAAATATTTTTCATTTCATGCATAGCTGGAGAAGATCGTCAAGAGAGAACTTCATTACATTATAATTCTTTTGTTATAAAATGATGTAGTTGCTGATTATTTTTGTTCAGCCATATTTTCTCTTGAGGCTTATTTGTCTTGTGTATTTTAGTGTATTTCTTGTGATTTAATTGAGAACATTCTTTTTTTAGCACATAAGAAACTTATCCTCTCTTTACATAATAAATCAGGTATGGATCTTAATCATTAAATAGAGAGAGGTATAGAGATGTGAAGAAATAAAGGTTTTATTTTTTTCTACACTGTATAAGCCTGATGGAAGAGCTGTCATACTCACTGGTACTGTTCTTACCACTTCTTTATATTCATTCTGTATGAACCATAGTTTTCTCAAAACTACAGCTTCAACTGAAGCAGAATTGATTTTGTTCAGATCTTCTCTGGAACTTGGTTTGAAGTTATTTCAAAGGGTCTTCTCTAAGTGAATTTTAAGCTATATACAAATAATAAAGAAGTTAACACATAGGTGCTATTTATTCAAAACTGTAAATGTATCTGAAAATGACATTTTCATATGCTTCTCTGTAAATGTAAAGCTCATTAATAGTTGACTATTCATTTTCAGCTGGCTTTTAACTATGTCAAATTATATATAATAGCTTTAGAATTGAGTGATTCTTTGCATAATCTTTGGTGTTTAAGGCACTTTATTCACTACTTATGTCTGTTTTTCAGTCCTAGTTGTGACATGATGGAACTAAGGCGCCGTTATCAGAATTTATATATACCTAGTGACTTTTTTGATGCTCAGTTTACGTGGGTGGATGCTTTCCCTTTGTCAAGACCATTTCAGCTGGGAAATTACTGCAATTTCTATGTAATGCACAGAGAAGTAGAGTCCTTAGAAAAAAATATGGCCATTCTTGATCCACCAGATGCTGATCATTTATACAGTGCAAAGGTTTGTATTCTGTGATACACAGCTAAAAATTTCTGAGCAGTTATTCGTATTAAGAGTGTATGTGAAGCTAATCTTCAGAAAGTATTTATGATGTTTTAAGACCTGAAAGCCTGTGATTTCTTCTTGTCTGCATGATTCTATTTGGTTGTTAAAGTAATTTAACCTCTTTTTTGCCTTAATTCTTGAGCTGTAAAACTGTGATATTGCGTCAACATTTTGAACCTTATAAAACGTGAAGATGAAGTTCATTTTATTGAGCTTTCTGAAATGTTCTAAGGCTTCTGATAGATCCAGATAAAATGTTTTGTTGGGTAAATACACCATATTTTAGTCTTCGGGATAACATTGAGTATATTGCTTATGGTCAGTAGTTTTCTGCTATTTGATAAACATAGATCAAAATGCCTTTTCTTCCAAAGTTAAAACTAATTATAAGGTATCCAATACCATTTCTGCTGTAGCATTTTCCATTTAAAAGAAAAAAAAACAAAACTTCAGATAAATGTTATGGAAGGATAATTAGTAGTGCTTCTCATTTTTTTACATTACTTTAGACTTTTGACAGGATTGAATTATTTGACTATAATAGGTAATGCTGATGGCTAGCCCTAGTATGGAAGATTTGTATCATAAGTCATGTGCTCTTGCTGAAGACCCACAAGAACTTCGAGATGGATTTCAGCATCCTGCTAGACTCGTTAAGGTAAACTGAAAGATTTATTTTAACTTCAGGTTTATATTTACTTTGCTTAGTTCTGTCCATATATAAAATTTAAAAATACTACCTTTAAAATTTTGTTGATTTGTTTTATAACTTACTTTAATATAGTTACAGCAGTCAATGATGTAGGTGTTTTTTCATTGCAGATTATGGCTGTATCTTATTTATATGTCGCTAGTTCAGCTGTCGTTTTGATGCTATATATTTGAAGCATAATAAAATCTTAGTGGATTTAGTGTCTCCGGATGCCCTTAAAGTGTGAATTATAGCTTGTTTTTCTTTAAAAGAACTTTTTAATCTGAGGAAATATTTTAGAAGGATGAGTTATGATGTGTAAATCCTATTCCATTGCTGAAATGCAGTGTGGAACACGATGAACTGAACTCTTCCTTGACTGACAGATACCAGAGGTAGTAAAAATGGTATTGGAAAGGTTTGTTCCTTTCCTTTTCAAGTATTTAATTTGTAATTTGACAGGTTACATAATACATGTAAATGATTCTTTGTTTTAAATTAGTTTTTAGTGGGCATGAAAGGCAAGGATGAAGCCATGGCCATTGGAGGCCATTGGTCTCCTTCGTTGGATGGACCAGACCCAGAAAAAGACCCCTTTGTGTTGATTAAGACTGCTATTCGTTGTTGTAAGGCTCTGACAGGCATTGATCTAAGTGTATGCACACAATGGTAAGTACTAATTCATTTCTTGATTAGAAATGTTTTTCTAATAGTTTATGTAGATGTTCTTGTCCATCAGCCTTCTCCCACCCCCACCCCCTGTATTTTAGCAATCTTGATCATGCAGATTATCTCAAAGGAAAGTGCTCATTTGTAGCAAAAGTTTATTTGGTGCCAAAAATGTTTGGGGGGAAAAGGATTAAGAACTAATCAAAATAAACTGAAAATATTAATGTTTTGTTATGCTGTACTTTGGAAGTTGGATGTATGTTGAAAATATTTTTCATTTCATGCATAGCTGGAGAAGATCGTCAAGAGAGAACTTCATTACATTATAATTCTTTTGTTATAAAATGATGTAGTTGCTGATTATTTTTGTTCAGCCATATTTTCTCTTGAGGCTTATTTGTCTTGTGTATTTTAGTGTATTTCTTGTGATTTAATTGAGAACATTCTTTTTTTAGCACATGAAATCTGAACAGCTATCCAGCTTCTTCAGGTATTCTCTAAAATATGGGTAGCTCTGTAATCAAACTTGACAATGCCTTGGGGAACATATTCTTCTTTTAACCATAAAATATTGTACAAATGTACCAAAAGAGGAACTATGGCTTCTATAATTTTTTTTTCTTTAGACCAACCTCAAGTTCTTGCAGCAAAATTTCTTTACTTGATGTGCTACAAGTGAACTAGGGTCTTTAAAATGTATTTTAGAATTTTTTTTCCAACATGCTTCTTCCCTTGCAACAGGTACCGTTTTGCAGAGATTCGCTACCATCGCCCTGAGGAGACCCACAAGGGGCGTACAGTTCCAGCTCATGTGGAGACAGTGGTTTTATTTTTCCCGGATGTTTGGCATTGCCTTCCCACCCGCTCAGAGTGGGAAACCCTCTCCCGAGGATACAAGCAGCAGCTGGTCGAGAAGCTTCAGGGTGAACGCAAGGAGGCTGATGGAGAACAGGCACTGAACGCTAATCCCTTTTTCTATTTCCGCTTCTCACAGGCACAGGAACACAGGCACAAATGCACACCACACACTACATAACAAACACACATGGAGGAACATAACTGGTAACAGCGACTGGTAATCCAGCTTTCAGCAGTATAGTTGTATGTTCTTTTCTCTTAAAAAAAAATTTGTCTATTATGCTAACTTTAAGAGTGCTGAGACCTCAAAGGAAAATAAGTTGTGCTTAAATTGCACAGAATTTTGTTTTTATCATAGGTCTAGTTGCTGGAATCTGGGACCAGTTGTTGAGCAAGATTCAGTATTAAGCCATTTTAAACATTTTGCCATTTTCTAAAATTTAAAAAATTTTCTCTTTTACGGTCATCATTTCTAGTCATGGATATTTGAAATTGGATAACCACAAGTCTGAGAGATTTGAAATTTCAGGCTATGTGGCGGCATCTTTGGTACATTTGAAAGGTCTGACTAAATCAGTCTTAACTTTGGGTGGTTTGAAAATTGGGGCAAGATCACACACTGTGTGGTTAGTGGAGAACCGGCAGTGTTTGTGCATCCCTGATATCCTTTGTGTTGTAATTTATCACCCTTTTGTGTTTCACAGATCTGGCTTTGATTGGCTGATGAGTGTCTTTGTGATCAGTTAAAAGTGGTAGAATGTATGTACGTGGACTTGCCTAAATAATAACTTTAGGAGAAGACAATCTGAAACATTTGTGACCTTGCACAGATCAGCAACAGACTTTTAAAAATAAATTAACCTTTATTTTATGGTTTCAGAATAGTAATTCTATTCTTAACTTTGTATATCAGGATGAAGAAGAGAAGGATGATGGTGAAGCTAAAGAAATTTCTACTCCTACCCATTGGTCTAAACTTGACCCAAAGACAATGAAGGTAACTTTGAAAGTAATGATATTTAATTAGAAATCTATGAACAAGAATAGAGGATATTGTAGACAATAGTTTTTCAGATATAAGTCAATAAAAATGAAGTCTGCTGGTTATATATAAAATTCTGTGTTGTTTTTGTGTGTGCAAAAATTAAATAGTTCAGCCAGTATCTGGTGAATGTAATATGCATATGTGTATGCTGTGAGCAATATTGTTTTCTGATTTGGAAACGGACCAAGAGTTGGAATTTCTGCACTTAATTTACTTAAATTCCAGGAGAAGGAATGAAACATAGAAAAAGATTATCCAGTTTTTAAATGAATTTAGAAGTAAAATGTGGATTCATAATACATCTGAACTAGGAGGAAGGTAATATAAGACTCTGTTTTGAAAATCTTTGATTAATACTTAACTAATTTTTCTTTGCTTCCCAAGGTCTTGGACCTGTTATGTTTTGACAGTTTTGCATCTCTGGGTCGATACTGTGAATGTAGATCTAGAGAGTCACATACATAAATTCTACATAGATCAGAAACTTGCTTGCTTTTGTAGCTTTCTGTTTATTAACATACAAAAGCTGACCTTTTGGTTAACTTCTGTCCTCAGCAAAATCAGAGTTTTTCTTATGAAACTATAGTTTTTAAGCCAACATTGATTTTTAGTAAGTAGAGAATATATATCATAATTTTGACACTCTTGCACTACTCCTCAACATCAGTCTTCCTCAACATCAGGTTTAATACAGAATCCTGTAGATTCAGAAGATTAGATTAAGCCTAAGAAATTTTTGTCTAACTGATGGCTTCTCTATTGTTTCTTAGTTTAAAACATTTGTATTTCTTTGACTATAAATATTATGCATGCTTATTTTAAAAATTAGTGTATACATAAAATATTGAAGAAAAAATGACTCAAGCCTGTCACTCAGACACAGCAACCTTTCTTAAAAATTAGATGTATTATCCTCTGTTATTTTTTCTGGGTATAAAGTGTTTGCCTGGTTCTAATCATGTTGTATAAAAAAGTTGCCATCTCATCCTTTTCAATTAATAATAGTGTTTCTCATGTAATTTATTTTTAAATGTTTTATACTGTTCCATTCAAATGATGTACTGTTTTTTTCCTTACGTATTAATATTACTCTTTTATTGTATATTTTGTTTCTTCACATTTTTGGATGGAGGGATTGTGACAAAGAACGTATAAAAATTTTTTTTTCTTGTGTATAAATTATTTCCTTAGAGTAAATTCCCAGAGACTAGAATTTCCAGGTCAAAGAGCATTAACTTCTTTGAAACCATCTTAAAATATGTTGCAAATTACTTAAAAATAAATTTTTTTTGTCAGTTTGCATTTTTACAAATGTTTTATGAGCTGTACAAGGGTCCCTTTCACCAAAACTTTTAAAAAACTCATACAGAACATAATCGTATGATTCCTTGTTTCATGATCCTGTTTCCATTTTCTGTGTATTTATGCTGTGTATGTTTAGGTAAATGATCTCCGAAAAGAATTAGAAAGTCGAGCTCTTAGTTCCAAAGGCTTAAAATCCCAGTTAATAGCCCGACTGACAAAACAGCTTAAAGTAGAAGAGCAAAAAGAAGAACAAAAGGAATTAGAGAAATCTGAGAAAGAAGAGGAAGAGGAGGATGATAGGAAATCTGAAGATGATAAAGAGGTATATACTAAATCATTTCAATACTGTTACACTTAATATTGGTTTATAGGGTTCTTTGAATATGTATGTGTATATACTTCTATTAAGATATAATTTACATAATAGTAAAATCGGTCCTTTTAGTGAACAGTTTTGCAAGTTTTGACACATACATATGGCCCTTTAACTACCACCACAGTCATCATATATATAAAAAAGGTCTGTCATCCCCTAAAAATAACTTATATTAATACCTCTTTGTAAGCATTTTCTTCTCCTACCTGGTCAGCCTCTGGAAGCCACTGATCTGTTTTCCTATAGTTTTGCCTTTTCAAGTATATCATGTAAATGGAATTATATAACCTTTTGAGTCTGACTCTTTAACATAATGCATTAGAGATTCACCCGTTTTTATTGTGTGTTTCTATAGTTCTTGTTAGTTGCTAAATAATATTCCACAGCATCAGTGTATCTGTGTTTATTCATTCTTCACTTGAGAGACATTTGAATAATTTCTGTTAGTCAGGTGTTTTCAATCCTTCCTCTTAAAATGAATAATAATGTTTTAGATATTAAAAAATCAAAGAAAATTTGCTTGACAGAGCTATTAAGTTCAGAGATTGAGTTCTGGTGAAGTACTTGTCTGAGAATTTTGCTGCTTTAAAGCTGTTTGCTTGATTGCATCGCAGTTCTTAAGACTCAGAGGCCGTTTATTCACTCTTGTTTGTGCCTCAGTCTTATATGCCCAGGAGAATAACTTCTGGGTGTTTTCTGAATTTGAAACATGGGGATGTCAGAAATGTGTTACACCAACAGTAATTGGATAAACCAACATTGGTGTACTAATGGAATGTATTGTGAAAGTACACATCATTATTTATTAAGCCTTCCTACCAAAAATGTTTTACCTTAATCTAATTGTAAGAAAACAGATTTAGATTGTATGAAATTTTACAAAGCAGCTTATCTGAACTTTTCATAAATGTTCATGTGATGAAAGTAGAAAAATGGTTTAAAGAAGGTTAATAATGAAAACTGAATGCATTGATTGAAACTTGACTGGACCCTGGATCAGAGTGGGAGGAGGGGAAGCCATTAACAGTATTTTTTGAGATAATCGGAGAAATTTGATTATGGATGTAATAGTAGATTTGATAGTGGAATTATCTCACAGTTGTCCGGTAGGAGGCATTTCAAGTTGACTTCTGTGTTCTTTGAAATAGCCCTGTGTTATCTTTTGAGGACTTCGCTTATTTTGCAATATGATATAAAGTGTTTTAGTCTCATTGATTGGAGAAGGCAATAGCAAGCCACTCCAGTACTCTTGCCTAGAAAATCCCATGGATGGAGGAGCCTGGTAGGCTATAGTCCATGGGGTCGCTAGAAGTCGGATGCGACTGAGCGACTTCACTTACACTTTTCGCTTTCACACAATGGAGAAGGAAATGGCAACCCACTCCAGTGTTCTTGCCTGGAGAATCCCAGGGACGGGGGAGCCTGTTGGGCTCCTGTCTGTGGGGTCGCACAGAGTCGGACACGACTGAAGCGACTTAGCAGCAGCAGTCTCATTGATTACTATCCCTGCCCTGTTTCTGAAGTCACCCATTTCCCCGGGAAGCCTTGGTACCTTTTAGTGAAGAGTGGTACATCGTATTTACTGTGGTATGTACGTTGAAAGTGAAGAGCTTACACTAATAACTCCAGTTCTGCTCCAACATCACAGACTTCATTCTGATTTTCTCTTTCCATGTATCTTAACTCCTTTCCCCAATAATGAGAAACATACCTTCTATTATACTTAATGGATTTGCTTACTTCCTCAGTTATACATCACACTCCCTCTCCAATCTGTATATCCTCCTTATTCCACTTTGGTCTTATTTCCTGTCCTATACTTTCTCTGTATGTATGCCCTCCTTGCTTCATTTGGATATCAGTGCCTGATAACTGGGCAGCTCTTCTACTCTGGGCCATTGTAACTCTAAACTTTTCTCATCAACCTCAATCCTGTGTAGACACCAACTTTGCTTGTAGGAATTGCTTTAGAATTGAATTGTTTCGAACAGCAACAGAAGAAAGCAGATTTTCACTTTTTGATGTTAGTGGGCAGTGGTGCTCAAATCCTAAATCCATTGATTTATTGAGGTTAAAAATGGTGGTATTATAATTCTTATTTTGTTTTCACATATTCCTCTCATCTACTCTTTTGGTTACTCAGTGGTACAGGTTTGCCTTTTGGTAAATTCATGTTTAAAATATAGAATGTTGGGATTTCTTTGGTGGTTCAAAGGTTAATAAGATCCTGTGCTTCCACTGCACAGGGCACGGGTTCAATCCTTAGTTGGGGAACTAAGATCCCATATATGGCACAGTGGCAAAAAAAGGTTTCAGGAATTTGCATCATTCCTCTGCCATACTAATGTAGTATATATGCTGCTCCATCAAGCACTATTTTTTTTGTTGTTGTTTATCCAGTTTTTACAATAGTGAATTGGTTCCCTGCATCTTCAGATGGTTACCTGTTTGTTTTTAAACATTATGAATACATGGATTTGAACATTTTTAATGGGTTTCAATTCCTTGTGATTCTTCCTATTGAAGCTCAAATTGTCAACATTTTTTTTTTTTTGCCAGTGCTTATGAATATATATAGAGATACATAATACAAATATCATATTACTTGCCCCACTACGAGTATTAAAGTCTTGCTTACTTTAAGTATATTTTTGAATTTCCTATTCCTATACCTGCTTTCTCCCCATTTAAAAAATGTCCTATAAATACATTGTCCTAGCGTGTAGCATACATACTGTACTCTCTTCTAATGCTCACTTAATTTTGGTTTTACTACTATATACCTAATGCTTACAGCTAATCCTTTTGTCATTGTATCTGAAGCTGATCTCTAGTAGATACCTCAGAGCTCATGGTAGCAAAAATACTTGTTTTTGTCTCTTTGACTATTGTGAATAATAGTGATATGAACAAACAAGTTGTGTCAAGTAATAATTTTTTATTTGTTCTGTTCACTTTTGTTTTCTTTAAGGAATTCTGATGTCTTGTGTTTACCTTTTTTGCTTCCTCAGTAGTGGTCACTTTTTCATTTTCTCTTTGATTTTTAACATTTCCATATTACCTCCCTTTCTCTTTAAGGCATTATCTTTTTTGTTTTTTTAATTACTTTATTTTAATTGGAGGCTAATTACTTTATAATATTGTGGTGGTTTTTGCCATACATTGACTTGAATCAGCCACAGGTGTACATGTGTCCCCCATCTTGAACCCCCCTCACAACTCCCTCCCCACCCCATCTCTCTGGGTTGTCCCAGAGCACCGACTTTGAGTGCCCTGCATCATGCATCACACTTGCACTGGTCATCTATTTTACATGTGGTAATATATGGGTTTCAGTGCTATTCTCCCAAATTATCCCACTCTCGCTTTCTCTCACACAGTCTAAAAGTCTGTTCTTTATATCTGTGTCTCTTTTGCTGTCTTGCATATAGGGTCGTCATTACTGTCTTTCTAAATTCCATATATATGTGTTAATATACTGTATTGGTATTTCTCTTTCTGACTTCACTCTGTATAATAGGCTCTAGTTTCATCCCCCTCATTAGAACTGACTCAAATGAGTTCTTTTTTTATAGCTGAGTAATATTCCTTTGTGTATGTATACCAGAACTTCTTAACCGTTCATCTGCTGATGGACATCTAGGTTGCTTCCATGTCCTAGCTATTGTAAACGGTGCTGCAATGAAGATTGAAGTACATGTATTTCTTTCAGTTCTGGTTTCCTTGGTGTGTATGCCCAGCAATGGGATTGCTGGGTCATATGGCGGTTACCAAATCTCCATGCTGTTCTCCATAGTGGCTGTGCTAGTTTGCATTCCCACCAACAGTGTAAGAGGGTTCCCTTTTCTGTACACCCTCTCTAGCATTTATTGTTTGTAGACTTTTTGATGGCAGCCATTCTGACCAGCATGAAATGGTACCTCATTGTAGTTTGATTTGCATTTCTCTGATAATGAGTGATGTTGAGCATCTTTTCAAGTGTTTGTTAGCCATTTGTATGTCTTCTTGGGAGAAATGTCTGTTTAGTTCTTCAGCCCACTTTTTGATTGGGTTGTTTATTTTTCTGGTATTGAGCTGCATGAGCTGCTTGTATATTTTTGATATCAATTATTTGTCAATTGCTTTATTTGCTATTATTTTCTCCCATTCTGAAGGCTATATTTTCACCTTGCTTATCGTTTCCTTTGTTGTACAAAAGCTTTTAAGTTTAATTAGGTCCATTTGTTTATTTTTGTTTTTATTTCCATTACTCTGAGAGCTGGATCATAGAGGATCTTCTGATTTATGTCAGAGAATGTTCTGCCTATGTTTTCCTCTAAGCATTTTATCATTTCTTGTCTTACATTTAGATCTTTAATACATTTTGAGTTCATTTTTGTGTATGGTGTTAGAAAGTGTTGTAGTTTCATTCTTTTACAGGTGGTTGACCACTTTTCCCAGCACTACTTCTTAAAGAGATTGTCTTTTCTCCATTGTATATTCAAGGTTTTTTTTTTTTTTTTTTTTACAAATTGTGAAATTATTTGTTCTAGTTCTGTGTAAAATACCTTTGGTAGCTTGATAGGGATTGCTTTGAATCTGTAGTTTGCGTTGTGTAGTATACTCATTTTCACTATATTGATTCTTCCAATCCCAGAACATGGTATATTTCTCCATCTGTTTGTGTTATTTTGATTTCTTTCATCGGTGTTTTATAGTTTTCTATATATAGGTCTTTTGATTCTTTAGGTAAGTTTATTCCTAAGTATTTTATTCTTTTCCATTGAAATGGGATTGTTTCCTTAATTTCTTTTTGTTTTCTCATTGTTAGTGTATAGGAATGCAATGTGTATTGATTTTATATCCTGCAACTTTACTATATTCATTGATTAGCTCTAGTAATTTTCTGGTGGAGTCTTTAGGGTTTTCTATGTAGAGGATCATGTCATTTTCTAACAGTGAGAGTTTTACTTCTTTTCCAATGTGGATTCCTTTTATTTCTTCTCTGATTGCTGTGGCTAGGACTTCCAAAACTATGTTGAATAGTAGTGGTGAAAGCAGGTACCCTTGTCTTGTTCCTGATTTTAGAGGAAATAAGGCATTACCTGTTGAGTTCATTTGCCTTTTTATTCCTTTACTTTATTCTTAAATTTCTGGAACTATCTTTTCTGATTGTTCCCTAAATTCTGTCACCTCATTTTCTACTTTTAAAATATTTACTCATGTTGTTCTTTCATATGTTGTAACCTTTTCTTTATGTCTTTTAGCACACTTTAAAATAGTAAGTTAAGGTTTTTTTTAATCTGTCTTTTGGCCATGTCTTCTGGTCCACTTTCATTGTCTGCCAGAGACGTGATTCTGCTCCTTATTCTCTCTCCCCCTCCTTTTTTTTCCCAGTAATAACTTTGCATGGAATTTGACCAAAGTACACTTCTGTTGCTCATTTTTATGTGAATGTGGTTTTTCTAAAGTTTGTTAGAAGGAGGTTGCTTCAGATAGCTTTTCTGACTTCATGGAACTCTATGTTCTGTTATTTTCTTGTTCTGCCAAAAAATACGGTGGCTTGCTGAGATTTCTATCTTTATTGCCATCTGTCACTTTTTATTTGGACCTTTTCCTCCCACTTCTCTATTCTCTCTGTTATTCTTGCCCTGTTCACTGTTGATTCTGCTCCTGGAAGTTTCTCAGTTTGGCCTGTGCTGAAAGGGTGCCCTGATAAATCAGCTTTGCAAGTTCATAGGTAGGCCTAGAACGCCTTGGATCTTACCATTGACCCCTTATACTCACTCACCTTTTCCTGGTTTCAGCTACTATTTTTAAATTTACCTGCTGTGCTTTCCATTGCCTGTTTTATGGTTTTCCTATTCTTAGATTCAGCAGGTAACCTCATTGCTTCCTTCTGCTTCCCTTCTACACAGATGTCAGTAACACATAGATGTTTTAGATCTTGTGACTTTTCCCCTCCTACTTGTATATTGGGGTTTGTGGAAATACCTTTGTCATTTAATTTTGTTGTGAATATACATGGATTTTGGTTTTGTTATCTAGATTTTACTGTCTCTTTTTCAAATGTGGGGATTGCCACCATTTTCCCAGAATATCCTGATTTATATGATGGTAATAGAGGATTGTGGGGTCTTTTCCCTCTTTAGAAGGCAGCACCTTACCCTGGAAAATTAAAAAGATAGAGAATTAGGAGCCATAAAAGTGGCTATCTTCTTTAGTAAATTTGAACTTCACTCTCCTTAGCTCTTAAAGTTGGTATTATCATTGTTAGAAATTTCACCCTTTTTCTTTTGGTATGATACATAATGTACATGGAAGTTTAAACATTATTTAAAATTTCAAATATGTAGGAAGAAGAAAGAAAACGTCAAGAGGAACTGGAACGCCAGCGTCGGGAAAGGAGGTATATTTTGCCTGATGAGCCGGCTATTGTTGTACATCCAAACTGGGCTGCAAAAAGTGGCAAGTTTGATTGTAGCATCATGTCTTTGAGTGTACTTTTGGACTACAGATTAGAGGATAATAAAGAACATTCATTTGAGGTAATGTTTATCTTTTCAATGTGAATCTGTTTCTTTGTATTATTACTCTAGAGCAGCTTTACAACATAATTTGTCATTTTTCAAAGTAGTTGAAATGGACTTCTCTTTCTATGTTAGTGATTGGTTCATTCTTTAAACAAACAGTGTAAAATATGACTTTTGTAAATAGCCTATATGAAATTATAATTGTATACAATTATTGTATCTTATCAACATATTTCACATTGTTTCATTTGATAAATTATACTGTAAAGATCAGTCATATCTACTTGACCCAGAAGGTTAGTCATTGTCCACCAGATGGTAAGATAAAAGTGATGTTTGCAAACAAATACAGAGGGCTTTTCTGAGCTTATTAAACATGAAGTGCATTCTTATTCATCTTGATGCAAAGTATGTTACAAATATTAAGGTGTTTACAGTTTTTGAAACATTGAAAATTTTAATAAATCAGTGTCCTTAAACATCATATGCTATATGATTTTATTTTTATTACCAGTTGCAATAAATCTGACTCTTAATAGTGCCTCTCCTGCAGTAGTCATTTAAAAAATAATAAAAAAATAGTCTTTGATATCTCTACTTATAATGTATATACTGTATATCTAATGGATGCTGTAAGAGGATCTCAAATTAATGCCATACAGTGGAAAATAGTGATTTGAGAAACAGACATCTGTTAGCAAAATGTTGCTTTATTTTTTTCTACTCCATCTAGCATATCCCCTTAGTTAATTTCCTTTTAATCTATCATTAGAATGTAAGTCATTTTTGTATGTGAATTTAACATTACTTTTCAAATGTCACTTGATCAGAAAGGCCATCTCTGGCTGTACTCTTCGTACTCTCTATGCTCTTACCCTGCTTGTTTTTATTATAATTTGATACTGATTTTATTATTTCATACTTTGTCCCCCTAGATTAGTTATCTTATGAGAGTTAGGATTTTTATCTGCTTTCTTCACTTCTCTATTCACATTGCTAAGAACAGTCCTGATACACAGTAGGCATTTCATAAAAACTTGTAGAGTACATCTTGTTGATACACATGATAAAGTCATGCAGTTATTTTTTTATACTATTTGGTCAAAAGTATACTAAACACAGTATTTATATCTTCAGAAGAGTTTTTGAGGATTGTGAGGCTTCTTGGCATCATCGACATTAATTATTATAATTTATTGTTAGTGCACATTAGTTGTTGGATGTTGTTGGAAGTGACAAGTCATCATATGATAAATTACTGGATTTGTTTGAATTTGCTGGATTTGTTCACTGTTTCTATCTAAGTTGGCTGGGTTACTGTTTTGTCTTTTTATAGGTTTCATTATTTGCAGAGCTTTTCAATGAAATGCTTCAAAGAGATTTTGGTGTCAGAATATACAGATCATTATTATCTCTTCCTGAGAAAGAGGATAAAAAAGAAAAGGAAAAGAAAAGCAAAAAAGATGAGAGAAAAGATAAAAAAGAAGAAAGAGATGATGAAACTGATGAACCAAAACCCAAACGGAGAAAATCAGGCGATGATAAAGATAAAAAAGAAGATAGGGATGAAAGGAAGGTCTGTAATAATTTCTGTGACCAGAAACTTGAGTTAGTTTTCTCATTAGTCTTCTGTAGTGTAACAGAACAATAAATTTCATCAGAATAGTGAAATATAAAAGTCAAACTAAAAAGTTTTAGTGTATTATTGGAAATTTAAGTCTTTTGAGCCTATATAAGCATGTATAACTAGTTTTGTTAGTTTATTCTGTTTTTGAGGTATATAGCATGATGGCTTCTTTATGTATATTGTGAATGATAAAAGTACATTATTATAAGATATTTATAATGTGATAATATTTCAAGTAAATTTGGTGAATTTAATTTCTTTGAGATCTTGCTTAATTTTAAGACATTTTAAATTACAGAAAGAAGATAAAAGAAAAGATGATTCTAAAGATGATGATGAAACTGAAGAGGATAATAATCAAGATGAATATGATCCAATGGAAGCAGAAGAAGCTGAGGATGAAGAAGATGGTATGATTCATTTATTTCCCCTTAGGATGAAAACTACAATTTTTGTTTGGTGACTTCATATCACTGAATTGTATAATTATGGTAATTTTTAGAATAGGAAAGGTAAAATATTCTCTGGTAATAGTATTAAGTACTATTTTATATATATTAACTACTATTTTACTAATTTTTAGGTGAGAGGATTAAGAAATGTTTAGTTTTGACTGTCATATGTTCCACATATAATTAATGGCTTATTCAACTTGAGTAAAATTTTCCCTAAAAACTGTGTTAAAGTGTGTCATGAAAAGGTTATAAACTATTACTGCATAGTATTCCATGGTATAGGTGTGCCTTTATTGCCTTAACTAGGCCCCAGTTGCTGAGTGGCTCTCATTTTTTAGAACCACGAACTATGCTGTAATACTGTCTCTTATACACATCTTGTTAAAGTGTGTCATGAAAAGGTTATAATCTTCCTTAGAAAACTAACTCTAGTATTTTTTTAAATTATGAAGGCTATCATCTAAGCAAAAGAGTATATCTCACATTCAGATTGAGTTTAAAGACTAATAAAAAACACTTGCATACCTATTACCCAAGTTTTAAATAATAGACTTTTACCAGTAGTAATGAAACTCAATCAAAATGCTTTATAGTAGATGTCTTGACTAATCATATATGCCAGCTCTGTAGTACATATGGAGTACCACTGAGTATTGGTTTCAATGTAGATTTGGGGCTTTTTAAAAAATTTTTTTTCTCAGATGAGAAAATCATTCGTTTTCTTTGTAATACCTATCTATCTCTGAGAATTATTACTCCTTAAGGTATTTTTGGTTTGCCTCTCTATTTTTTTCTTTTTACCCTAGCATTTTAATTTTCTTCTAATTGGTGAAAATATTCAAACATACAAGAAGCTGAAAGAATGGAACACATAAGTTGAACACCTTATACCCAACAGTTGATTCATTAGTTAATATTTTATCTTATTTATGTTATCTTTGTGTTTGTATGTGTTTCTGATCCATTTGAAAGTAGAAATTCTTCAAGTTGCCTAAGAAAAAGACATTCAATTCAGTAGCAGTGATATGATATACATATATCACTGTTTCTTTTATCTTCATTACCTGCTTTACTCAATGAAGATTAACCCTTTTTACAGTCCCATTTTTTTCTCCCCCATTCTCCCAGTATTGTTTTAATCACTGCTTTAATTAAATCACTAAACACTGTTCTCATTTTCTTTTGTGTCAGAATGTCCTGGCTCTCTTTAGTTGTTTTCTTTATTCCTTTTCTACTGTGTAACTCCCTTAGTGGTGTTCTTTTCCATTCTCCTGACTTTAAATACTATCTACCTGTATTGACAGTTCTCAAATTTATATCTCAAATCAGGCTTCTCTTATTCTTCCATATCAACTGCCTATTTGTCATCTCCACTTACCTGATATTTCAAAATAAACATGTCTAATACTGAACTTCTGCTTTTCCTCTTCACCATAAAGACAACATACAAATCCTCTGACCTCTGACTCTTGATGGCTGTCTCATCCTTATAGTTGCTTAAGCTAAAATCTAGGAGTCATCCTTTTTTTTGGGGGGGGGGGATCATATTCCATTTCCATTCTATCAGGAGGTCATATTGCCTCTGTCTTCAAAATATACCCAGAATCAGACCATTTGCCCCCAACTTTATAGACTTCCCTGATGAATCAGATGGTAAAGCATCCCATCTGCAGTGCGGGAGGCCTGGGTTTGATCCCTGAATTGAGAAGATCCCCTGGAGAAAGGAATGGCTACCTTACCCACTCCAATATTCTTGCCTGGAGAACTCCATGGACAGAGGAGCCTAGCGGGCTACAGTCACTGGGATCACAAAGAGTCGTATATGACTGAGTGACTAACATTGTCAGTTTCACTTCTGTTTTTTTCACTAGTGTAGCCCTAAGGCAGCCCATGCCTGGATTATTTTAATAGCCCCCTACCTAGTTTCCCTCCCTATACCCTTCCTCTAAAGTCTCTTTTCAGTACAGTTGCTAGAATAACTTTTGTGTAAAACAGTAGGGAGTTATTTGCATTTTGACATAGACATGCAGTTAAATTCTGTGCAGTCATTGAAAAAGTAGGTAGGGGATAGTGATGTGGAAAAGATTACCAAATAGTTTTTATACACAGCATGTTCTAAGATTTGAGCAGTGATTACTTGGAATTTTAAAAAATGTTTTAAAATTAGGTTTCTGGAGAGATGGTTTCGAAAGTGACACCTTTCAAATTAAATACTCAAAATGGGTCATGTCTGTAAAATGTGAACAAATGAAAGAGAATACTTAACCATTTCATAATTGAGGAAACTGCAGCTCTTAGCAGTAAATTAATTTATCCATGGTAATAAAACAAGCAATTGAACCACTCTGTACTTTATATGAAATAATTAGGTTCAAAACACATAGTCTTTCTCTTTTTTAATACTGCTTATTGCTGTTCTAATATATATCACAAACTCACTCATTTTAAATGTATACAATTTAGTTTAATAATGTAACAATATAATAATTTCTAGTAACTTTATAGAATTGTGAAACCATCACCACAGTCCAGTGGTTTTAGAACATTTGTCTGTTTCCCTTTATTTTTTTTTAAGATTTATTCATTTATTTCTAATTTATTTTTTGGCTGTGGTGTGTTTTTATTGCTACACATGGGCTTTGTCTAGTGGTGAGCAGTGTGTAGTCTGATTGCGGTGGCTTCTCTTGTTGTGGAGCACAGGGTCTATGCACACAGGCTTTAGTAGTTGCAGTGTGTCAGGTTAGTAGTTGTGGCTCACAGGCCTAATTTCTCCACAGAACATGGGATCTTCCCTGAACCAGGGATTGAAGCAGTGTCCCTGTATTGCAAGGCAGATTCTTAACCACTAGACCACCAGAGAAGCCCACTGTTTTCTTTTTTTTTATTAATAACAACTTGAGATGTAATTTATATATCAATCATTTCACCCACTTACAAACATGCAACTCAGTGGTTTTTGATGTATACACAATTTTAGACAACATTTTGTATAAATAGAATCATGTAATATGTAGTGTGTTTTTTTTGTTGGTGATGGGCTTCTTTTCACTTAGCATAATGTTATCAAGGTTCATGTGTGTTTTCACATGCATATTCTATTTAATACAAAGATTTCTCTACATTGTTACTGTTTGCATACAACTTCTCACTTAAGATCAGTTCAGTTCAGTTCAGTTGCTCAGTCGTGTCCGACTCTTTGCGACCCCATGAATCGCAGCACGCCAGGCCTCCCTGTTCATCACCATCTCTCGGAGATCACTCAGATTCACATCCATCGAGTCAGTGATGCCATCCAGCCATCTCATCATCGGTCGTCCCCTTCTCCTCCTGCCCCCAATCCCTCCCAGCATCACAGTCTTTTCTAATGAGTCAACTCTTCGCATGAGGTGACCAAAGTACTGGAGTTTCAGCTTTAGCATCATTCCTTCCAAAGAAATCCCAGGGTTGATCTCCTTCAGAATGGACTGGTTGGATC
>SJYT01029390.1:6390-62794 GCA_006410635.1 Cephalophus harveyi | reverse complement strand
CTAACTGTTGCTTCCTGACCTGCATACAGATTTCTCAAGAGGCAGGTTAGGTGGTCTAAAATATTAACTGGTATTAAGGTTAGTAAAATATACAGAATTTCTTAGCTACTTATTTATATTGTGAATGTTCAAGAAGGGAATATAGTGTGAATTATTTATGAATATATGCTCTGTAATATCTCAAGGACTAATCAACTTCTTGTGTTTACTGTATCTTGTATTTTACCAACAAACCCTTTGTTACTCTGGGCTTTCTGATGGAGATCCATTTGAAAGATCCAGAAACCTCTAGAACTAAATTTCTCTTTTAAAATTGTTGAACATTAAAAAAAATTTAAAAATTGAACATTAAATATCTGCAAAAAAACCTCCAATTTTGAAGGCTAAATCTATGATGAAAGAGTTGGCTGGGTTGGTTTCTTCCGAGGGCTGTGAGGAAAAGTTCTATTCCAGGCAGCTCTGATCAGCTTGTAGATGGCTGTCTTTTCCGCATATTTTCATACTGTCTTCTGTCTGCATGTGTCTGCATACAAGTTTCTCCTTTCTGTAAGGACAGTCATTGAGTTAGAGCCTTCTCTGATAATCTCATTTTGATTATCTGCATAGACAATTTTTCCAAATAAGGCAACCTTCTGAAGTATTAGGGGCTTAGGACTTCAACTTAGGCATTTTAGGAGGTAAGGACTGAATCCATAGGCAGATTTATTCTTTAACATTAGCTGAATATCGAGGTGGTAATGATATTTACCTGAGGGTAGTGGCCAAGGTCTTCAGAAACTGGGTAGCCTATGGATAGGTAAGAGAAAAGAGTTTACTTTTTTGTCAGTTTTCTGTTTGTTTATTTATTAAGAATAATTTATCCAATTTCCTGGACTTCCGTGGTAGCTCAGATGGTAAAGAATCTGCCTGCAGTGTGGAGGCCAGGTCTGATTCCTGGGTGAGGAAGATCCCCTGAAGAAGGAAGGGAATTGCAATTCTCTCCAGTGTTTTTGCCTAGAGAATTCTATGGACAGAGGAGCCTGGCGGGCTACATCCATGGCGTCGCAAAGAGTTGGACACAACTGAGCTTTAACTTTCATCTCATTTCCTATCTTTTATTATGCAAATCTGGGTATTAACATTGTTAGGTCTTCTTAATTATGAAAAAACGTTTCAATTCTTACATACACTTATATTCTGCAATAATGCATCTGCAGTTAGAATTCCTATATTGGGTGTTTCTCCTTTAAGAAAATATACTTGCTCTTTTTAAAAAAAAAATTAAGTTTCAATCTTTTTGTATTAAATACATTCATTTTTGGAAACTAAATCCCCCAAATACTTATTGAATTAAGTCCTTGTATTTAAATCAGTAAAGTCCACTTTCTTCTTCCCTCTGGTCTCCTTGTAAGTTTCTTCCTGTTCAGGGCTATTTTATAATTGTTTCTTATAAAATCCAAACTATTTTTATTCATATATTTCTTCACTGTTGTATCTTATGAAAACTGATCAGTAATAGAAAAGTATTTTCAGTCTGTGTGATAGTTGGAAATTTATCTACTAAATGAGTCTTTTGCTCTTGTTTTATTTTCTGTATAGATCGAGATGAGGAAGAAAACAAACGAGATGACAAAAGAGATATTAATAGGTACTGCAAGGAGAGGCCCTCTAAAGATAAGGTATGTATTAAATATGTTTGAAGTATGTTTGATATACATTATTAGTTTCTTATGTACAACACAACAATTTCCATTTCTTATATAAAACATACTTACTACTAAACATAATACAGTGATGAACTTTATTGATCCTTGTGTATCTTGTGTATCTATATAGTACCACTCATCAGAATTCAGTCAGTTGTATTTTGGTATTCAGTTTAGTTGCTCAGTTGTGTGTGACTTTTGCAACCCCATGAACTGTAGCACGCCAGGTCTCCCTGTCCATTACCAACTCCCGGAGTTTACCCAGACTCATGTTCATTGAGTCAGTGATGCCATCCAGCCATCTCATCCTCTGTTGTCCCCTTCTGCTCCTGCCCTCAGTCTTTCCCAGCATCAGGGTCTTTTCAAAGGAGAAAAGATATGTCAGACAATCACTGGGCTTCCTAGGTGGCTCAGTGGTAAAAAATCTGCCTGCCAATGCGGAAGATGTGGGTTTGATCCCTGGGTTGGGAAGATTCCCTGGAGAAGGAAATGGCAGCCCGTTCCAGTATTCTTGTCTGGAAAATCCCATGGACAGAGGAGACTGGTGGATTATAGTCCTTGGGATCGCAAAAAAGTCACACACAACTTAGCGAGTAAATGACAGCAACACAACAACAGATAATCAGTATGTTTTATTTATTTCTTCATACACGTAACTAGATCAACTCAGTTTAGCTGAGACAACGGTCTTTTCATATTTTTGGTACATTATGGACACAGTCTAATTTTGTCACTTTTCAGGGGTTAAAATTATGTACTCATTTTCTGCATTTTCTTTAGGAAAAAGAGAAGACTCAGATGATCACGATTAACAGAGATCTATTAATGGCATTTGTTTACTTTGATCAAAGCCATTGTGGTTACCTTCTTGAAAAGGATTTGGAAGAAATATTTTATACTCTTGGACTACATCTTTCTCGGGCTCAGGTAATCTATCTTACAAATATTTGAAATGAAAAGCATTTTTAAATAACTCTCTTTTTAGTATCTTTGACTTTTTGAAATATAAAAGCAAATACAGGCTCATAGTGATACAGTTAAACAATATTGAAATAAAGTGTAAGAAGTTAAAAGTCTCCTCTCCCTCTATCTAATTCTGCTCCTTTGGCCTAGTATATAAACTTCTAGATCTTTTGTAAGCAGCTCATGTGTGTTTATATATGATAGTTCCAGTTTTATAAACAATACATGAAATCATTATGGCGATATCTGAGACTTTTTTCATTTAATAATGTATCATCAGCATTCTGCCATGAAAATAGAGACCCATTTTGTTCTTTTTATTACTGCATAGTATTCCATGGTATAGGTGTGCCTTTATTGCCTTAACTAGGCCCCAGTTGCTGAGTGGCTCTCATTTTTTAGAACCACGAACTATGCTGTAATATGTGTGTTTGTATATAAACTTTAATGTATGTGTTAGCGTTTCTTTCAGTGTTGCTTTTTTTTTTTTTTTTGAAATTTTTTTTTTCAAGTGACAATTTGAAATTTAGGTTTCTAGAGAAGACAGTTAAAAACATAAGTGCTCTAATTGAATGGTAGTGGATACCTGAAAAATGCTATTGATGTTCATCATATGTGAAAATTAGAACAGAGATGTCCAAGGAGAATCAAAAACTTACTTTCATCCTTTTAATTTGTTTACTTTCTTGCATAACAGGTAAAGAAGCTTCTTAATAAAGTAGTACTCCGTGAATCTTGCTTTTACCGGAAATTAACAGACACTTCAAAAGATGAAGAAAACCATGAAGAATCTGAAGCTTTGCAGGAAGATATGCTAGGTTTGAGTATATTATTTTAAGATCATGCCATTTTATAACTGTATTATTAATTTAAAAAGAAAACAACATAATAAACTATGGTTGTTTTTTTTTTTTTTTAAGTATGGTATCTTTTAGGGATTTCTTGGAGGTCGAGTGGTTGGTACTTCATGCTTCCACTGCAGGGGGTATGGTTTCAATCCCTTGTCAGAGAACTGTGACCCCACGTGCTGTAAAATAAAAGTATCTTTTATATTACAGGAAACAGACTGTTACTTCCAACACCAATAGTAAAACAGGAGTCAAAGGACGTAGAAGAAAATGTTGGCCTTATTGTGTACAATGGTGCAATGGTCGATGTAGGAAGCCTCTTGCAAAAATTGGAAAAGAGTGAAAAAGTACGAGCTGAAGTGGAACAGAAGCTGCAGTTACTAGAAGAAAAGACGGGTAAGGAAAAGCATTGGTATGTTGGTACTTTTAACACTACTGGGGTATATATGTGTGCATACATATACACACCTGTACACATGCTTATCCATACTTTATAGTGTAGATACATAATGTAGCTTCACATTTGACTATTTCTGTTAAAGCTTGTAAAATTGCTTAGCTTAATAATGAGAATTAATCTTAGATCTTCATGTGTATTCTCAGGTTCGATGGTTCTGTTGTATCCTTTAATTCCTCCCATAGTTCTGCTTAGTTTTCACCAGTTCCTGCTATTTTTCTAGTCTGTGCAATCATCTAAAAAAATGGAACTTGGTTTTAGAAGTAGTACTTAGGTAAAGCTTAATTTAACTGAGTATTGTGAGTCCTCATGTGAAGAGTTGACTCATTGGAAAAGACCCTGATGCTGGGAGGGATTGGGGGCAGGAGGAGAAGGGGACGACAGAGGATGAGATGGCTGGATGGCATCACCAACTCGATGAACATGAGTTGGGGTGAACTCCAGGAGTTGGTGATGAACAGGGAGGCCTGGCGTGCTGCGACTCATGGGGTCGCAAAGAGTCGGACACGACTGAGCGACTGAACTGAACTGAACTGATGGTGAGTGAAAGTGAAAGTCACTCAGTCATGTCTCTCTTTGTGACCCCGTGGATTATACAGTCCATGGAATTCTCCAGGCAAGAATACTGTAGTGGGTAGCCATTCCTTTCACCAGGGGATCTTCCCAACCCAGGGATCAAACCCAGGTCTCCTACATTGTAGCTGGATTCTTTACAAAGAAGCATTGCATTGTGCTATGCTATTGAAATTGACACTTGTGGCCAGTTTAAGGAATTATATATGCTTATTAAGTCTAATAATAAGTCTGTATACACTTAGTAAGTCTAATAATACACTTATTATTTTAGTCTTCTAACTTTAAATATTTTTAAACTTAGGGTTAAATTGGAAATACTAAGTGGTAAGATGGTGAATTTTGAACTTGATTTTTATTTTTCTCTTGACAGATAAAGATGAAAAAACCATATTAAATTTGGAGATTTCTAACAAAAACCTCTCTGGTGAACTTAGAGAAGTTAAAAAGGACCTTAGTCAGTTACAAGAAAACTTAAAGATTTCAGAAAATATGAATTTGCAATTTGAAAACCAACTGAATAAGACAATCAGAAACTTAGCCACAGTAATGGACGAAATCCACACTGTTCTTAAGAAGGTTAGCTGTTTTTACCTTCAACATTTTCATAGTTATTCTTTTTCAGAAAAGCCTATCTCTGGAAAATTTAATATTATTAAGCTCTTAGTGGCTTTTCTAACAGAAACTAGTGGTAGCATTCTGTCCTTTTCTCCCAAGATAGTATTTTCTTAGAGCTTACTTCAGATGTCAACATGATTTATGTTTGCAGGCTTCTTTATAAACAAGATTTACTAATCTAGTAACTTAGTGCCATTGTAAACTAACTTCAGCAATTGAGAGCTCTTCTTTAGCCTGGGTCTCACTCAGAGAACAAGGAAAAAAAAAATCTCCACTTCAAGGACTGTATTACATTTTCATAGTTTATTCTTTTTCAGAAAAGCCTATCTCTGGAAAATTTAATATTATTAAGCTCTTAGTGGCTTTTCTAACAGAAACTAGTGGTAGCATTCTGTCCTTTTCTCCCAAGATAGTGTTTTCTTAGAGCTTACTTCAGATGTCAACATGATTTATGTTTGCAGGCTTCTTTATAAACAAGATTTACTAATCTAGTAACTTAGTGCTGTTGTAAACTAACTTCAGCAATCTGAGAGACCTTCTTTAGCCTGGGTCTCACTCAGAGAACAAGGAAAAAAAAAATCTCCACTTCAAGGACTATATTATTGTTAGTAATGTATTCCTCAGAACCTCTGATTTCTTAGGACTTATATGGCTTTCTCAAGTACTAGAAGTCATTCTGCATAGAACTGAGAGATTTCTTTCAAATAGTTCCCCAAGGGTTAACTTTTCCATAGATGGTGAAATGGGCTATCTGGAATATCTCTGTTTATTTAAGGTATTATTTTTAAAGTTGCATCTAAAAGAATCTAATAAAATATACTCTTTATTTGTATATTTTATAGGATAATGGAAAGAATGAAGATAAAGATCAGAAATCTAAGGAGAATGGTGCAAGTGTATGATAAAATACGTGTAGTGACACAGAATGGTGATAAATAATGTAATATATAAAATCATGATACAAGAATGAAAGTGATGCACGTTTGATCCTAGTAGTATAAATATCTGTTAGTTCAAATGATGTATAAAGTTTTATGAATGTGAGTCTTTGCTTTTGAAAATTGCTTGTAATTCCCGGCATCCAAATTATTAAACACTCCTTGAGTGAGATAATTTTGCATTGCAAAATGTTTTAGGATGAACTTTGTTATAGTTTTAACCCCAATAAAGTTCATCAGTTTAATTGACAATAGTATTTAATTACAGATGTCATTTATTAAAAACCTGGAAAGTTGTGATTTTATTTATAGCATTATCATTACTAATTTTTAAGAAAGATACTAGCCTTTTAAAACTTCAATATAAATCATAAAATAGCGTGCTGCTTCAATTTTGCAAGTTTTTTGGAGCACACTTTTTTTTTTACTTGTTTAAAAATCCTAACTAGTCTCTAAAAACATTTATTAAAAATTTAATTCATCCAAAAGACAGTACATTGAAAGATAATTATCAATGTTATTATATATGTTAACATTAACATCAAATCAATGTTATTATATATGTTAGGCTTTACATAAAACATAGTTTTGATGTTAATGTTAACTGTTTTAGTTTCCCAGAATAGCATGTATATTACTTTTAATTTTGAGGTTTTTGTTGTTTTTTTTTAATGCAGTATATGTCACATGTACAGTTTAGTACCAAGCCAGTGGATGTCAGTATGATACCTTAAGTTAAGTCTTATTTAATTAAAAATATTATTTTTATTAGTCTGTGTACCTCCTTTAGAATTATACATACATAAGAGTTTATTAACTAATTCAGTGAAAAGGTAGGAAATGTGATATACTCTAAAGCATTGGTACTCAACAGGAGGTTATTTTGCCCCCAAAAGACATTTAGCTATGTCTGGAGACATTTGTACCTGGCCCAGCTGGGTGAGTGCTACTGGCATCTACTTGTTAGAGGCCAAGAACTTTGATGAATATCCTACTTTGCATATCCTGCCTGCCACTGCTGCCCACCTCGCCTTGCCCCCCATCTGCTGCACCCCCACCCCCTCCCCCCCAGCAAAGACTGTGCAGCCCAAAATGTCAGTAGTTGAAAAACTCTGGTCTAAAGGAATGTAGGGATAAATTCTGGTCTTCTGCTTGGGAGAGGGCATGCCATACAGCATGTGGGATCTTAAGTTTCTTGAACAGGGATCAAACCCTTTGCCCCTGCATTGGGAGTGCAGAGTCTTAACCACTGGACCGCCAGGGAAGTCCCCAAAATGACATGTCTTTGCAGTAACACTAAAAGCTGAATTGGAGCTTTAGCAAATAATCAGTTTATTTGTATATGAATAACCGTTCTTGGAATGTTTCACTGGCATAGAAATAAATACTAGAGTTTTTATGTTTTTTTTTTGCTAGAATAATGATTTGGTATTCCTACAGTTTAATATGAGAATGTAAGTCCTTGTTACACACATATTACGCTAAGTGTAATCCACATAGCTCTCACTAAGAAATAGATTAAAATACCTGAAATTCTTTCAAACCAGTTTTTTTTTTAACCATAAATTACTCATTCCTCTCTTAATGGTTGGTTGAACTTCTGTGAAGTTGAACCACTGATCTGTAACTGTACAGTTATTCTATAAATGTTTTTGTTTCTTTACGGTAAGATAAATCATTATAGAATAGTTAGAAAGTTTTTTGCAGGTGGAAATCTTGGAGATAATTTTTAACTAAAAGACAGTGAAGAATATAGTTCTATCATACAGTATGATTTTGAAAGAAAAATCATAAAGTCTACTTATCAGCTGTCTCTTATACACATCTAGTGACAATTTGAAATTTAGGTTTCTAGAGAAGACAGTTAAAAACATAAGTGCTCTAATTGAATGGTAGTGGATACCTGAAAAATGCTATTGATGTTCATCATATGTGAAAATTAGAACAGAGATGTCCAAGGAGAATCAAAAACTTACTTTCATCCTTTTAATTTGTTTACTTTCTTGCATAACAGGTAATCTCATCAGACTTATTTTTTTCAGAGATAGTTAAATGAAAATAATAATGGGAGAATGGAGAAAAAATATATATCTTTGCCTTATATTATTGCTTAAAGATAAATTGGAAGTGGAAAGTGAGAAATTGTCTTTAGTGAAAATGAGGTAAAGGGAACTTGTTTGTGTCTTTCTAAACTCTTTTGGGTTTTTATTCAGAAGGAAACATGCAATCTATTCTTAAATTCTACCAACCAAATTGACCAAATCAAAAAAATTAACCAGGTAACAAAATAAGTCTGTGATAACATTTAATTTTGTTTTTCCATCTTTTTTATGTTCTGGATACCTGTTTTTGCATTTGTAATGCTTGGTTCAGTCATTTTAAGACACTAAGATTTTTAATATTTTTTTGTGAATTTTCCCTAAGTCCTAGAAATTACTCCTCAAAATGTAACAGCACAAAAAATCCTTTTAAAGATAATTATAGCAATAGTTAGACTTTATACACTTCTCACTCCCAAAAGAAACATGTAAAGACCCTGAACTGGGTGTAGGCTGGAGTAGGTGGGACAGATTAGCTGATGCCCTTTTCATGTGCCCATGCTGTGTACCCTAAGGGCTTCTCTGTAGCATTTCACCTGTTACCATAATCTGTACCTCACCCCTTGTACAAGTATATGACTTGCAGAGAACATTTCATCAGTTGTATACCCCTGAGCAATTCATCCTCTCTTAAAACCACAAGAGTGGCCAGGATATGGAGTTGTACCTTTGCTAAGGGACCAAGCTCTGGGGACTTTGGTCAAAAGTAGACTCAGGAGGAAAGACATTTGAAGATGCTTTTACATTTCTGGTAAATCTTAGGATCTGTTTTCAGCACCAGTGAAGACGTGAACTTTTACACAGGAGCAAAGAACATGGCTATCCGAAGAGTCTTAGCTCTTGGGTACCTTGCCTATGCTTCAGGTGAGAGGAAAATATTATGTGCCTTTGTTTTATGAGCCACAGGTTCTTAGCTGAGAAAAGGAGGAAAAACAGGGATTTCTGCCACAGTGACAATTGTGTTGTGCTGTAATACAGAGGCAGTCACTTCTTTCTGGTCAGAAAAGCCGCATTTGTTTACAGAACAAAATAAAAAGTTTGGAAACTTCTAATTTTCTGCTAAAGGAAGACATTTGGAATACATTAAAACATGGATGAGTTTACTTATTAAAATATGGGTGAAATTTATTGTAACTGTATTAGGGAATTTACCTGTGGATATCTGTTGTCATGGGCATTAAAGAATTTGGTGGAAGCAGATAATGTTAATTGTATGTAGCAAATGATAAAGACGTTTTGTTTAGGTAGCTAAATAGAATAGCTGACAAGTCCAACAGAAAAGCTATATCTTCAGTGGTTGGAAGAGACCAGGCTAACCTTAGTGAATTCTCTCTCATCCAGGTGATAATTGACCCTTGAGAGGCTACTAAGAGTCTGAATTGTTTTAACTGCTTAGATGTGTAAGTGGTGACTAGAATTCATCAGATATATTACTGTGGAAACTGTAGGGTTTGACATAATACTGAAGGGCTTTCGGAACATTCTGCTAGTCATGTTAATAGTGTAGAAGGGGCCCTTGTTCCTGCTTCCTCCTATATGACCCTTCTAGCCCAGCATACTCTTAACCACATCAGACCCAAGTCCACAGGTTAACGCTGGGATGGCATTGAATGAATCTTTTTGTGGGTCTGAGATAGCCTGAAGTTGTAATGGTTTCATTAGTAGAAGCCATGTAGGTTTGTTCCCAGTGATGTGAAGTCAAAGTAGCTACAAAAAGTAAGTCTTGATTTTAGGCAAAGGATTGAAGTGAGCATGGTAACTAGAGGCACCAAAAAAGGCCCCTCCCTAGGACATGTAGTGGGCAGCAAACTTGGCAGTGTAATGGAACTGCAGTTGCTGTGTCTGTGGGTTCTAGGAAAGAAAGTTGTTCCACTGTAGTTTTGTATTTGGACTTTGGAAGTTAATAAAAACTAATATCTAAGAATATCTTTACAAATTGCTTTCGTCTAATGAAGCTTCCTGGAATGATGATAACTTTTTAGGTATCGTTATTAACACATTTTACTGCCTCTCTGTTTTATTAACATTCAATCACTAAGAACAGGTGATACTTAGACCCTGAACTGGGAACCTTTTGAGAAGAACAGAGTGCCAAGAATAATCATTAATGTATCAAGATGAAATGTAAACCAGTCTAAGACAAACTGTTAACTTATTTATTATTCACCTTATGGGTAAAATTGGCCTGCTTTTAGTGTTCACTAGTTTTGGGTTTTTTTTGTTTCGGCCACAGCTTGTGGGATCTTACTTCTCCAACCAGACATTGAACCCGGGGTCCCCTGTATGGAAGCACAGAGTCCTAACCACTAAGCTGCCAGGGAATTCCTTGGTGCTCGCTAGTTTTACAGCAAGCCTCAGGCTTAAACATTAAATGAAGGTTAAGTCCCAAAATACTTTTGACCATAAATTAATACACTTGGTTTTTCCTGTTATAGAGAGGACATATGTTGGGTACCCAGAATACTGTACTAAAGTTATTTGTTTAGTCCTATTAAGGATGGAATCTGAACATGATCACTGGGCCTAAACTAAGGCTGCTGCTGCTAAGTCACTTCAGTCGTGTCTTACTCTTAGCGATCCCATAGACTGCAGCCCACCAGGCTCCCCCGTCCCTGAACACTGGAGTGGGAAAGTAAAAAATGAAAGTGAAGTCGCTCAGTGGTGTCCGACTCTTAGGGACCCCGTGGACTGCAGCCTACTAGGCTCCTCTGTCCATGGGATTTTCCAGGCAAGAGTACTGGAGTGGGGTGCCATTGCCTTCTCCTTAAACTAAGGCAGTGATTCTAAAACTGGTGAGTATCAGAATCACCTGGGATTCTTGTTAGATGGCTGGGTCCCATTCCTAGAATTTCTGATATAGACAGTCTGGTAGGGCTCAAGAATTTGCATTTCTAACAAGTTCCTTGGGTAGTGCTGCTGCTTTTCTAGGTTAACATGCTTGGAAAACCTCTAACCCAAAGTATACACCGCAGTTTTTTCTACCAGTACATGATTTTTAAAACTCCAAGAAAAGCAGCAGTTTTTGTGGAGATATCTCCAGGCATTTTGGTCTTTTTGTAGGGGTAAATTATTTCTGCATTAGATATAGTAGACACTGAAATATTTGTTGAATGAGTGGATGCAGGTCTGGTAACCTGCAGGGTAGTCACTTTTGAGAAGCTACTTTGAAAAATAGTTTATGGGAATGGTCACAGTTGCTTTTTCTTTTCCACTTCTCATTCTCAACCTGACATGACTGTAATTCCTTTGTGAGCTATCAAATACTAAATGTAATCTAACTAATGTGGAATGACTGACTGAATTGTCCAAAGGTCTGTCTGGTGGGTAGAAAGAGTAAAGAGGGTGAAGAGATGATAATCTTTTAGGCTGTGTTAGTATTACTGAAAATCAGGCAGATTATAGTTCCAGGGAAAACTGATCAGTTAGACCTCAACCAGTGTCAAGCTCATGAAGACAGAGCTTGTTCATCCAGCCCTGAAAGAGATTTTGCAGACTGTCAGGATCCCAACCAACCACAGAGGCAGGATTCAGAGCGGGGGTCCCCATGTTCAGCGAACGAAGTAGAAACCAGGAAATATCTACACAGATTTTAATTGAAGAGTTTTGTGAGGGTGATGGCATTTGCATTCAACACTGTATTTACGGACAGTTAAGGTAATAAATCCTACCTAGTGGTGTTACTAATCAAAAATATCTAAGCATTTTCATATATGTAATATATTTTGTTGGTGGGAACCATCTTAATTTCAAATTGAGTGGAATCAAATCCAAGGTAAATCTGGATTTGAAATGAAAAAAGAACCCTTCTAAAGCTCAGCCTTCAACTCCACAGTTAATGTTTCTGTTTCAGAATTTGATCATGTTTAGGTCTTTGTTGCCTGGGACCTCTAGCAGTCTGCAAATAAAGATCACTTTAGGAAACAAGCCTCTGGAGGTAAAAGCTGTGATCCACCAATTTCTTGCTATCCCAGGCTTTCAGCATTGCTCCAGCAGTACTCTTGGTTTAAAAGTAAACTCAAGATCAGAAGCAAAACCAATGCTTTTAAAGAGATGCTGAATTGTTGTGAAACAACGTATGAAGAGATTTTGTGCATGTAAAATGTATAAGTCAGGAGAACTTCCGTAGATATTTAAAGACATCTATGTTTTACTAAGTTATTTAAACTTTAAAATATTTTGAAGTCTAGGTCTAGATATTTCAATCACATTTTAAATATTTGGATCTTGGCATTGTTTTACAGTGTCTTCAGAGTAGATGGCATTCCAGTTCACCAGTTTTAGAACCCATGTGCCCTAGACCTAACATCAAAGAATGCCATATAATCACTTTAATTTTTCTCCTTTATTGCAATACTGCAGTTTCATTATTGTTAACATGTGGTTAAGATGGTACCTCTTTATATGAAGTTTGTTCTAGATTCTCAAATTTGGATTAATTTAACTTCAGAAATGAACTTTTTCAAACATTTCTTTAAAATTGGCATTTGTGTTCATAGCCTTTGCCCTAAAAATTCTCTGGGGCTACTAATCAGGTACAAGTTTTAGCTTTGGTCCAACAATAGTTGATACTTCACTTTTGCTGTAGCAATTCAGGCAAATGAAGCATCATAAAGAGCAGGTAACAATTTTAAATGTGATCTTTAGGAAGCCATTATATATATCATTATATAGAGAGAGGTTATTACAACACTGATCAAAGCTTTCTCACATCTAAAGAGACAAAATATGAGGAATTTGCATGCTGTGTGGTTCATGATCATTCTAAATTTTCAGATTCAAGATAAACCAAAAACAAACTTGGCTTGGGTTTAGTTTGCTAGGATAGATTCTCCTTTGCAGGGGTCATATAAGGGTTTGAAAAGTTGATACAGCAGTTATTAGCCTGTGAAAGTGTTAGTCATTCAATCATATACAACTCTTTGTGACCATATGGACTGTAGCCCGCCATGGTTCCTCTGTCCATGGAATTCTCCAGGCAAGAATACTGGAATGGGTAAGCCAGTCCCTTCTCCAGGGAATCTTCCTGACCCAGGGATCAAACTCCGGTTTCCTGCATTGCATGCAGATTCTTCACAGTCTGAGCCAGGGAAGTCCCAGTTAGTAGCCTATGCTTCAGCAAAGAAATTGATCGTTATTTTTCCCATTCTAAAAGTTAGAAAATTCAACCAAAAACAATGGAAAGTTATTCCTTTGTGGTCCCCAGATAAATAATGAAGGGTTTCATATTTCACATTATCTGGCCTCAGTAAAACCCTCATATTCACTTAAATTGAATTTAGCCTCTTAGTATTTCCAAATGCAGCTCACTGGTTATCTTTAGCCTTTTTATCTTCCTTCAGGCAGGGAAAGAACAGAATCTACTTCCAACATATAAATATTTAATGTTCATTCATTTTCTTTCTTAGACCTTTTGAAAGCCAGTCCCTAACTACACAAAGACCACTTGCTGTTTCTGGCTATAACATAAATATTTAATTAAAACCTACTTTGAACCATTCTTCCTTAAGGTATAAATCAAGTACACTAGCCTTGGGCTACACTTCTGCCATTTCCCAAATCCATCTATTATTTAATCACAGGGTTTTTACCAGCTTTGCAAGTTCAGGAGGCATTCACCTGGCTGTTGGAAATGTTTCTAGGAGGTGAGTTTTTAACCTTTCAGCTAGTGCTTTCAAAATAGAACCAGTCAGTCTGGCTATTATGAATAATGCTACCATGAACATTGATGTAACAAGTTTTTGATTTATCTTGGGTATATAGCTGGGAGTAGAATTGCTGGGTCATCCATTGAGTTGTTTTTTTTTTTCATTGAGTTTTTTTTTCCTGTTAATACATGTGTTTAAAGTATTGCCCCCAGTTCTATTGACATGATGTCCACCACTGTATTTAAGGTGTACAGCATAATGACTTACATGTATTGTGAAATGATTACTGAAATTATTTTTCTAATTGAAATTTTTTGACTCTATAATGTGTGGCTTGCGGGATCTTAGTCCCCTGACTGAACCCATGTCCTCTGCAGTGGAAACAGAGTCTGAACTACTGGATCGCCAGGGAAGTCCCATCTCAATTTCAGTAACAGTCTTCATCTCATATAGATACAAAAAGAAAAAGATTTTTACCTTGTGACAAGAACTCGTAGGATTTACTCTTTTTCACAACTTCCCTACTGTTATAACTAATATAGATAATGTGATTAACGTGGGGGTTGAAGATACCCCCAAGCTCTAATAGTTATTATTAAATGGGAAGAATACAGAAAAGTTCGTCTATGCCATCTTCTTGATACTAATATTTTTAATTTAAAATGTGATATAGAGTATGATTCTATTTTTCTAAACTTGTGTCTTTCTGTTAAAGATCTTTGCCCTGTTAAAGATCGTTTCTGGATGGTAGAATTTCAAGTTAATGTTTTTCTTTTTGTACTTTGAAATTTTACTTATGAGGTATGTCATTTTTCAGAAATAACAGAGGCATTCTTTAAAAAGTAAAAAGTGTGTGGTTTGGAGGAATAGTGGGACATATTAATGTCCCCAAAGAAACGTCTGCAACCTCGTGTGTGTGTGTTAGTCACTCAGTCGTATCCGACTCTTTGTGACCCCATGGACTGTAGCCCACCAAGCTCCTCTGTCCATGGATTCTCCAGGCAAGGATACTGGGGTGGGTTGCCATTCCCTTCTCCAGGGGATCTTCCCGACCCAGGGATCAAACCCTAGAAAAACCTAGTAAATCTCCTTTCTGAGTGGTTATAATCAGTTTAAAAGAATTTTTCTCTTATCCTCTAGTGTGATTTACCTCTCTTCACCATTTCGCAGTTTGAATGTCCAAGAGGGACAGTTTATTGGTTTAAAAAACAATTCTTGGCTTCAAATTCATTTGAGGAACATGGATAGTATGGGTGTGTGTGCCCTCTTCACAGTCAAAATATTAATAGTATTATAAATATTATAAATATAAAGCTACATTGACATAAGAAACCATGACATTGTAAATGTAGTGATTGCCACTGAATTGTTCATTTTAAAATAATCTTGATTTATTTAGAATAAACAATTTATGTGAATAGCACATCACTTTTTGAAAATTAGGAATTCTTCCGAATAACTATGCAGTCTCCAGAAATGTTTTTTTCTTTAATGAAGTGATCCATCAAAAGGTTTTAAGTAAGCTCTGCTCATCTTATTAAACTATTACAGTGTACACATAAAAATTTATTTACAGTAAAGTTTTAGGCAATCTAGTACAAAACAGAATTGCCTATAAAAGAATATTTTCACTTGTAAGAAATGCATTTTGAAAACTCACTGGCCCTTGGAGGTGGGTCAAGTGGAAAACCTAATGGAATTTCAAGGAAGCTGATCACTACACATGGCTCTAATAAAGTTTTGCCATAAACATCTGTGGGAAGTCTGAGAGTAATCTTCTGGAAGGATATTAAAATTGCAGGGCCTGTTGGCTGTTTACCCCTGTAGTGTTAGGTCCCCTTGTGGTAAATAAGGTAAATTCTTGGACGCTTTTTCCTAAGGAGTCTAGAGAGCTCTAGGGCTTTGTAAGAAAGGCTGCCTTTCACTTTTTAAGCCCTGGTTTGACTCTAACCAGGTTAACCTTGTGACCTTGAATTGTTTGTGTGAAATGAGGTGGAGATCTCAGTTCTGCCTTAAGGAAATGCCTTTCACATAGAAATTGGCACTAATTGGTCTCCCTGTTGACAGGGTTAGCCGAGAGGCTCATGATGAAATGGGCAGTGAGAACAGAAACTAAATCCCCCCTCACCTCAGCTCAGCTTGTCAGCCGGAGGACAAGCAGGGGCAGCTACCAATTCTCCCCTCTTCCAGCAGCATCCAACATGCAGAGCAACTGGGTTGGACCAGGAGGCCTACCATTTGTGCACTAAGAATACTTTCCATATGTCTGGCCCTGTTCTGTGAAGCAGTCTTGACATGAATAGAGCTCTAAACCAGGATGCTGCAGTCTTCTGTAAAGGGTTGGAGAGGAAATATTTTAGGTCTTGCAGACCATACAGTTTGTTGCAACCACTTAACTCTGCTGACAAGAGCAGCCATAGAGAATGCATAAATGAAAGAGTGTGCTGGTGTTCCAGTAAAACATAATGGACAACTCAACGTTGTAAGTCAACTATGCTCCAGTAAAATTTAATTTAAGCATAATGGCCATAAATTTGAATTTCATTTAATTTCCCCGTCAAGAAATATTATTTTGCTTTTTTTTCTTCAACTATTTAAAAATGTAAGTATCAGTCTTAGCTTGCAGGTCATACTAAAACAAGCAGTAGGCTCGATATGACCTACCATCCATAGTTTGCTCATCTCTGCTCTAGACTTGAGTATCGAAGATCTCTCTCACTTTCTCTCTTGGCTCAAACACTTAACTAGTTATGGACCCTGTACAATTTTTTAACTTCTGTGGCCCTCCCTCAGATTATGAAGTGTTTTGACAGAACAGATGAAACAAAATTCCTTTTAGCTATATTATTAGATTTCCTGATTCCATTACAGGAGAGGAAGTCAACCCAAGCAATGTATGTGGAATGGAAATTAGTTTACCTAAGGGAAACAAATCTTAATGTATCCTCAGTGTGAATCTTTGTCCTAATATGAGGAACAATGTCACAGCTCTGATAGTAAGATCAAAATTTGTAGTCTCCTAAGAAGGAAATGGCAACCCACTCCAGTGTTCTTGCCTGGAGAATCCCAGGGACAGCGGAGCCTGGTGGGCTGCCGTCTATGGGATTGCAGAGTCGGACATGACTGAAGCGACTTAGCAGCTGCAACTATACAAAGGCTCATTCATACCACTTAATATTTTTCCAGTGCTATTCTTTCCTATTGTTTTTTTGGTTTGTTTGGTTTTGGTGAGTGAAGAGAACACAATGCCAGAGATTATTAGAAAGCAGACATTTTTATTCTTTAAAGATGTTACTTAAAAATATTAATTTTTTTTTTTTTGGTCTTACTGGCAACTGTATTTTACAAGCACTCAGCTACCTTGATGTACTTTTTTGTTAGAGGTGATGACTAAGGGTTAGTAGTAATTTTTACTGAAGAGCAGAAAAGAATCACCAACTTATTCAACAAATTGACATACATATCTAAAGGTGAAGATATTTTAAGAGCATATTTGTTTCTTCATAAATCACATTTCACATGTCCCTTCATTTGTCCTTTTGTTCTTCGTATCAAATATCCAGTGTTTGTATCTCATGTTTCACATTCAGTTTGTTCAAAGTATTCAGTAACCCAAATAAGGCCCACACTTTGTTGCTTTGGTTGGCATGTCTCAAGTCTTTTTTCATTTTAGCGGGGGAGGGCTTGCCATGTGGTATGTGGGATGGGATCGAACCCCTGCCCTCTGCACTGGGAGCATGGAGTCTTAACCACTGGACTGCCAGGGAAGGCCTTTTAACCTCTCCTCCCCTGCTTTGTTTTTCTTGTCATGAAAAGAAAAACATTAGATTGTAAACTACTTGAAATAATGGAAATGCATCCTTTACGGTTGTATCCTTCTCTTTATTACCCAAGGCAGTGCCTGGGATTCAGCAGGCTCAGTAAGTATTTGTTCTTGTATTATAGATGCTTCTATAAAGCTTCATGTTTTATTCAGTTCCTCTGTAGAATGTTCAGTGAGTTACATCTGTTTAGGCCTAAAGCAGGGTTGATTGGTACCAACTTGAACTAGTTCTCTGGTACCACACTTTTGTTCTTTATCATCTTGTTCCTTGCTTTTGAGCAGGGCTGTGGGGGCATTCTAGAGGATACATAGATGAATTAAAGGTAATCCTGGATTCCTGCTTAAACTGCTGGTAACAGGTAGACAGACTGTCAGAATGGGGAAAGCAACACTTTGTTTCACAATCCATGAAGATTTCAGTGTGAGGGAAGTTAGCATCCTTCTTCCCCATAAGAAAGCAGAGAAGAGAGACTTGTACCTGAAAGGCAGGGGCCTCACTGGAAACAGTTCGTTTGAAATCTGGGCAACTGGAGTGAGGACAACTCATTTTTGATCAGATCTGCATGTAAATAGTGGGATACCCAGGCGGCACAGTGGTAAAGAATCTGCCTGCCAAGCAGGAGACATGGGTTTGATCCCTGGGTTGGGAAGATTTCCCTGGAGAAGGAAATGGCAACCTGTTCCAGTATTCTTGCCTGGAAATTTTCATGGACAGGAGCCTGGCAGGCTACAATCCATGGGGCCACAAAGAGATACGACTGCGCACACAGGCAGTCTCCTTTAAAATGCCTGGAACTGAATTTGGCATCTTGCCTTAGACCTCCATACTTTATTTTTTGGTGTCAGGGAAATAGTTAATCTGATTTTCCATGTTTCAAGTAATAGGAATTTTGCTGACTGGCTTTGGCTGCAGGGCACTTAGTTGCTATGCCTTTTTGACAGATTGCTTTTCCAGCTTTCTTTCCAGAAGTAATATTTTCCAGGTCTGAGACCTACCCTCTGACCCCAAGTTTAATGGGGAGATGGAGTGATGGAGTCGGCTCATTTTGGTTAGAAAACGTATTGGTTTTAATGGACCCAGTGCAGAAGAGCCAGCTGCCTTTACTTCCTTTAACTCAAAAATTATTGGGGCCTCTTTTTAATTGTAGAATTTTTTGAAAGTATAGAGAAGCTCATAGAAAGATAAATTGCTTGTAATCTGGCTACAAATAATTTTTGTTAACATAATGATAATTATTTCAGTTGTCCCCTCCCCAAACAAAAATGGGATTATGGAGTGTTTTAAATGCTTTATGGATATTAATTCCTTTAATGAAGTAGGGAAGGGCAGAGTGATGGAAAGTTTTGTACTGGCTCCTGACAAAGATGTTCCTTGACCAAAGTATACAGTCCTTTATGAGCCCTGTTTTTTAATTTTTATTTATAGTATTTTTTTTAATTTTTATTGAAGTATGCTGTTGCTGCTGCTAAGTTGCTTCAGTCGTGTCCGACTGTGTGCGACCCCATAGATGGCCTCCTACCAGGCTCTGCCGTCCCTGGGATTCTCCAGGCAAAAATACTGGGGTGGGTTGCCATTTCCTTCTCCAATGCATGAAAGTGAAAAGTGAAAGTGAAGTAGCTCAGTCGTGTCGACTCTTCGCGACCCCATGGACTGCAGCCCACCAGGCTCCTCCATCCATGGGATTTTCCAGGCAAGAGTACTGGAGCGGGGTTGCCTGATAATGTTGGGTTAGTTTCGGGTATACAGCATAGTGATTCAGTTGTATATCCGTATATATATTTTTCTCCAGATTCTTTCCCGTTATAGGTACTACAAGATACTGAATAAGTTCTCTGTGCTATACAGTAGGTTTTTGTTGTTTCTTTTCTGAGTCCTCTTTTTGACTAGGCTCCAAATTGGGCCTCATCTTAATCTTCTGCCTGCCCTGCCCAAGAATATTGTTAAATCAGATTAGTATAAATCCTTCAACTGATCAAGTTCTGCATCCCCCACCTCAATGTATAAATCCTCGAGGTTTAGCAAGGCTTCCTCATCCTTGATGTCTCCTATCAGTAATTTTCTATCCACTGACTTCCTCACTCTGCTCCTCGGCAAAAATCCCCAGCTTCTTTGCTGTCTTTGCAAAGATAGACAGCTATCTTTGCTATGTAGACTGTGATAGCCTTGGGCAAAATTTTCCTTACCATTTTAACAAGGACCAGAATAGTTTTTTGGTTTTTTAAAAATTATTTCTCACATCAGAATTACGGAGTTTCTGGTATTCTTAGCCTCTTAGTGTTCCAAGCTAAGGATCTTTTTTCTCCAATGTTTATCTTTTTTTGACCTCTTGCTATTGAGAAGATAAAGAAGTGAAATGTTTAAAGGCAGGCTTCCCTGGTGGCTAAGTGATAAAGAATCCACCTGCCAATGCAGGAGACGTGGGTTTGATCCCTGATCCGGGAATATCCCATGCCTGAGCACCACGACACTTGAGCCTGTGCTCTAGAGTCTGGGAGCCACAACTGCTGCGCCTACATGCCCTAGAGCCCATGCTCCACAACAAGAGAAGCCACCACAATGAGAAGCTAAAGCACACCAGAACTAGCGAGTAGATCCTGCTCTCCACAACTAGAGAAAAGCCTGCGCAGGAACAAAGACCCAGAGCAGCCAAAAACGCATAAATAAAGACAATTTTAAAAATAAATGTTTAAAGGCAAATCTGAATCAACTTGGGGATATCTGACCCTCAGGCTCTTTTTCATCTCTTAGGACCTTAGGCTCAATGATCGGAGAAGGCAATGGCACCCCACTCCAGTACTCTTGCCTAGAGAATCCCATGGATGGAGGAGCCTGGTGGGCTGCAGTCCATGGGGTCACTAAGAGTCGGACATGACTGAGCTCCTTCACTTTCACTTTTCACTTTAATGCATTGGAGAAGGAAGTGGCAACCCACTCCAGTATTCTTGCCTGGAGAATCCCAGGGACAGAGAAGCCTGTTGGGCTGCCATCTATGGGGTCGCACAGAGTCAGACACGACTGATGCAACTTAGCAGCAGCAGCAGCAGGCTCAATGATTACCGAAACTGCATTAGGGTTTCTACTGTTGGGAGTGAAGGTGGAGCTGTAGAATTGTGAAGCTGCAAGGGACTCCAAGAAATCTCTCAGGTCAGTCAACTGTTCCGGTAACTCAGTTTACAGACAAAGCTACTGTGGCCCAGAGTCTTGCCTAAATAAAACAGCTAGAATAAAGGTAATTTTTTTCTTTAAAAAGAAATGGCATTAAATGCCCTTCCCCTGCTCCCACTTCCTTTTTTCTGTCCTTGAGTCATCACAGTTGCTTGGGAAAGCCTCACATTTTCCTTTCGGAAATAGAAACAAAAGTCTGTATGGCTTTTTCCCCCCCCTCTGATAAAGGAAACAAATGTGCTGTAGAAGCAGAAATGGTCATAATAAAGTGAACCCAGATATAAAATGCTCTCTAAATCAGCCTAAGGTGTCAAGGCTTGATTTTCTGAGTTAAGGGGAAGGAACTTCAACTTGATGAATTTTAGTGTGCAAAAAATTTTGAGGTAGTTAATACTGAGTATAACATGTGTGTCATAAAATGACTCCAGAGAAACAGCTGAAGTGCAGGTGCCTGGATGTGTGAGACCTGGGTGCATGTTCCTTGAGGCTTTGACCTCAGCATTGACTGTTGGACACCAAGGTCTTCCTGTAATTCAACCTCAAAACAGAACGCTTCTATGTATGGTGGTGACACCAGGCTAGCAAGAAAAACAGGGTTATCCTGGATCAAGCACTAGTTAAATTAGATTTGATTCAGATGGAACAAATCTATGGCCCCAAACTGGGCTATATGATGGGTCACAGAGATGAATCAGGCAGAAGCCTGGCCCTCTCAAGTTGCCTAACGAGACAAGTAAGTATAACTTTTAACACACAGGTATTATAAGAGGGTTAACAAAGCTCTAAGTACAGATTTAATTTTCCTGGATGTGTCACAGGTTTTATGAGCTGGCGGCCACTTTGTAGTATACCACCTGATGGAAAGGGGAGAGGCCTTCTAGGCAGAGGAAATAGTGTGAGCAAAGATGTGGAAGCATGTTTGGGAAGGTGCGTAATTTTGAGTAGCTGCAGCATAAGGTCCTTGGTGTGGATTGGAGGAGGAAGGCAAGGATGGAGATGGAGGACAGGCTGGAATCAGGGTGTGAAAAGCACTGAATCAGGATTATTGAACTGGATCATCTGTCCTAAGACAGGACAGACACCAGGCAGGTGTGAGCATCAAATGACCCAGTTCATCTTTTCTGGCAATTATAGTGTAAGCAAGAATGAATCTGTTACCCTTCTGTTTTCTAAACCAAATAAGCTCACAAGTTCCATTTGCCAGAGTTGGCCTTATCTTGACCATGTTTTGGGAGGTCTACTCCTTGGAACTGTCACAAACAAAAAAACTTGGGGGTTTACATGATAGCCAGAAAACGAGGAAAACAGGGCTTGATATTTTTCCTGGGGTGCTCATTTAGTCACCTCAGCACCTCCTGACACAGAGTACTGATGTCTGTCACTTGGACTCACCACCAAGTTTATTCAGAGAGGCCCCAGCAATGGTCTTGACTGCACTGCCTCAGAGAGCTTGTCACTGTGGTTCTCAAGGCTGATGCCTTAGAGTGTAGTCTCTACATGTATCCGCAAGTGTCCCTCCATATAGGGTGCTCCCATAGTGCCGCTCTCTCAATTCAATCAAAGGCACTAGCTTCCTGTTCCCTTCTCTCTAGGATAAGCGATCTCAATCCCAATGGTCTTGAAGCCCCAAAACTCTACTGATCCTACGATCCTGTCCCATGAAATGCCACTGTATTTTTGCATACATTAGCAAATTACCTAAATCTTCACAAAAAGTAAAAATGGAAGACACAATGAATGTGCTTTGAGACTCTGAAGACATGGTCTTTCTAAGGTGGGATTGTACCGGCAGAATTTCAGGCCTGATGAGGTGGGGAAGAGAGAGAGCATCTGGAAACAGGAGAATGGAAAAGTGAAATACATTGTTGGCAGTTATTTGCTCTGGAGGGAAGATGGGGCTGAATAATATTACCCCCTTTCAGATGGTTAATTCTGAGAATAAAATTACACATGTCAAATTCTCAGTACAGTTCTGGGTAGAGTGAGTTGAGTGTAATGGAAATTATCATGTCATAGATACTAGAGGTATCATAGACACCGTCATAGGTGCTAGATATAAAGATTAAAGTCATAGTTCCCCAGGGTGGGGAACACAGTATTGTCATCTCTCACGACAGAGAGGAGGAGCTTGGCTGTGCAGACAGACATTCGGTTCATTTGGGCTCCGTGCTGTATTTATCCGTCTATCCATCTCAGTCAGAAATGACATGTGAGATGGTTGTCTCAGGTTTGCCTGCTTCTTTAAACTGAAAATTGTGTCAGACTTAATTTGTCCTAGGGAGCCCTGACTTGGAAGTTGTCTGACTCCATTTCTTACTATCTGTATGACCAGGAAGTGCTTCTGAATCCAACCTAGCTTCAGTTACCTTATCTGTTAAAAACAGAGAGAGGGAGAGATAGGAAGAGAAGTTAACATGGAGTTGTGAAATTAAGGCCTCCAGCCTACAGTGTTCAATATATGTTAGCTCTAGCTATTAACAACATCCCCTATCATTTACTATGATAATGACTCACTAGGAGCAAGGTGAAGATTATCTCAAATTATTGTAGTTGTTACTGATAACTGATAAGCTGAGGGAGTGGGAACCGGGACTGACTCCCAAGTCTTCTCAAGCCCCTCTGCTCCCTCTTAAAGTGCTGATTTAGAGACTGGCCTTCCATTCCTTTCTGTTCTTACCCCCAGGAGCTCTCACCCAGTGCCAACAGTCAGGATTCCAGCCTTCTTTCCCCTCAGCATCTGAACTGTCCCCCATGCTGCGAGGCACTGGCTAGAGTCCTTCCGTACACTCCTGGGGATTCTTGTCCGAATCCCCATCCCAACCGAGGCCTAAATCCCACGGATTTCACTACAGCGCCTCGCCAGCCGGTCGGGATGGAGCCTCTGGATCATTCTTTGTCCCTTAACACTGCAAGTGAATGGGATAACCCAGGAGCGGGACCAGACAATAGAACCTCAGAAAGTCACGAAATTGAGTCCCAGCTCCTTATTTTACTAGAGAGTAAACGGGGGTCACAGAGGGAAAGTAACTTACGCAAACTGATTAGAAGCAGACGGAGACCTAACTCCTGACCCGAGGGAGTCCACCCTCGTGGCGTCTTTTTGGGGGCGATCCCAAAGCCAGGGTCAAGGCGGCCGTCCTAGTCCTCCGGGCTCTGCGGAACCCTGACCTGCCCTTCGCGCCGCAGTTGGAGGGAGCTTGGTTCCTCGGGAGCGGCGGGCGCCCCCCGCCCACCGGCCGGGTAAAGCCCCAGTGACGGCCCGTGGGGGAAGAGGAGCTCCGGGTTGCCGGGAAGCAGGGAAGTGGGGAGTGCCCCGGAGTGGGAGTTGGGGGATTGGGTTGGGGTATGGAGGATGACCTGGGAGTTCAGCCCTTGGAAACCCCTATTGGCCGCCTCTCGGGTGAGAGCAGTGGCCGTCCCCAGGCTGCTCGTTCCGCCCCACCCCCTGGCCGGCGCTCCAGTCGACCCCGCCCCCTGGAGCCCCGTTCCCCCGGCAGCCGGCGCCGCGCACAGCAAGCCGATCCCTCCCGCAGACCGCGGCCACCAGCGCACCGAAGCTGCGGAACCTGGCGATGAGCTAAGCTGCGGGCCCTGGCCGCCGAGGCAGCATGGCCCGGCCCGTGCAACTGGCGCCGGGTTCCTTGGCGCTGGTACTGTGCAGGCTGGAGGCGCAGGAGGAGGCGGAGGGTGCGGAGGAGCCTGGCGGGCGCGCTGTGTTCCGCGCCTTCCGGAGAGCCAACGCGCGCTGCTTCTGGAACTCGCGGCTGGCGCGCGCCGCCTCGCGGCTGGCCTTCCAGGGCTGGCTGCGGCGCGGGGTGCTGCTGGTGCACGCGCCTCCCGCCAGCCTGCAGGTGCTGCGCGACGCCTGGTGTCGCCGGGCCCTGCGCCCGCCGCGGGGCTTTCGCATCCTGGCGGTGGGTGAGTGCGGGGCCGGGAAGGGAGAGCGTCAGGCGCGAGCTGCGGAACCGAGCCCTGGCCTTTGGGGCGGGAACTGGCGGTAGAGGGTGTGGATTTGGGAGCGCAGACAGAGTGGCTGGAGGAGGACTGTCCTGAGACGTTCCTTCTTGCTGGGACCCAATAGCTTCCACCTTCAACAAGACATGACTGGACGTGCCCTGGGCCAACTTTAGGGTGTCTCCATTCCTCAACTCTTTGAGGCAGTGAAGTGCACAGGTTCCTGATCGAAGGAACTTTCAGTCTGGAAAAGTGATGTTTTAGAGAGAGAGGTTAAGGGCCCCGGGAGCCGGAGCTGTGCGGTCAGGAGACAGGGGCCTCCGCTCCGGCTTCATGGGTGGGGGTGCTTAGGAAATGTGCACCAGGAGCTGGCCAGAACCTACCGATTGTGAACTGGCTGATGTTTTGTTTGTTTTGTTTCAAATTACACGCTTGGAGCGGACAACAGGCTGTGGTTTTCATGCCCTGATGTACTGGGTGGTGTAGTGGTCTTGGAACAGAGCCTAGTGGAGGGTTTGGGGTCGTTAACTGCTAGGGAAAAAGAAATGACAAATGGCGTTCTGGACACATCCCATCCCATTAGCTAAATAGGGAGACTTCCTTCTTTCCAGTCTTTTCAGAGTCCATTTGTTAGGAGACAGCAGCTTTTTGCTTGTGTAAAATAGCTTCTCATTAAGAACATAAGCCACCACATCCCTGAGTGGTCTCTGTTACCCACTGAACTCACGTGGGTGTCAGCTCCCTATAAACAGCCTCGTTCTGTCTGCATTTATGTGGGGCTGTACCATTTGATGGTGTGCTATTGACAAGTCACCAGTTGTTCCAGCCCTCAATTTTGACTCCTACCGAAGAACCCCTCTCTGTCTCAGCCCATAAATCATCCTGGGAGGAGGAGGAGGAGAACAAGGAGCAGCAATAAAATACATTTGTTTTAGTTCCCAGGTGTAAGGGAGCAAGCTAGCATGAGGTACTTGATGTTGTGTATCATCTGCTCAGAGGTGATGTCTCTACATCCTAGGCCAGTGAGGCTTCTCACCTCCATGCATCCAATTCTGTGTGGTACCTCTACCCACCCCCACTTCTCTTCCCTTCATTTGCAAAGCCACATACGCACCTTTCATCTCCTTTTACTTGCAGGAATGAGTGAAGAAAATAGGTTTCTGGCTTTGATAGTGGTGAACCAAGTAGCCAAGCCAAAATTCTCAAAGGGCAAGGGGTCTTTCAGACAGGCTGGATGAAAAGCTCTTTCCAGTCCTGTGTCCTCGGTTTTTCTGGTTTGAATTAGCGGCTGCATTCTCTGGTTCCCCCACCCCCCTTTCAAAGGGTGAGCACAGAGCATATTGCAGAGAAGGAGTGGATGGGGCTGGGGTCTGGACCTGAGGGTGAAATAGAGAGGGCTTGTGCTAAGCCAGAGGTAGCTGTGATGCTGCCACCTGGGGTGTAGCCAGCAGTGGTGAATGCTGGTTCGTGGATTCACCCTGTTTGCTGCCATCTGAAAGACGCTTTGGACAAAGTGAACATATCACCAGGTACTCTTAATTCTCCACCTGCCAGATAGTGCTGCCTCATTGCACAGTTCAGGATATGATGGACACTGTATTCTATGGAGTGTGCAGCAAAGTGGTCTTTACTCTGGGTCATCGCCCCTGATGAGGGACTCTTGGAGGGAATAGTTTTGAGGTTATTTAACAGAATATTGATAAGAATTTGAACATAATTTGTACAAAACCACCTACTGGGATATTTGGAGGAACAAAACAGGGAAGATCTTATTTGATGCTGGTCAGTGGATACACATGGGGAGAGAGGTTTGTTTTAAATGTATTCACTAATTACTAGTCTAATTTGGGGGTCCTTGGGTCAGATTGCAGGAGAGGAGGCATCAAGGCAGCTCTTGGGCCACCTCAAGAGTCCCAGAAGGTGGTGAGAGGAGGAGGAGTGGATTTCTCTCAAAGATATTGGAAATTTCAGTCCACTTGCTTTCACAAGTCTGGCAGCTCTGGCTTCCAGAAGCTAAAATGAACTTCCAGGAAGGCAAGGAAGAACAGCTGAGAACTAATGCAGGTTTTCACTCCACTCTCAGTACCTTGTGGGAAAGAGCAAAATGTTAGAAAAAGACACAAAGAATCAATTTGGTCAGATCAGTTTGGTCTCTTTGGCATAGATTTTTCATCGTTGTTTTGTTTTTTGAGGCTCCTGTACTCCTATGTAAGGGGTTCCCTGGTGGCTTAGCGGTAAAGAATCTGCCTACCAATGCAGGCGACATGGGTTTAATCCCTGCGTCCAAGGGAGGAGGAGTCCCATGGGCACAGGAGGCTGGTGGGCTATAGTCCATGAGGTCACAAAGAGTTGGACATGAGTTAGCAACTAAACAACAACTCTTATATCAGAGCATTTGGGCTTAAGAAGTGTTGCTGAGCAGCTCAGACAAAATGCAGGGAGGCAAGGAGGAATGGCCCTCAGTTTTATAAGCCCACTGTGCTCCATGGGGCCTTCTCCTAGGCTTCCAAACCTGGGGCTCATGGTGACCTTGTAAGATTTGAGGAGGGATTGCTAGGGCCAAGCAGACAGGGGTCACCTGAACCCCAGGGACAGATTTGAATTTAAGGCCGGCAGCAGTTTGTTTCTCCTGTTTTGTGCATCTTCTTTCCCTATTCACTTTCTCTACCCCAGCTTTACTCTGGTGAGAAAAATGGTTTCCAGGCTGACAGTATTTCCCTAAGGGGCCAAGGGTCTTTATCAGGATAACCAGGCGCTAACTCTTCTTTTGTGCTCTAGTCTTCAAGTGTTTTCTGTTCTTTTTTTAAAAAAATTAGCAAATGACCTTAACAACTGATGGATTGAGCTCTGGAAGCTTCCCAGAACTGCAGGTGGTGGAGATGGGGGACACCTGTGTTTGTTTGGATGAATCAGTTCTTACTGGAGGACCACACCCACTGGGGAGTTGAAAGGTTAATGATGGCCTCCTGGGGTAAGAGAGGGGTAGCCACTTGGCCAAACCAGTTTGTTTTCCGAAATTGATAGTTGAGGTATCCCAGCTCTTTCACACCCAGTGTGGCCTTTCATCTTTTTCTTTGAATGAGAATGAAAATAAGAATGTCTGTGGGGACTTCCTTGGAGATCCACAGTGGTTAGGATTCTGGGCTTTCACTGCTGTGGCCAGGGTTCAATCCCAGAAACCGAGATCCTTCAAGCTGTGCAGCACTGCCATAAAAGCAAAACAAAAAAATGCCTGTGGCTTTTTCAAAATACTTGCTTCATTAATATATTCATATGCTAGGTACTGGTCTAGTTTTTTGTTTGTTTGTTTGTTTTAGTGAACCTTTTACTCAGAGTTGAGTGTGTTCAAGGAGAGAATGGAGTCAGCCTGTGTACTTCATATTTAGTTCAAGAGGGGAGAGCTGAGTGGGAGCCTGTGTTCTGGAAGCTGGCTGGTTCACACAGTCTGGATCCCACAGTGACAGATGTGGGCACTGCAAGACCTGATTCTTGCAAGTCTCTGATTCAGCTGGACAAGAGTACCCTGGTGTGTGCTTTGAAGGGTACTAAAGATCAGGCTGTCAGGTTGGTGAAGGGGAGGTGATGGGAGGATTTTCCCACCTCTCCTCATGTCTCTCTTATCTGCTCCTTGAAACATCTCTGAGCACAGAGGTATCAAGGTAAGATGACAGGTGTTCCTTCTGAGTAGAGTCCAGCCAGTAATTTATGCTAGGTGTAAATTTCAAACTCTGTTCTGGGATCTTATTTGGGGGAATAGTTCAAGGATACGTAGGCCCTGATGGTACAAGAGTTGGGCAAACATCAGAAATGTTCTGACTTACTTTATCTGGTTTTGGGAATGGCGGGGGGTGGGGGGGGTGAGATATGGAGAGATGATGAGGAGAGGGGATGGTCCAACTCCTATTCTTCCTTGTTTCTGGAGTCCTGTCGTGAATTGGCAGTAGGGTCTCTTGTTGGGTTCAGTAGCTAATGGAATTTTTAGATGAAATTAACAGTGAAATTCCCAAATTATAAATGTAGCATTTCATGCATTTTTCATATTATATACATGAGTGTAACCCAAATTTCCAACAGAGTTTGAAAAATTACCATGACCCTAGAAATTTCCCTCTGCCCTTTCCCAGTCAGCTCTGCCCCCACTCTCAGAAGTAACCACTTTTCTGTGTAAACCATAAATTAAGTTTGCTTGTTCAAGCACTTCACATAAGTGAAATCATAGACTATATACTTTTGTGTGAGGATTCTTCATTCAGCCCAATGTTTCTGAGATTTGTCTCTGTTGCATTATTAATTTGTTCCTTTTTATTGCTCAGTAGAAATCCATTTTACTAATGTCAATATATCACGGTTTATTCATTTATCCTTAGATGGACTTCTGGGATGTTTCCAGTTTATGGCTAATATGAAAAACTTTTAGAAATATTTCTGTACACTTTTTTAATGCTTTTATTTCTTCTGGGTCCTTACTTAGGAGAGGAATTGCTGACTCCTTAAGTAGGTTATGTTTAGTTTTCTGGCACCTTTTCCCAAAGTGTTTGTACCACTTTACACTCATTTTATATTCCCCAAAGATTTTCTCCAGTGTTTTCAACTATAAGTTTTACGGTTTTACATTCAGGTCTATGAGCCATTTTATTTATGTGAGTTCCCTAGTGTCTCAGTCGGTAAAGAATCCGCCTGCAATGCAGGAGACCTGGGTTTGATCCCTGGGTTGGGAAGATCCCTTGGAGGAGGCCATGGCAACCCCTTCCAGTAGCCTTGCCTGGAAAATCCCCATGGACAGAGGAACCTAGAGGGCTGCAGTCCATGGGGTCACAAAGAGTCAGACACGACTGAGCGACGAAGCACAGCACACAGCACGTGAATGGTATGAGGTGTAGTTTGAAGGTTTTTCTTTTCTTTTCGCATATGAGTGTCCAGTTGTTCATGACAGTTTGTTGAAAAGACTGACCCTTCTCATTGAATTCCATTTGCAACTTTGTGGAAAATCAATTGAGTATATATGTAAGGGGCTATTTCCATTCATCTTGAGTTTGTCCTTTCACCAATACTATACTTATTGTACTTTATAGTAAGAGTTGAAATCAGATGTTGTGAGTCCTCCAACTTTGTTCTTCCTCAAAATTGTTTTGACTATTCTAGGTTCTTTGCTCTTACACATAAATTTTAGAATCAGCTTGTCAATGTCTTTAAACAAAACACACCTGGAATTTTAACTGGAATTGTATTGAAACAATAGATTAATTTGAAGTTAGATGAGAAATTAATCCTGGTTTTCCTCAAACTGCTCTGGTTTTAGAAATGATAAGTCTTGCATCTTGGGAACCCCCCCTATCCTGGGATGCTTGGTCACCCTTATTTGGGGAGAACTGACATCTTAACAATTTATGAACATGGTGTATCTCTGAGTGGTCTTAATTTATCTTGGCAGTGATTTGTACTTCTAAGTGTTTAAGTCCTAAATATCTTTTGTTAATTTATGTCCCTGAAAACAATTTTGGATTCTATTGTAAATAGAAGTACTTTAAAATAAACTATTTTGGAAAAATTTTAGATTTACAGAAAAGTTGCAGAGTTTCATATTCATTAACCAGTTTCACATAATGTTTTACCTTACTTTAAAAGAAGTTGAGATATAATTCCCATAACATAAAATTAACCATTTTAAAGTGTACAATTCAGTGGGCTTTAGTATATTTACAATTGTACGATCATTCCCATTATCTAATTCTAGAACATTTTCATCACCTCCAAAGAAACTCTGTACCCACTAGCAATATCTCCCCATTCTCCCCTTGCCCAAGCCTTTGCCAACCAGTAATATACCTTCTACCTTTATGAATTTGCCTATTCTGGACATTTCATGTAAATGGAACCCAAACAATATGTGGTCTTTTGTGTCTGGTACATTTTACTTAGCATAATGTTTTCAAGGTTCCTTCATGTTATATCTTCTGTACTTAATTTTTATGGCTGAATAATATTCCACTGCATGGATGTACCACATTTTGCTTATCTACTCATCAGTAGATGGTTATTTGAGTTGGTTCCACTTTTTGGCCACTGTGAAGAACGCTATGAACATTTCTATGCAAGTTTGTGTGTTCAGTTCAGTTCAGTCACTCAGTCGTGTCCAACTCTTTGCGACCCCATGAATCGCAGCACGCCAGGCCTCCCTGTCCATCACCAACTCCCGGAGTTCACTCAGACTCACATCCATCGAGTCCGCGATGCCATCCAGCCATCTCATCCTCAGTCGTCCCCTTCTCCTCCTGCCCCCAATCCCTCCTAGCACCAGAGTCTTTTCCAATGAGCCAGCTCTTCACATGAGGTGGCCAAAGTATTGGAGTTTCAGCTTTAGCATCATTCCTTCCAAAGAAATCCCAGGGCTGATCTCCTTCAGAATGGACTGGTTGGATCTCCTTGCAGTCCAAGGGACTCTCAAGAGTCTTCTCCAACACCACAGTTCAAAAGCATCAATTTAAAAAAAAAAAAAATCTTTCAGAGTAGCTATACCAGCTTCTTTAAAAATTCTTGTATCCCCATATGAGTCAACAACAACAAAAATTCCTTGTAATTCTACCATCTCAGTCATCTCAGGATCAATCTCATTGGTTGCCTTTTCTTTGGAATGGCTCACTTTGTTTGTACTGTCTAGACATAGATTATATCTCTGACATTATGGATTGTCATGATGGATTATATCTCTGACATTATGAGTCATATGTTGTAGAGACTCTGGATTATTATTTGCCTCAGTAGAGTTTTTTTGTTTGTTTATCAAGCAATGATAGTGCTCAAATCTCTGAACTCTGTCTCCCCTGCAGTAAATGACAGGTTGAAATCTCTTAAGGGAGGCTGCTTGTGCCCTCTGCATGCATAGTTCGTAGTTCAGTCATGAGTTTAGAATTTGGAGTTCCACCTCCATGGCTCACTCCTTTTCGGCATCACTTTCTTGCTGTTGTAGCTGCTCCAGAGTGGCCTTAGATCCTTTAATCCAGTAAGATTGGCGTTTGGGTTTCTACCATAGTCTCAGTCCCCTGGCCTGGCTCCTCATGTAGCTTGCCTTTAGGTGAAGGGCCATGATAAATGAGGAACTTATGTATTGCCATTTCCTTCTGAGAGGACTGCCCTTCCAGTTTCTACTGATTTTGGTTGCATTTCAGTACTTTCAAGTTAAAGTTTTTATATTTTGTCCAAAGTTTACGGTGGTTTTTTGCAAAAGGGTTGGTTTAATAATATCTTGTCCATCATTATTAGAAACGAAACCTCATTAATGGGTGTTTTTAAGTCCTGCCTTTTCCTCTTTTAAAACATCATGACCACAGAGAAATTAATGGTTATGACAAGATCATTTAGTGTTCGTCACTCAGTTGTGTCCAACTTTTTGTGACCCGTGGACTGTAGTCTGCCAGGCTCTATCCATGGAATTCACCAGATCAGAATACTGGAGTATTCCCTCCTTCAGAGGATCTTTCCTACCCAGGGATCGAAACAGGGTCTCCTGTGTTGCAGACAGATTATTTAGCCAGTCATTAAAACAAATGCCTCTGTTCCATCTCTTTTCTCTCCCAAACAGACCTTGGTATCCAGTCTTTTATACCTTGATTATTCTTTTTCTTCTGTGTAGTAGTAACCTGAAATAACCCTGCCCACTTGGCAGACAGGAAATGGAATGAATCAAGCCTGTGATGTGGCTGGTATTGCTTGGGTTTCTTACCTTGAGTTTCTTACCTTCCTCTCTATTCACCACCAGTTTTTCCAGGGTTCCTGTAAAGACTCTGGTAATTTTCACCAGCCGGTGCCCTGGCACTCACTCTGTGAGCCTGTCAGATTCCTACCAGGCCTTTGGTTCACTCCAAGGTTTGGGAAATGGCAGAAACAGCTGCTCTGCCCCTGCTTTTTCTCTCACCTCCCTTTCTACCCGGGATCTTTCCAGTCGTGTTTTTCTGGCTTTGTTCTGCCAGATGTTGCCTTTTTCCTTATTCTAGGCAGGGGCAGCTGAAGGGTTTAGTCTGAAAGAGCCAAAGGGCTCACAGCAGGGTGTCTTGTAGACACATTGCTGTTATCAAGCTGGATGATCTGAATGTTGCATCTGGGTAGTTAATGAGTGTCCTTGGCCTCATGTTTTGATTTGGCAACAGGTGGATGAGAGGCAGCACCTCTAGTGGCCACCGTGTATGTTGAGGTCCAGTGGGATGAAAAGTGCCAACTTGAAAATCAACTTGGATTCCTCTTCATTCTGCCTCATCCCCAGCCAGTATGTCACCAAGTTCCATGAGGCTTACTCCTTGGTATCTCTCAAACCCACCCCTTTCTCACCATTTCCACTGCTACAGCTTTATCCAACCAAGATGCACCATGTCCTACCTGAATTATGGCTCCAGCGTCCTCCCTTTTTATGGTGCTGTCTCCTGGCTGGCCCTGGACACGCCAGTTCATTCCCCGTCCTCCAGGTGGACAGACTGTCAGCATCTAAACTGCAGATATGAGTCTGCTCTTTATCTGCTAGAGTCCCTTCTGCTTTTCTTTTATCTTTTCAGGAAAAGTCCAGAGCCTTTAACATGTGCTGCAAGGCTCTCTAATCCAAGTCTCGCCTGAACTCCCCCTCCACCCCATCTCCCCCATCTTCTGAGAGGTGCCTGCCTTTCTTTATCAGTCAGGGATCAGTCAGAGAAACAGAACCACTGTGAAATATATATTAAGAGATTTATTACAAGGTGTTGACTTTGCATGATTGTGAGGGTTGGCAAGTCAAGTCTAAAATCCATTGGTCTGGCCATTGTGAAAGGCAGGCTGGAACTCTCAGGCACATGCCTAGGCTGCTCTGTACGTAAGACTTTCTTCTTTTGAGGAGCCTCAGTTCTGCACGTAAGACTTTTCAACTGATAGAAGCCTGAATTGTCAAGGATCACCTCTCTTATTTAAGCTTTATTGACTTTCAGTTCAGTTCAGTTGCTCAGTTGTGTCCGACTCTTTGCGACCCCATGAATCACAGCACGCCAGGCCTCCCTGTTCATTACCATCTCTCAGAGTTCACTCAGACTTATGTCCATCGAGTCCGTGATGCCATCCAGCCATCTCATCCTCGGTAATCACATCTATAGTTTCAAAGTGAAGCCTAGATAAGCATTTGATTGAACAACAGTATCTATAGTCTAGCCAGCTGACATATAAGACTAACCATAATTTCCCTTCAGCCAGACCTGGGTACTGTATTCCGAACACACTGGGCTCTCACATAGGCTATCTTTGCATGCTGTTCTCCCTGGGGTGCCTGAGACGGGTGTTCTTTGTTGTTGTTGTTGAACAGCAACACGCTGGGCTTCTCTGTCCTTCATTATCTCCCAGAGTTTGCTCAAACTCATGTCCATTGAGTCAGTGATGCCATCCAACCATTTCATCCTCTGTTGCCCCCTTCTCCTCTTGCCCTTAATCTTTCCCAGGATCGGGATCTTTTCCAATGAGTTGGCTCTTTGCACCAGGTGGCCAAAGTATTGGAGCTTCAGCTTCAGAATCAGTCCTTCCAATGGATACTCAGGGTTGATTTCCTTTAGGATTGACTGTTTTGATATCCTAGCTGTTCGAGGGACTCACAAGAGTCTTCTCTGGCACCACAATTTGAAAGCATCAATTCTTTAGTGCTCACCCTTCTTTATAGTTCAACTCTCACATCCATACATGATTACTAGAAAAAGCTTTGATTATATGGGCCTTTGTTGGCAAAGTGATGTCTCTGCTCTTTTAATATGCTGTCAAAATTTGTCATAGCTTTTCTTCCAAGGAGCAGACATCTTAATTTCATGGCTGCAGTCACTGTCTACAGTGATTTTGGAGCCCACGAAAATAAAGTCTCTCACTGTTTCCATTGTTTCCCCATCTATTTGACATGAAGTGATGGGAATGGATGACATGATCTTAGTTTTTTGAATGTTAGGTTTAAGCCAGCTTTTTCACTCTCTTTCACTCTCATCAAGAGACTTTAGTTCCTCTTCCCTTTGTGCCATTAGAGTGGTATAATGTGCATATAGGAGATTGTTGGTATTTCTTCTGGCAGTCTTGATTCCAGCTTGTGCTTCATCCAGCCTAGCATTTCTCTTGATGTACTCTGCAAAGAAGTTAAATAAGCGGGCTGACAATGTACAGCCTTGACGTACTCCTTTCCCAATTTTGAACCAGTCCATTGTTCCTTGTCTGGTTCTGTTTCTTCCTGACCCACATATAAGTTACTAAGGAGGCAGATAAGATGGTCTGGTATTCCTGTCACTTTAAGAATTTTCCATACTTTGTTGTGATCCACACAGTCAAAGGCTTTAGGATAGTCAATGAAACAGAAGTAAATGTTTTTCTGGCAATCCCTTGCTTTCTGTATGATCCAGTGAATGCTGGCAATTTGATCTCTGGTTCTTCTGCCTTTTCTGATGCCAGCGTGTACATGTGGAAGTTCTCAGTTCATGTACTGCTGAAGCCTAGCTTGAAGGTTTTGAACAATACCTTGCTAGCATGTGAAATGAGCTCAATTGTATGATAGTTTGAATATTCTTTGACATTCCTCTTCTTTGGGATTAGAGTGAAAACTGACCTTTTCCAGTCCTGTGGCCACTGCTGTTTTCCGAATTTACTGGCATATTGAGTACAGCACTTTCACAGTATCACCTTTTAGGATTTTAAATAGCTCAGCTGGAATGCCATCACCTTCACTAGTTTTGTTCGTAGTAATGCTTCCTAAGGCTCACTTGACTTCAGACTCCAGGATATCTAGCTCTAGGTGAGTAACCATACCATTGTGGTTATCCAGGTCATCAAGACATGTTCTTTATAGCTCTTCTGTGTATTCTTGCCACCTCTTCTTAATGTCTTCTGGTTCTATTAGGTCCTTGCCATTTCTCTCTTTTATTGTGCCCATCCTTGAATGAAATATTCCCTTGGTATCTCCAGTTTTCTTGAAGAGCTGTCTAGTCTTTCCCACTTTGTTGTTTTTTTCTATTTCTTTGCATTATTCACATAAGAAGGCTTTATCATCACTCCTTGCTATTCTCTGAAACTGCATTCAATTGGGTAGTTCTTTTCCTTTCTCCTTTGACTTTTGCTTCTCTTCTCTTCTTAGTTATTTGTAAGTTCTCCTCAGACAACCACTTTGCCTTCTTGCATTTCTTTTTCTTTGGGATGATTTTGGTCACCACTTCCAATACAATGTTACAAACCTCCTTCCGTAGTTCTTCAGGCACTCTCCCAAATCTAATCTCCCTTGAATCTATTTGCCACCTCCACCATATAATCCTAAGGGATTAGATTTAGGTCATACCTACATGGTCTAGTGGTTTTCCCTACTTTCTTCAATTTAAGCCTGAATTTTGCAATAAGGAACTGATGATCTGAGCCACAGTCGGCTCCAATTCTTGTTTTTGTTGACTGTATATATAGCATCACCATCTTTGGCTGCAAAGAATATAATCAATCTGATTTCAGTTTTGACCATCTGGTAACGTTCATGTGTAGAGTTGTTTCCTGTGTTGTTGGAAGAGGGTGTTTGCTATGACCAGTATGTTCTCTTGGCAAAACTCTGTTAGCCTTTTCCCTGCTTCATTTTGTACTCAAAGGCCAAACTTACCTTGATCAAGGTATCTCTTGACTTCCTACTTTTGCATTCCAATCCCCTGTGATGAAAAGAACATCTTTTGTGTGTGTTAGTTCTAGAAGGCCTTGTAGGTCTTCATAGAACCGTTCAACTTCAGCTTCTTCAGTATTAGTGGCTTGTCATAGACTTGGATTACTGTGATATTGAATGGTTTGCCTTGAGAATGAACTGAGATCATTTTGTTGTTTTGGGGATTGTATACGAATACTGCATTTCAGACTCTTTTGTTGGCTATGAGGGCTACTCCATTTCTTCTAAGTGATTCTTGCCTACAGAATTAGACGTAACGGTCATCTGAATTAAATTTGCCCATTCCTGTCCATTTTAGTTCACTGATTCCTAAAATGTCGATGTTCCTTCTTGCTATCTCCTGTCTGACCCCTTCCAATTTACCTTGATTCATGGACCTAACTTTCCAGGTTCTTAAGTAGTCTTTTGTTCTTTATAGCATCGGACTTAACTTTCACCACCAGACACAGCCACAACTGGGCGTCATTTCCGCTTTGGCCCAGCTCTATTTCTGGAGCTATTTCTCCATGCTTCCCCAATAAGCATATTGGACACCCACTGATCTGGGGGGCTCGTCTTCCAGTGTCATATCTTTTTGCCTTTTCACACTGCTCATGGGCTTCTTGAGGCAAGAATACTAGAGTGGTTTGCCATTCCCTTCTCTAGTGGACCACGTTTTGTCATTGCTTCACCAAGTCATGCAAGCCCCGTTACTGTGACAAAGCTGTGATCCATGTGATCATTTTGGTTAGCTTTCTGTGATTGTGGTTTTCATTCTGGAGTCTGTGGGATTGTAGTTCTTGCTTCTGTCTGCCCTATGATGGATGAGGATAAGGGGCTTATGCAAGCTTCCAGATGGGAGCGACTGGCTGTGGGGAAAACTAGGTCTTGTTCTGGTAGGCAGAACCATGCTCAGTTCAGTTGCTAAGTCATGTCTGACTCTGTGCAACCCCATGGACTGCAGCATGCCAGACTTCCCTGTCCATCACCAACTTCCAGACCCTGCTCAAATTCATGTCCATCAATTTGGTGATGCCATCTAACCATCTCATCCTTTGTGGTTCCCTGGCATCAGGTGGCCAAAGTATTGGAGCTTCAGCATCAGTCCTTCCAATGAACATTCGGGACTGATTTCCTTTAGGATTGACTGTCTTGATTTCCTTGCTGTCCAACGTACTCTCAAGAGTCTTCTCCAACACCACAGTTCAAAAGCATCAATTCTTCAGTGCTCAGCTTTCTTTATGGTCCAACTCTCACATCCATACATGACTACTGGAAAAACCATAGCTTTGACTAGACAGACCTTTGCCTGCAAAGTAATAATGCTTTTGAGATTCGTCAGTGTGTATATCATTAATTCATCCCTTTTTGTTGCCAAGTAGTATCCATCACATAGGTGTTCCACAACATGTTCATCTGTTCACCTAGTTGATGGACATTTAGGTTTGCTTTCAGATTTTGGTGATTATGAATAAAGCTGCAACAAACATTTGCTAACAGGTCTTGGTATGTAGGTTTTCATTTTTCTTAGGTAAATACCTTGGCATGTGACTAGAGAGCTATTTTGAAACCAAAGTGTACCATTTTTGTATTCTCAACAGCAATGTATGTGTATTCTGTTTTGATATTGTATTTGATTTGATTATTTTTGGCTATTCTAATAGGTAGATAGTGGTTTTACTTTGTATTTCATTAATGCATCTTTTTAATAGCTTATTTGCCATTTTTATCTTCCTTGAGGAAGTAACTGTTCAAATCTTTTGCCCATTTAAATTGTTTTACTTTTCCATTATAGGAGTTCCTAATACATTTTGATATGTCTTTTATGAGATATGTGTTTTCTCCCAATCTGTAGCTTGTGTTTTTATTATTATGATTTTTTACCAGAATCTTGGGAAGAATAGAAGTGTTTAATTTAAATGAAATACAATATATCGGTTTTTAAAATTGTATTTATTGTGACCTAAGAAACCTTTGCTGAACTGAAATCACGAAGATTTTTATCCTTTTAGAAATTTTATACTTTTAAGTTTATGTTTAGCTCTATGATGCATTTCATAAAATTTTTGTATATCATGTGAGTTATTGGTCAGAGCTCATTTTTTTTTTCTTTTTTCATTGGTATGTCCAATTTTTCAAGAATCATTTACTGAAAAGACTGTCCTTTCTCCATTGAATAATCTTGGCCCTTTGTCACACATTAGTTGGCCATGTGTGTTGGTCCATTTCTGGACTGTCTGCTGTTCTTTTGATCTAGATGCCTGCTTTGTCACCAGTCCTATACGGTCTTGATTACTGTAGTTTTGTGGTAAACCTTGAAATCAAAGTTGTTGAGACTTCCAACTTTGTTTCTTTTTGTTTTTGCTGTTTTAGGTCCTTTGCTTTTCTATATAAACTTTAGAGTCAACTTGTCAATTTTCACAAAAAAATTCTACTTGAACTTTTTAGGATTGTATTCGCTCTGTGGATCAATTTGAGGAGAATTCACATCTTAACAAACTGAATCTTCTGATGTATGGACGCGTATGTCTCTCTGGTAAATTTTCTCTGTTTCTGACTGTGTGTTACAAATATAAAATTTGACCTTTGACTTCTGGAGTCTTTGAAGGCCTTCTGTGAAACCAAATGCCTTCCAGATGCCAAAGAGTAAGCAATGCAGGTGCATGCCTGCGTGTGTGCTAAGTTGCTTCAGTTGTGTCTGACTCTTTGAAACCCTATAACTGTAGCCTGCCGGGCTCCTCTGTCCATGGGATTCTCAGGCAAAAATATTGAGGTAGGTAGAAAATGGAAACCCCAGAAGACCCATTTAAATTCTCAAGAGGCACAAAGGCACTGAGGATCAAAGAGAGACAAATCCCTTGGGAAGAATTAGCCAATTCATACCAACTGAGAGGAAAAATTCCTGCAAAGTAATAATGCTTTTGAGATTCGTCAGTGTGTATATCATTAATTCATCCCTTTTTGTTGCCAAGTAGTATCCATCACATAGGTGTTCCACAACATGTTCATCTGTTCACCTAGTTGATGGACATTTAGGTTTGCTTTCAGATTTTGGTGATTATGAATAAAGCTGCAACAAACATTTGCTAACAGGTCTTGGTATGTAGGTTTTCATTTTTCTTAGGTAAATACCTTGGCATGTGACTAGAGAGCTATTTTGAAACCAAAGTGTACCATTTTTGTATTCTCAACAGCAATGTATGTGTATTCTGTTTTGATATTGTATTTGATTTGATTATTTTTGGCTATTCTAATAGGTAGATAGTGGTTTTACTTTGTATTTCATTAATGCATCTTTTTAATAGCTTATTTGCCATTTTTATCTTCCTTGAGGAAGTAACTGTTCAAATCTTTTGCCCATTTAAATTGTTTTACTTTTCCATTATAGGAGTTCCTAATACATTTTGATATGTCTTTTATGAGATATGTGTTTTCTCCCAATCTGTAGCTTGTGTTTTTATTATTATGATTTTTTACCAGAATCTTGGGAAGAATAGAAGTGTTTAATTTAAATGAAATACAATATATCGGTTTTTAAAATTGTATTTATTGTGACCTAAGAAACCTTCGCTGAACTGAAATCACGAAGATTTTTATCCTTTTAGAAATTTTATACTTTTAAGTTTATGTTTAGCTCTATGATGCATTTCATAAAATTTTTGTATATCATGTGAGTTATTGGTCAGAGCTCATTTTTTTTTTCTTTTTTCATTGGTATGTCCAATTTTTCAAGAATCATTTACTGAAAAGACTGTCCTTTCTCCATTGAATAATCTTGGCCCTTTGTCACACATTAGTTGGCCATGTGTGTTGGTCCATTTCTGGACTGTCTGCTGTTCTTTTGATCTAGATGCCTGCTTTGTCACCAGTCCTATACGGTCTTGATTACTGTAGTTTTGTGGTAAACCTTGAAATCAAAGTTGTTGAGACTTCCAACTTTGTTTCTTTTTGTTTTTGCTGTTTTAGGTCCTTTGCTTTTCTATATAAACTTTAGAGTCAACTTGTCAATTTTCACAAAAAAATTCTACTTGAACTTTTTAGGATTGTATTCGCTCTGTGGATCAATTTGAGGAGAATTCACATCTTAACAAACTGAATCTTCTGATGTATGGACGCGTATGTCTCTCTGGTAAATTTTCTCTGTTTCTGACTGTGTGTTACAAATATAAAATTTGACCTTTGACTTCTGGAGTCTTTGAAGGCCTTCTGTGAAACCAAATGCCTTCCAGATGCCAAAGAGTAAGCAATGCAGGTGCATGCCTGCGTGTGTGCTAAGTTGCTTCAGTTGTGTCTGACTCTTTGAAACCCTATAACTGTAGCCTGCCGGGCTCCTCTGTCCATGGGATTCTCAGGCAAAAATATTGAGGTAGGTAGAAAATGGAAACCCCAGAAGACCCATTTAAATTCTCAAGAGGCACAAAGGCACTGAGGATCAAAGAGAGACAAATCCCTTGGGAAGAATTAGCCAATTCATACCAACTGAGAGGAAAAATATTTTGAAAGGCGACAAAAGATGACCCTTGTTTAAGGTTTAAGAGCATTAGCAGGTACATATTGGTTGGGATGGCTTGGGTTGTTAGGGATTGCATTGTGTCAGGTCTGGGGTGGGTGTGGGCATTTGAGGGCAGACATATTCTCAAGTCTTCTTTTCTGCCTACATCCTCCCTGGAATCAATTGAGGCTTTTCCTTTAGTTGTTGATCAAGAGCCATGCGAGACCAGCTTCAATGTGGGTGCCAGGCAGGGCAGAGTGAGGGGCGATGAGTCTCCTTGCCCTGTACATAGGCTGAGCACCATTTCCTGCACTGGAAAACATGTCTGTCATTTTTATATCTTCTTTAGGGCAGAAGCAAGGAACATGCCTCTAGTCCCTGCTAATTCTCCATAACTGAAAGGTGCTAGTCCCAGCCAGTGGAGAAGCCAATGGCATCCCACTCCAGTACTCTTGCCTGGAAAATCCCATGGACGGAGGAGTCTTGTGGGCTGAGTCCATGGGGTCGTGAAGAGTTGGACACGACTAAGCGACTTCACTTTCACTTTTCACTTTCATGCATTGGAGGAGGAAATGGCAACCCACTCCAGTGTTCTTGCCTGGAGAATCCAAGGGACCGTGGAGCCTGGTGGACTGCTGTCCATGGGGTCGCACAGAGTTGGACACGACTGAAGCAACTTAGCAGCAGCAGCAGCAATTCCAGGCAGACTTTAGCCAGGTCAGGCAACACCCAGCTTCACTGCCGACTTTCACCTAAGTCCAAGTGGAAGGATCAGACTGTAGAGAACCAGGGCATTCAAGGCATATCCCTGAATTGTCTCTGGATGGGTGAGTCCTCTCCCATCTGAGTGGGGTATAAAAGGGAAAGGGAAAGCTAGTCAGGGTGGAAGCTCAGCAGGATGAGGTATGTGCGTTTGTCCCTAGAATCTGTGTCATGATTGTTCTTTCATCCTTGTTCTCCAGATTTTGCTTCCTGTTGGAACACAGCTTGAAAAATTACCTGCAAGGAGCAGCTTTGGTGTGTGCTTTATTTTGTGTGTTTTTGTTTTGTTTTTTGTAGCCTGAATCTGTTTCTCTTAAACTTTCTATCAGCTGACTCTTCACAGTCCTAAGAGAAGAGAATGAAGAAATGGTGTGCCCTTTCAGTGGTAACTGTGGATCACATAAAATGGTCCATCTCTGGAGAGCAGTATAGCATTTGGTGACGGTGCCTTTCAGAAATCTCAGGGGCCGAGTTTCGTCTTTAAACTGAACTTAATTGTCTAGCCCTGTAGTGGCCCGTAGTTGTATTTGCTGGTTGAGAGTCCTGGTAATAAAAAGAACATTTTTTGTAGTATAGTATTCTAACTGGACCAAAGTGCTATAGAGGTTAGTGGCTACTTGTACACTTCATCAAGAAAGCTGAAATCAGTCTTCTCAAGAGGAAGCCTGGTTCTCCAACTCAGGGCACTTCACAAGGACAGTGCCTTCTGTTTGTGATCTTACTCTTTCATCCTGCACAGTGGATTATGGTATAATTTTAGGGCATTATTTCCCAAAATGTGGCATGTACAGCATTGGTAGGTAACACAACTTGATTTAGACATACATTTAAACATTCTCTTACTGAACTAAGGTATACCTTCTATTTAACAAATGGCACTGATTTTCTGCTTACAGTAGGGACATCAAGTTTTCTCAGTAATTATTTTAATAAAGTGGATTTGGAGATAAGTATTACATATATGGATAGCTCCCAAATCTCAAAGGTGGTCCAAATGATTGACGTTTAGGAAACAGTGGACTAGGGTTTCTGAGACATTAACTTTTCAACTTCACTAAACTGCCAGGAAACCCTTGGTAGCTTTTGTCTTGCAAAAGCTCCCTTGGAGTTCGATTCTGTGTTCAGCTCAGTTCAGTTGCTCAGTTGTGTCCGACTCTTTGTGACCCCATGAGCTGCAGCACGCCAGGCCTCCCTGTCCAACACCAACTCCTGGAGCCCACCCAAACTCATGTCCATTGAGTCAGTGATGCCACCCAACCATCTCATCCTTTGTCATCCCCTTCTCCTCCTGCCCTCAGTCTTTCCCAGCATCAGGGTCTTTTCAAATGTTATTGATATTTCTCCCAGCAATCTTGATTCCAGCTTGTGTTTCTTCCAGTCCAGCGTTTCTCATGATGTACTCTGCATATAAGTTAAATAAGCAGGGTGACAATATACAGCCTTGATGTACTCCTTTGGACACATGTATATGTATGACTGAATCCCTTAGCTGTTCACGTGAAACTATCACAATATTGTTTGTTAATAGGCTATCAGTTCAGTTCAGTTCAGTCATTCAATCATGTCTGACTCTTTGCGACCTCATGAATTGCAGCATGCCAGGCCTCAGTATCCATCACCAACTCCCAGAGTTTACCCAAACTCATGTCCATTGAGTCAGTGATGCCATCCAACCATCTCATCCTCTGTCGTCCCCTTCTCCTCCAGCCCCCAGTCTTTCCCAGCATCAGGGTCTTTTCAAATGAGTCAGCTCTTCGCATCAGGTGGCCAAAGTATTGGACTTTCAGCTTCAACATCAGTCCTTCCAATGAACACCCAGGACCGATCCCCTTTAGGATGGCCTGGTTGGATCTCCTTGCAGTCCAAGGGACTCTCAAGAGTCTTCTCCAACACCACAGTTTAAAAACATCAATTCTTATTGTAAAGTAAAATAAAGTAAAAATAAAATAAAAAAAATAAAAAATAAAAAAATAAAAATAAAAACATCAATTCTTCTGCACTCAGCTTTCTTTACAGTCCAACTCTCACATCCATACATGACTACTGGAAAAACCATAGCCTTGACTAGATGGACCTTTGTTGGCAAAGTAATGTCTCTGCTTTTTAATATGCTGTCTAGGTTGGTCATAACTTTCCTTCCAAGGAGTAAGCATCTTTTAATTTCATGGCTGCAATCACCATCTGCAGTGATTTTGGAGCCCCCCAAAATAAAAGTTAGCCACTGTTTCCCCATCTATTTGCCATGAAGTGATGGGACCGGATGCCATGATCTTAGTTTTCTGAATGTTGAGCTTTAAGCCAACTTTTTCACTCTCCTCTTTCACTGTCATCAAGACGCTCTTTAGTTCTTCACTTTCTTCTATACCCCAAGACAAAATAAAAACTTTTAAAAAAAGAATCCCAGCTGACCTTTTTGTAAAAACTGACAAGTCGATTCTAAAATCTAAAGAAAATTCAAGAATCCCAGAATAGCCAAAACAGTTTTGAAAAATAAGATCAAAGGTGGAGGATTCACACTTTCTGATTTCAAAACTTGCTACAAAGCAACAGTAATTAAGACACTGTAATATTGGTGTAAGAATAGATACTTATATCAAGAAAATAAAATCAAGACTTTATTGAGAAATAAGCCTACACATCTTAATCAACTGATATTTTATAAGGGTGCCAAGGTAGGTCAAGGGAAAGGAAGTCTTTTCAACAAATAATGCTAGGACAACTATATACCCACATGCAAAAGAATGAAGTTGGATCCTAACCTGGCATCATATATAAAAATTAACTCAAAACGAACCAAAGTTCTCAATGTAAGAGCTAAAAGTCCAAAACTCTTAGAAGGAAACAGTGATAAATCTTTGGATTTGGCAATGGATTCTTATGGTGCTCAGTCACTAAGTTGGGTCTGACTCTTTGCAACCACATAGACTGTAGCCCACCAGCTCTCTGTAGCCCACCAAACTCTCTACTCACTGGAGTAGGTAGCCATTTCCTTCTCCAGGGGAATCTTCCCATCCCAGGGATTGAACCCATGTCACCTGCTTTGCCAGGCAGATTTTTTACCACCAAACTATCTGGGAAATCCAATGGATTCTTATAACCTCAAAAGAATGGGTTACACAGGGAAAAAATAGAGTAGACTTTATCAAAATTGAAAACTTTTGTATCTTAAAGACATTATCAAGAAATTGAAAAGACAATGAGAGATATTCATATATCTGATAAAAAATTGTATCTAGAATATTTAAAGAACTCATGGTTGAATTGCATCACTGACTCTATGGACACAAGTTTAAGAAAACTCCAGGGGATAGTGAAGGACAGGGAAGCTTGGCATGCTGCAGTCCATGGAGTTGAACATGGGTTAACAACTGAACAACAACAATTCAGCAATAAAAAGACAACCAATTAAAAATGGACAAATGATCTGAATAGACACTTCTCCAACAAAAATATGCAAATGGACAATAAGTACATGAAAAGATGCTCAACATTATTAGCTGTTAAGGAAAAGAAATCAAAACTACATTGAGATACTATCTCACACCTGCTAGGATACCTATAATAAAAAAGACAATAACAAGAGCTGATGAGGATGTAAGAAGTTAGAACCTTCATACACTGATTGTGAGAATGTAAAATGGTAAAGCCACTTTGGGAAACAGTCTGGCAGTTACTTTAAAAGTTTATATAGAGTTATCATTTGATCCATCAATTCCACTCCTAGGTATATACCCTAGAGAAATAAAAACATATCTACACAAAAACTTGTACATGAATGTTCTTAGCAGCAATATTCCTAATAGTAAAAAAGTGGAAAAAATCCAAATGTTCTTAAACTGATGAATGGATAACCAAATGTGGTATATCCATACAATAGAATATTATTCAACCATAAAAAAGAATGAAGTGCAGATACTTGCTACAAATGAACAAACCTTGAAAATATCCTAAGTGAAAGAAGCCAGTCGCAAAACACCACATACTATATGATTGTATTTATATAAAATGTCCAAAATTGGCAAATTTCTAGAGAAAATAAATGGTTACTTGAGATTTAGGTAGATGAGGTTATGGGGGGTGGTGACTGCTTATGGGTACAGGATTTCTTTTTGAAATGGTGAAAATATTCTAAAATTGTAGTGATGATTTGTACATATCTGTGAATATACAAAATATTATTGAATTGTACACTTTAAATGAATTTAATGTTACTGATTAACTATAAAGGCACAGACAGGTTAAAAGCAAAATAATGAGAAAGATAACCCTCACAAAAATTAGTCATAAGAAAGTAGGTGTGGCTATATTATGATTTTTAATCTGTCCATCTTACATTCTAAAGTTCCCTGAAGGCAAGAACCACATATAACTGGGCTATGGATTCCTAGCACCTAGCACATTGCCTGGTAATATGAAAGGCATTCATTATCTACTTGAAGAATTACTGAGCTGTTCACTAATCATAAGTGCTGCTTGCAAAAACATGAATGAACCTCATAGATCTGATGAGACAAAAAAGCTAGACATAAAAGAATATACACTGTATGATTCCATTTTTATGAAGTTCAAAAACTGTTAAAACTAATCAATGGTGACAGAAGTTAGATAGAAGTCTGATGCAATTCTGGAAATGTTCTATATCTTCATCTAGGAGGTTGTTTTATACATTGAACTGAACAGCTAAGGTTCATTTGTGTACTTTATCGAATGTGTATTACAACTCAATAAAGAATTGACAATAAAATCCATATATGAATAGAGATTCTGGGGTTCAATGTTGCCATTTATCAGTTTTTTAGGAAGGTATATTTATGTAGCTTAGTTAGTGAAGTTTGTTCTGATATATATAATATATAAAAATATATATTCATATATAAATATATATATTTTTTTCTTGACCATGCCACACATCATACAGGATCTTAGTTACCCTACAAGGGATGAAACTCATGCCCCCTGCAGTGGAAGAGTGGAGTTGTTTTTGTATTAATATTGTCACCATCCCATCCCAACCTCAGCCAATTTACCACAGTTTGCCTTTGTCTCTTGGCGCATTACAGAAAAATAAAACTAAAAACAAGGACAAGGATGCCATTTCCTGCAAAGTTTATAAACAGCTCCTCAGCAAAGGCTAAATGTATGTTACTGCATGACTTTCCACATGTTATGTCTGAAACATCAGATTCTGAATCAATATTTAAGATGGGAAGAATTTATCAGTTTGAAGACTGAGGGAGACTATCCTCCGTGACAGTAGATTCTGTGTGCACTGTGAAATGTGCCCCCTCAATAAAAGGATGATTCTTTAAGTAAGGAGAAAATGCCCCCTGACAGTATTCATCAATCCTAAAGGAGATGTATGATAGAAAGAAAAATCATGAATGTAAACTATAACTATAGGTATCTCAGATTTTTCCTTAACTCAGTATCTAGAATGCATTAAATCTGATAAAATAGAATGGACTTTACTTTGGTTTATCCTGTTAATCTGATTAAGCACAATCCACATTCCCTTCACCTTTTTAGATGCCCTGAATTATATTTGGTATTTGCCCTTAGAGTTTACATAACAATTTGAACAAATGCACTATGCTTGTGACAGTATGTATGTGTGTATGTATGTGTGTGTTAGTTGCTCAGTCCTTGTGACCCTATGGACTGTAGTCCACCAGGCTCCTTTGTTTATGGAATTCTCCAGACAAAAATACTGGAATGGGGAGCCATTCCCTTCTCCAGGGTATCTTCCCAAACTAGGGATTGAACCCAGGTCTCCTGCATTGCAGGCAGATTCTTTACTGTCTGAACCACCAGGGAAGCCCCTTGTACCAGTATATGTTGTACATTTTCTGAACTTAACTTCTATTCCAAGAGTCTCTCACTAAGGCAGTCCAAAATACATTTAACTAGCTTCTCCAAAAGATTCCATAATAAGAGGGGGCGGAGCACAATTTTTCTCCTAGTTAATCACTCAGTCGGTAAAGAATCTGCCTGCAGTGCAGGAGACCTGGGTTCGATCCCTGGGTTGGGAAGGTCCCCTGGAGAAGGAAATGGCAACCCACTCCAGTATTCTTGCCTGGAGAATCCATGGACAGAGGAGCCTGGTGGGCTGCCATCTATGGGGTCGCAAAGAGTTGAGCACGACTGAGCCACTAACACTTACTTACTTAATCATCTTGCAGTTTTATGATGCATCAGAACAAACTCATTTCATATTCCTTGTATTCCTCATTTAAACATGGTTGATCCAGGACAGCTTTCACCAGCATTAAACCATTCACGCTGTCATTCTGGATATCTCTGTAAGTGTTTTAAAATGTTAATTGTCTCTCCTCCTTTTCCATGCTGTCCCTCTCTCATTCCCCAAACTCTGAAGAAAAGCAGAAAATATTAATATTAAGGTTAATTCTCCAACATTAATCTCCATTTCATGTTAATTCTGTCAACTGTCTATGGAGGAATGGGGGTTGGATAAAAATTGCTTTCCCCAGGTATGTGAGAGCACTAGCCTGTACCTGTGCCTCTCACTGCTCACACATTCCTCTGTTGAGGAATTCAGGTCAGAAACTCTGTATCCCCCACCTCCACACCTCCTCCTCCTTTCTCCACTCTCCCTTCTCAAGGCCTCACAAGAATGAATTCACAACCTTGGAATGAAGAAGGTGAACGGAGCTTTTTCTTTACTCATCTTAATGTCTGTGCACTGGCTTGGGTTTTCCCAAATTGAGTGAATTCATCAAATGTGTCGGGACAGAGGTGCTGTCTCTAGTTAAGTGCACTCCAGCACAAAGACATTCTCTTATCTAAAGTCTGTGGCCCAGTGCCTGAACTCCTGGCAGTGAGATACCTATAGAAGCTCTGTTAACTATTTCAGGACAGCACCACCTCACAATGCTAAGTAACCATTTAACAGGCTGGTTGGGGAAATAGGCTTACAATTCAGAAACAATTCAAAGTACTGTTCACTTAAGATTTATAAAATTATGCCACTTATGAGTAAGTCACAGGAAGAGAGTTCCATGCGACCAGGATGTCAGGGAAGACAAATCATTGTCATTCTACATGGGTTCCCTCTTCTTTGTGCCTATCCAATTTCGACTTCCAAGGTCTAACTCAAGTCCCATCTGATCCAGGATGCTTTTCCCTAACACCAAGGCAAACACTGAGCCTGCTCTTTTGATCACTCATTGTCTGAACTTGAGACTTACTTGAAAATTATTTCTATTTGTAGTGAAATTTGTATTTCTATTATTTCTATGCATGTAAATCATTCCTCTCCATGTAGGTTGCAACTTTCTTGAGAATAGGTACCTTGTGTTACACCTTATGTCCTTGGGCAGTTAGACACACAAGAGATTCTTAATCTTCAACCAAGAAGACCCTCTCCTCTTCACCAAGTCAGACCCCATCTATTCTCTAAGATCTAACACAAATAGACATATAGTCTACAGTAGAGTTATGTGTTTTCTAACATAAATGTAACTTCCAGATAAGTCCTTCAGCCCTCCTTTCTAATCAGACTGCCATTTCCTAAGCCTCTCCTATGGAGAAGGCAATGGCACCCCACTCCAGTACTCTTGCCTGGAAAATCCTGTGGATGGAGGAGCCTGGTAGGCTGCAGTCTATGGGGTCACTGAGAGTTGGACACAACTCAGTGACTTCAGTTTCACTTTTCACTTTCATGCATTGGAGAAGGAAATGGCAACCTACTCCAGTGTTCTTGCCTGGAGAATCCCAGGGACGGGGGAGCCTGGTGGGCTGCCGTCTATGGGGTCGCACAGAGTCGGACACGACTGAAGTGACTTAGCAGCAGCAAGCCTCTCCTATACAGAAATTCTGAACCAAACATAATGGTGACGATCTGTTTTTGAGACTTTCTCCAACCTCTTCAAAGAGACATTACATTCAATCATTTGTATTGTCTTTACCATTTACTATGGTTATTTAAATATAGTCAGCCTTGCATCTTTTTAGCTCTCTTACTATCATATTTTGTTTCTCAAACTAGTTATTAAATTATAGAATGATGGGGATCACTGCATTATATTTCTTTTCATCTGCCACAGCCTTTGAAAGCAATGCTGTGTGCATAGTAAGCTCTCAAAAATGACATCAAATGAACAGAAGAGATTCATAACAATAAAATGCTAGGTGAAATAACATAATTAGGGGTAGATCAGCCTCTGCCTAATACTTGGAGGGCTGTGTAGCATTGTTCACCTTCAGTGCAAACATATCTCCCTACAACAGACACCAAGCAAACAAATTCCACTNCACAGCCTTTGAAAGCAATGCTGTGTGCATAGTAAGCTCTCAAAAATGACATCAAATGAACAGAAGAGATTCATAACAATAAAATGCTAGGTGAAATAACATAATTAGGGGTAGATCAGCCTCTGCCTAATACTTGGAGGGCTGTGTAGCATTGTTCACCTTCAGTGCAAACATATCTCCCTACAACAGACACCAAGCAAACAAATTCCACTGAAGCTTGTTTAAAAACTGCCAAGTAGAAAAGATGTACCTTTTTGAAAGAATTAATTAGCTGACATTTTGTTTCAAGATGGCCAACTGAAGCACAAAATAAGGAATCAGATGTTTACTGAGTTCCTTTTACATGTAGGACCCTGTGTTAGGTGATGTGAGAGTTCAGTACACAAAGCAGGTGACTATCCTAGAACTTATTTCGAAAAAGCAAAACACAATGCCATGAGCAATATATGATAAAATAGTTAAATAAAGCTCATTTTTGTTCAGTCAAAAAGTACTCTCCCCACCCTGCCCTTGCAGCAAGAACTGACTAATGATGAATCAATCTCTGTAAACCTTTGGCACTGGAGAAGGAAATGGCAACCCACTCCAGTGTTCTTGCCTGGAGAATCCCAGAGATGGGGGAGCCTGGTGGGCTGCCATCTATGGGGTCGCACAGAGTCGGACACGACTGAAGTGACTTAGCAGCAGCAGCAAACCTTTGGCACAGCCCATCTATTTTAGGCATTATCAGATTCTGAATCACTTTACTCTTGCTATTAGCTTTGCACATTTCCCCTCATTTTATGTAAAGAATCAGACTTTCAGAAACCCCAGATCTGGAAAGAGTGAAGAGGCTGTCCAGGGGTTTTGCACTTTTTGTGTTTGTGTATATGGGTGAGGACAGGGGTGCCATGGACATTTCAGCAGTCCGGTGAAGGCTTTGGAGACAGAATAAAGTCTTTAAATGCATAATGTAAAACACATAACAGTGAATTTGTACAGTTTAAAGTTTGTTGTTGTTGTTCAGTTGTTAAGTCATGTCCAACTCTTTGCAATCCCATGGACTGGACTCCACCAGGCTACCCTGTCCTTCACCATCTCCCAGAGTTTGCTCAGATTCATGTCCACTGAGTCAGTGATGTCATTCAACCATCTCATCCTCTGCCACCCCCTTCTCCTTTTGCCTTCAGTCTTTCCCAGCATCAGGGTCTTTCCCAGTGAGTCAGCTTTTCGCATCAGGTGGCCAAAGTATTGGCACTTCAGCTTCAGCATCAGTCCTTCCAATGAATATTCAGGATTGATTTCCTTTAGGATTGACATTGATTGGTTTGATCTCCTGGTGGTCTGAAGAACTCTCAAGATCTTCTCCAGCACTGTAATTTGAAAGAATCAATTCTTTGGCGCTCAGCCTTCTTTATGATCCAACCCTCACATCCATACATGACTACTGGAAAAACCATAGCTTTGACTATACAGACTTTTGTCAGCAAAGTGATGTGTCTACTTTTTGATACACTATCTAGGTTTGTCATTTAAAGTTTAAGAACAAGTAAAGAACAAGAACAAGTAAAACTAACCTAGGGTGTCTGAGTCCTGACAGTGTTACCCTTAGAGGTTCTGACTGGAAGGGGGTCTGAGGGGCCCTTCTGGAGTGCATGTAACTGCTTACTCCCTATTTTGGGTGCTAATTATACAGTTTTGTTCACATCGTAAAAATTCATTGAGCTGTACCCTATGATTTGTGTACTTTTCTGGATGTATGTTCTATTTCAATGAAAAATTTTAAAAAATACATAAGCATGTAGGATTACAAAGAAATCTCTTACACTGAAATACAGTTCCATCCACTGATTCCTAAGGGATCCATTCCTTAGGTTAATAATCCAGAAAAAAGAGATTTGAGACATTTCTAGGAGTGAAAAATCTAGTTGACAAAAGAAGACTGACAAACTTGAAATATGAAGAAACTGATAAGTATNTGTAGGATTACAAAGAAATCTCTTACACTGAAATACAGTTCCATCCACTGATTCCTAAGGGATCCATTCCTTAGGTTAATAATCCAGAAAAAAGAGATTTGAGACATTTCTAGGAGTGAAAAATCTAGTTGACAAAAGAAGACTGACAAACTTGAAATATGAAGAAACTGATAAGTATACTTGATAAGCCAAACTAGAGGGGAAGCCAAAGGAGAAAAGTGGGAACAAGTACTTTGGAGGTAGTGTCAGGGCAGAATAATTTGAGGATGTGGAACCCAGACTGTAAGTGGAAGGGTGTGAACTATTTGGTTAAGTTGAAATGAGAGCATTCCTCTTGTAGTATGGGTAGCCAAGAGCAGGGGAGGCCTTTTATCTCTTTGGCCATTGTGAAGGAGAAATGACAATAGGTAGGGTGAAATAAAGCTGGTGACTACTGCTGGGTACAGCATGGAAAGAAGATTTTAAACTAGGATTCCTCACTAATAGAAAGCCACTGAAGATAGTTTTAGCTAAATAGTAAAAGAGAACACTGTTTTATGAAACCATTCAGTTCAATTTAACGAGCATTTACTAAATGCCTACTAGGTTCAGTGTACTATGTTAGAGTCTGTCCTGGTTGATGGTTTTAAATATTCTCTAAGATTCTCTGTTTTATGTTTTTTGTCTTTTATGTCTTTTGACCTGTCTAATTTATAAACTGCCAAAGTACATTTACGGTCTAGGTTGGTTTAAATTAGACTGCAACTTATTCAAAACTGCAACACTTCAGATATTACAAATCAAGCAAAACTGGGGCAAAAAGACAATAGGATATGTTCCTATTTGGGTCAGGAACATGCCTCAAAGTTTTTAGTTGGATTGTTTCCAAATGTACTATTTGTCCAAGTGTTTCCCCTTCAGGCAATGTTCTTTTCAACACACAAAATGCTAGGGCTGGAAGAGACACCCAGGGAAGGCAGCAGATTTTAATAACCATTGAATAGCCCAATGATTCACCCTAACATCTTTCATTATTAACCATTTTGAAAGTTTGATAATGAGAAAAGAACCATGGAAAAGTCCATCCAAGTACATAAACACAGATAATGGAGAAACTTCCAACTTCTCAGCCCATTCTATTTTTCTAATTGTCTAACATAGAGGTCACACTGAGTTGTAAGTTGTGGAAAGTCAGTTTCACATTGAGGAAGAAAATGGAGATGGCTAATTTTAGGGAGTTTACTGTGTTCCTTTCAATGCCTGAAAGCTATTCTATGTTTGTCATCATGACTACTAGTCAAGGCATGCCTTATGATTTCTATAAGACATTCTATCCAGACTACATGGCTGCCAATAAAATCTTTCTTTTCTGAAGACCAACACTAAACTTGTTTATTGTGAGGTGAAGGTTAGTAAAGATTAGCATTTGCTAGGAAAATGCATCTATGATAATTCTACATGAAATGAGTTCTCTACCACAATTACTGCTGGGCTAATATTTAGCCTTTACTATGTCTAGGAAATAAAAATCCCTAGGTTTATAGTTTAATTCTGCCTTCTCTTTTTCTCTTATCTCTTTTCTTTTCCTCTCCTCTCAATTCCAGAGGGTCTTACACGATAAGATTTCTTTATTACAATGGGCTTCCCGAGTAGCTCAGTGGTAAAGAATCTACCTGCAATGCAAGAGACACAGGAGACCCAGGGCTCAATCCCTGGTGTGGAAAGATCCCCTGGAGGAGGGCATGGCAACCCATTCTAGAATTCTTGCTGAGAAAATCCCATGGACAGCAGAGTCTGGTGGGCTACCATGCGGTCACAAAAAGTCAGACACAACCAAGCACAGCATGGCATACAAATCACATACAGGTGGTACTGTCTCATTAAATCATTTCAGAACCTTGGAATAAGTTGCTTAAATTATCGGCATGTTAATAGTCATTCCTTTTCATAGCCCTCTTATTTTCTTCCCTTAACTCAAGATGAGAGCTGCATCTCAGAGGCACGATGGAAGGAATATGCCTTCTATCTGGGCTCCAAGTATAGCCGGGTGAAATTGCTGTCTCATGTCCCCTGAACTACAATAGTCATTTGATATAATTCAATACAGCCACTAAATGATAATGTATAGTGTTGTTAGAGATGTGTCATGACAAATATTTATGATTGATAAATGAAAATAAGAGGTTACAAAAGAGTAGAGTGCACAGTATAGTCACATTCATGTAAATTACATAAATACACACACAAACAAAACTATTGGAAGGATATGCATGAAAATGTTAGGGGTTGTGGAATTATGGATAATGTTCTTTTTTGTGCTTTTCTGTATTTTTTTACTTTCTACGATGAAGATATATGTATATATATAATTTTTTTAATAAGGAAATTATCAGTTTTAATGTTAAATAAAATTAAATTCACAATATCTGCATATTAACAGGAAGGAATGAAAAGGCATGAACAGTATGAAAAGGAAAAAAGATATGACACTGAAAGATGAACTCCCTAGGTTGGTAGGTGCCCAATATGCTGCTGGAGAAGAGTAGAGAAATAGCTCTAGAAAGAATGAAGATGTTGAGCCAAAATGAAAACAATGCCTGGTAGTGGATTTGACTGGTAATGGAAGTAAAATCTGATGCTGTAAAGAACAATATTGCATAGGAACCTGGAATGTTAGGTTCATGAATCAAGGTAAATTGGAAGAGATCAAACAGGAGATGGCAAGAGTGAATATTGATATTTTAGGAATCAGTGAACTAAAATGTACCAGAAAGGGTGAATTTAATTCAGATGACCATTATATCTACTACTGTGTGCAAGAATCCTTTAGAAGAAATGGAGTAGGCCTCACAGTCAACAAGAGAGGCCAGTACTCTCTTCTACAGAGAGAAGAGTACTCTCTTCAAGAGAGAAATACAGTACTTGGATGCAATCTCAAAAACGACAGAATGATCTCTGATTGTTTCCAAGGCAAACCATTCAATATCACAGTAATCCAAGTCCATGCCCCAATCACTAATGCCGAAGAAACTGAAGATGAACAGTTCTATGAAGACCTACAAGACCTTCTAGAAGTAACACCAAAACAAAGGATGTCCTTTTCAATATAGGGGACTGGAATGCAAAAGTAGGAAGTCAAGAGATAACTGAAGTAACAGGCAAATTTGGCCTTAGAGTACAAAATGAAGCAGGGTAAAGATTAACAGAGTTTTGCCAAGAGAATGCACTGGTCATAGCAAACACCCTCTTCCAACAACATAAGAGAAAACTCTACACATGGACATTCACAGATGGTCAATACTGAAATCAGATTGATTATATTCTTTACAGCCAAAGACGGAGAAGCTCTAAACAGTCAGCAAAAGCAAGATCGAGAGCTGACTGTGGCTCAGATCATGAACTCCTTATTGTCAAATTCAGACTTAAATTGAAGAGAGTAGGGAAAACCACTAGACAATTCAGGTATGACCAAAATCAAATCCCTTATGACTATACAGTGGAAGTGAGAAATAGATTTAAGGGACTAGATCTGATAGACAGAGTGCCTGAAGAACTATGGACAGAGGTTCCTGACATTGTACAGGAGGCAGTGATCAAAAACATTCCTAAGAAAAAGAAATGCAAAAAGGTAAAATGGTTGTCTGAGGAGGCCATACAAATAGCTGAGAAAAGAAAAGAAGTGAAAGGCAAAGGAGAAAAAGAAAGATATATCCCACTGAATTCAGAGTTCCAAAGAATAGCAAGGAGATAATAAGAAAGCCTTTCTCAGCGAACAGTGCAAAGAAATAGAAGAAAACAATAGAATGGGAAAGACTAGAGATCTCTTAAAGAAAATTAGAGATACCAAGGGAACATTTCATGCAAAGATGGGCACAATAAAGAACAGAAGTGGTATGGACCTAACAGAAGCAGAAGATAGTAAGAAGAGGTGACAAGAACACAGAGAAGAACTATGCAAGAAAGATTTTAACAACCGAGATAACCACGATGGTGTGATCATTCACTAAGAGCCACATATCCTGGCGTGTGAAGTCAAGTGGGCCTTAGGAAGCATCACTACGAGTAAAGCTAGTGGAGATGATGGAATTCCAGCTGAGCTATTTCAAATCCTAAAAGATGATGTTGTGGAAGTGCTGCACTCAATATGCGAGCAAATTTGGAAAACTCAGCAGTGGCCACAGGACTGGAAAAGGTCAGTTTTCATTCCAATCCCAAAGAAAGGCAATGTCAAAGAATGCTCAAACTTCTGCACAATTGCACTCATCTCACATGCTAGCAAAGTAATGCTCAAAATTCTCCAAGCTAGGGTTCAACAGTATGTGAACCAAGACCTTCCAGATGTTCAATTGGATTTAGAAAAGGTAGAGGAACCAGAGATCAAATTGCCAAAATCCACTGGGTCACAGAGAAAGCAACAGAATTCCAGAAAAACATCTACTTTAGCTTCATTGACTATGCTAAAGCCTTTGACTGTGTGGATCACAAGAAACTGTGAAATATTTTTCAAGAGATGGGAATACCAAACC
>SJYT01029383.1:587177-598773 GCA_006410635.1 Cephalophus harveyi | reverse complement strand
CCTTTTTCCATTCTTCTTGGGGATGGTTTTGATCACCACCTCCTGTACAATGTTACAAACCTCTGTCCATAGTACTTCAGGACACTCTATCAGATCTAATCCCTTGAATATATTTGTCACTTCCACTGTATAATCGTAAGGGATGTGATGTCTGTCATACCTTGTCTGGAGGTTTTCCCTATTCTTCAATTTAATTCTGAATGTTGCAATATGGAGCTCATGATGTGAGTACATGGATCACCACGAATCTGGTCCATTTTATACTCTCAGTCTCTCTGCACTCGGTCTCTCAGTGTGCCTGACTCTCTGCGACCCTCGGGTCTGTAGTCCCGCCAGGCTCCTCTTCTGTGGGATTCTCCAGGCAGGAACATGCTGTGGGTGTCATTATAGTTTATGGTACTTAATGTATTAGGTGTTTGTTCATTTACTAGATTTATATTTTTTACTCTATATGCCCCACACAACTTTTCTTAAAATTATCTATTTTATGTTTTTGGACAATATTATAAAGGGTATTAAAGTTTTTATTGTTAACTATTATACAGAAATAGATAGAAATCTATACATGTCCACACACATACATTTATGTGTAGTTGTGTTTGCATCTACTGCCTGTCTCTCTGTCTCTATCTACCATCTAACCATCTGGATTGTCCGTCTGGTGTGAGTACCATTTCTCTGAATTGGCTAAATTATACTCCTCAGTTCATGGAGGGTTCCATCATTAGCCATGCTTGGCAGGTATGTTTCATGCACGCACACATGAGTGTATGCTTAGTAACACAAGAAGCCCCTTTAATGTCTCCCATAACAACAGCTTCACTAGTCATCGGTCGTGTCCATGCCCTCTCCCCAAGACCTCTTGCTCCCCCTTACTCATAGAATATCATCCTAAACCTACTTCTGAATTGACTGAATTGTCCCTTTGTGTTTGGACCTTCAGTAACATTTCTGGGTTTCTGCTATAACAAGTAATTCTGTAATAAATATTCTTTTTTGGTATATCTAGTCCAAAGACTGATTATGTTCCTGGGATGTGTTCTTATAACTAGAATTTTTACGTTATCAACATCGACGTTCCACGGTCTACAATTCATCTTCCAATATCCACAATCACTTTCCACCATTCCCCAGTCAGTTCCCGAAGCCCACCACCTCTCACTCTTCTGCATCCACCATCCACAATTTACTCCTCACTATTCTTTAGCAACCATCAATCACCACCATCTGCTTTCCACCATCAACATTCCACCTTTCACCACTTCCCACCCATCACCCATGATTCACTTTCTTCATCCCATCCTCCACCACTGGCCATTTGCTTTCCACTTTCAACTTCCCACACTCCACCACACTCGTTTCCCCAATTACCACCCACCACCCACCCTCCAAAACCCACCACACATCATCTGCCAGCCTCCGTCCACCTCTGACAGTCCACCTGTTACTACCCACCTTTCACCGCACACATCCACCACCAAACAGCCACTATTCGTTTACCACCCAGCATCCTCTATCCAGAATAGGTCATCCACCTAAAACCCTGTAACCTCACCATCCATTTCCCAATATTCACTTCTCACCATCATGTGCCATTATTCAAATCCCAGTCTCTATTATCCACCTTCCACCAACACCCTTCCACCCTTAATTCACTTTCCACCACCCATCTTCCCTTCCCTACCATCCCCATTTATCACCTTCTACTGTTGATTTTTCACTTCCACTGTCCTCCAATGTCCATCACCTTTCACCTCCCACATTTACCACCCACTAGCCACCACACATCACCTACCACTCACCACCCAAAACTCACTGTACACCATCCACCTATCCACCTGCCACCACTCACCTTGAGCCATCCACCTTCTACTTGTCACCTACAATCTCAACCTTCCATTCCTCATCTTCCACCTTCCAAAACCCATATTTCACTGTCCATCCCACTACTCACATCCACATAAGTTTTCAGCTTCAACCAGCAGAATCACCTTCCACCTGTGACCACTCATTATATACCTGCCACCAACCCTCCACCATCACCCTCCACCTTCCACACTACCATCCACCTGCCTCCTGTCACCTTCCACCATTCACCTTCCATCAAACACCACTATTTTCCACCACCCCCACCAGCCACTTTCTACCACACACCATCCACCATGGACCTAATACATCCCCTCCATCCACCTTCTACCATTGACCAGCCGCCACCATCANTCACCCTCCACCTTCCACACTACCATCCACCTGCCTCCTGTCACCTTCCACCATTCACCTTCCATCAAACACCACTATTTTCCACCACCACCACCAGCCACTTTCTACCACACACCATCCACCATGGACCTAATACATCCCCTCCATCCACCTTCTACCATTGACCAGCCGCCACCATCACCCATGGTCCATTTCTACCTTCTCCACTCCACATGCTCCTCGACTGTTCACAACCCACTTTCCTCTCTTTGATTTTCCAGCATCTTTTATCATCTTTGCCTATCCTTCCTTTTCATCTCTTTGTGATCACCAGATTTTACTTATTAATAATATCTCCTGGATTTGTATTTCTTTTTAAATACTCTCAGTTGACAATTATTCAAACCACACAAATACATGCTGGAGAAGGGAATGGCAACCCACTCCAGTATTCTTGTCTTGAGAATTCCATGGACAGAGGAGCCTGGGGGGCTACATAACAACACCGATAGGCAACTGATTCACAAGAGTGAAAAAACTGGCTTGAAACTCAAAAACTCAGCATTCAAAAAACTAAGATCATGGCACCCAGTCCCATCATTCCATGGCAAATAGATGGAGAAACAATGGAAACAGTGACAGACTTTACTTTCTTGGGATCCAAAATCACTCCAGATGGTGACTGCAACCATGACATTAAAAGACGTTTCCTCCTTGGAAGAAAAGCTATGACCAACCTAGACAGCATGTTAAAAAGCAGAGATGTTACTTTGCCAACAAAGGTCCGTCTAGTCAAGGCTATGGTTTTTCCAGTACTCATGTATGGATGTGAGAGTTGGACTATAAAGAAAGCTGAGCACCAAAGAATTGATGCTTTTGAACTGTGGTGTTGGAGAAGACTCTTGAGAGTCCCTTGGACTGCAAGGAGATCCAACCAGTCAATTGTAAAGGAAATCAATCTTAAATATTCATTAGAAGGATTGATGTTGAAGCTGAAACTCCAGTTTTTGGCCACCTGATGGGAAGGATTGACTCATTGGAAAAGACCATGATGTTGGGAAAGATCGAGGGCAGGAGGAGAAGGGGACGACAGGATGAGATGGTTGGATGGCATCACCCACTCAATGAACATGAGTTTGAGAAGCTCTTGGAGTTGGTCATGGACAGGGAATCTTGTTGTGCTGCAGTCCATGGGGTCACAAAGAGCCGGACATGACTGAGTGACTGAACTGATTACACACAAAAGCAACATCTGAGGTAAAAGGCATTCCTTAATGAGATGAGGACTGTTCTTCTAACTAGATGGTTCTCAGGTGCAAGGATCAGGAGCAGTCTGCTGCAACAAGACCAGTTCAGTCTTAGTTACGCTCTTAGTGCTTTTTCAATAGCTGTAAAGCCACGACACTTTGCAGAATACACAGAAAAGGAGGCATTGATAGATGACAGCAATGTCCCTCAACTGCTTATTGAACTCCAACCTAATATCCTTTCATCAGAAGGTGATCTGTAATAAAAATTATAAAAACATTTAAAATGCTTTATCAGGTCTCAACCAGGTTACCTTTTCATTCAAATGCTCTGAAAGCAAAGGATCCGAAACTCTGTACCTGTCAGACGACATTTTATCCTGTCATTCTCAATTGCTGGGACATTTACTGGCACGGCCTCACCTCTGCTTATAGTGATTCTCCATCACCAAGTGGTACTTTGTTCAGCCTGATACATTCTGAGAGGGTTGGGAATGTGCAAATGTTCACTTCATTGCTTTTTAGCCCATTTGACTTTTTTTTTTTAATTTTATCCTGTCATTCTCAATTGCTGGGACATTTACTGGCACGGCCTCACCTCTGCTTATAGTGATTCTCCATCACCAAGTGGTACTTTGTTCAGCCTGATACATTCTGAGAGGGTTGGGAATGTGCAAATGTTCACTTCATTGCTTTTTAGCCCATTTGACTTTTTTTTTTTCAATAAAATGCTCTGGCCATTCCATTATTTTAAATCTATTTTCACCAAACCTTGGAGGTACAGATTATTTTCATTCTACTGATCCTAACGGCCTGTGTCTGCCATGCAGCCTGACCCTCCTTGTCAAGCCTGGGAACTGAGTTAAACTTACCTTCTGTCAGACCAGGTCTGACCCAGTTTTCTAATTGAAATAAAAACATTAACATGATTTTCCAGCAATTTTCAAAAAGAAAATCCTGAGAAATAAAATTATAGGACATACCTTATAAACGTCTAAAGGCAGTGAGGTCAAGATTTAGAACACCTAGATGTAATTAATTGACCCACTTTATAATCTGCCATTAAAAGAAAATCAGCCTATACACTGATTTCCTTAATTCGTAAAATTTAATGAAAGTATGTAGCCAAATGTTCAGGTTATATACTGAGTGAGGAGAATGATGACAAAAAATGTGTATATATTGGTATTGAACATTATTCCCAGGAGCTAAAGGCTAAGTAAGAAAGCCCTGCCTCACTAACTCATGATCAATGCCTCCTTGATGTTTAATGAAAAAGAAAGTTATGCATCGCTAAAACTAATCAGTCTGACAGCTAGCACTTTCCAAGGTATGTCTGCAGTGTTATTTAAGAATATTCAGTTTATCCATATAAGAAAAGAGAAGAGTAGAGAAGTGAGTAGTCTGACTCTTGAAATCATTTAAGTGGGGAGGAACTCAGTATTCACGAGAAGGCCAGACTTTATCTAAACGTAGCTGACTTTCGCTTTGGCCCCACTGCTTCTTACCCGAGGAAAAAAATTTAAAGACATAGAAGCAGAAAGAACAGTGTAGTGAATTTCTGTGTGTCAGCTCTAGCAATTTCCTATGTTTGGCCAATAGCGTTTCATCTAGACCTTCCCATCACTTATGCTGCTTTTTCTTTTAAGCAAGTTCCAGACTTGTTCATCTGTGAAGACTCTACTGTGCATCCAGGCAGCGCCTTTGTGATGGTGACAAATGACACGGACTCCCCATTAGCCAGATGTCAGTACCTTGCTGCTAGTGTCCCGATATTTTCGCCCTCCTCTCTTCCTTTTTCCATCAGTTTCCTGACTGTAAACACATTCTTTTATTGAGATAGCCCATTATGTTCAGTATTTCAAATTCTTCTTTGCTCTCACATTTTCTTATTTTTTTAGAATGTTAATTGAACCCATTTGAAATTCTTGGGCTGTTTGAAAATATTAGCACGTACTGTGATGGAGTCTAAATCACTGTCTCCATTCTAATTATCAAATAGTTGTACTCATCACATGTCTTCCCCTCAGGTCATTCCCCAGGGTGCTCTGGCCGCTTGGCAGCTGGCCTCAGTGGCCACAGCCCCGGGAGCTGAGGGGTGGGGAGATGGGGGGAGCACCAGCGGGGGGGGGTCCCAGCTCAGCAGCCTTGCCACTTAGGGCTACAGGTGGACGCTCCCTGCTCAGGGCCCTTGCACGGCCTAGAGCCAATCATCAGTTTTACAGCTGTGAAGACAGCAGCCCACACTTTATAAACAATAAAAAAAAAAATACGATGATCTGCCAAGTCCTGAGGCCTGCTGCCCCCATAGACACCCAGTGGGTTCTCACTGTGCCCTCGTACCCGGAGCCAGTAGTGCGGGGACCGTGGTTCTGACCAGAGCGGGGTCGCTGTCACTCACGCATCTGACTGGGACGAGCAATGCCTCTCGTCACAGCTTTCAGAGGCTGCACTGACCCATCCTCAATTCCGGGGCGTTTGCAACCTAACAAGTATGCTTCAGTGTCGACTGCACGTCTGCACCCTGTTCTCAGGCCTGGGGACTGCAGGGCAGCCAACACAGCCCAAGAGGGGGCGTCTGAGGTACAAGGCTCCCCCAGGGCCCAGAGCGCGCCCAGCAGGCCGAGGCTCGGGCACAGTGACGATCATGAGGATCTAGCACCTTGTTCTCAACACAGCTGTGAGCTCATATTGGGTGGCTTTAATCAGCAGCTGGGTTCCGCCTCTGCCCAGAATGCTGTAGCTTCACCGCTGGGCCAGTGCCCCAGGCACACTCAGGCTGGTCCCTCTGTCTTTACCAAGGAAATTATTAATGACATGACTAATTGGATTTTAATATTAACAATAACTCAGCAACTTACTAAGCAGCCGGTTTCCCAGACGTCCAGCAGTCGAGCGAGTCTTCAGGGCAGCCCCCAGACCCCCTCCCAACCTGGGAGTGGATTTTCAGCCTTTCCTGCTGGAGAATGTGTGCTCCGTGTGGTCAGCCCCATCACAGAACCCGGGGTCTTGCCGCCTCTCCAAAGCAGCCACAGGAAGACCCCACGACTCTGGACTGAACCTGTGAAGAAGAGGCTGCTCCCAACCTTTTCTCTGAAGCATCATCGCTCTTTCTGATGACACATACCTTCATTCGAACATTGCTTTTATTGTGGGGAAAGAAATGGAAACAGAATCAAAACTGACGCAAAAGAGAGCAAACCATTTGTCTCTAACAGTGCTGCTTTTTATTTGTATGGGACTGTTCACTTTCCAGAAACTTTTCCTATTTGCTTTTCATGTCATCGTAGGAATGCTGGACAAAGGTAAATTTTTTAAAAAGGAAAATAAAATGGAAACGACTTCCCATCCCATCATCCACGCACAGTGACCAGACTCAGTCCTTTCAGATTGTTCTGCGCGTACCTTCCATGAAGCATCTCCACAACTGTGAACTTTAATACTTGCTTTACAGCCAGTTTTCCACGCTATTGGCAATGTCCTTCCAAAACACTGGCCCTGAACATTATTGTGACCAGGGGCTACCTCACGGCCCCAGCACCCAGATGGTCTGGTCAGCACCACCCTGGGGTGTGGCCCCCCTTTGCTGCCCCATCCACGTCCCTCCACATGCCTCCTACCACGTGGGCTCATGTCCCCCGCTCCCCAACAGACAGGGCAGGAGCAGGGTGGCTGTGCAGCGTCCACTCCTCTGCCCTGAACTTGGGGACCGGACTCGGAGGGCTGACCCCGGAGCTGGCGTTCAGAGCAGGCACAGGCGGGGAGCGGTGCCCAGCCGCAGCGGCCCCGCAGGTGTTGCTCCTGACACCCCTTCCCGAGCAAGAAGGGGGACGCCCGGGAGGAGAGAGAGTCAGGGCAAGGCTGTGGTGGTGAAACATGGTTTTATTGGGAACATCTCACGCCCTCCGTCAGAGTGACAGCGTCTCATGCTCGGTTTTGGCTGGTCTCGGGGCAGGAGGAAGCTCAGGCAGGGGTCAGGTGTGGCCTGGACATTAGTGTAGACGTGGGGACATCAAGGGCTGAGCCCTAGTGACAGCCTTCTCAGCTGAGTTACATTCATAGAAAGTGTCTGAATTCTAGAACAAGATTAAAAGCACAGAACCCAAAGTCGGAGAAGCAAACCGTTTTTGGGGCTCACTCCACAGACCACCTTAAACTGCTCACGGCTGCGTCCGTGATGCACGGTCAGCACAAGCTGTGGCCAAAACACGAGTCCTTGGCTGGGGGCAGGGCGGGGAGCCTCGTCCCTCCAGACGCTGAGCAGTGGGGTGCAGACATGCTGCCGGGAACAGGAGCTCAGAGTCAGGATTAAGTGAGAGCGCCCACCCCCTGCTCCCAGTCAAGTGGACACAAAACCCAGCACCCCGGGCTGACTGCTGGTGAGGGAGAGAGGGTCCCAGGACTCACAAAGCTGGACCCACACAGTCACACTCTGCTTTTTCCATCTGTATAGGTTTGATGAAAAATAAACCTTCTGAGAGATTCACCGATTTGATAGAATTTAGAGATGGGAAAGCCAGCTCATTTTATTTCTCATGCCGGATCAAAGTGATGATTGGGGCAGACCTTACACATTGGTGTGAGGTATTCTGGAAATGCCAAACATCCATCCTTTTCGTCTGTTTAGAGAAAAGGGCTACATGGTGAACCCTGGGACCTGCCCAGCAAGGAGACCCAGAGGCTCAGTCCCGAGACAAGGAGAGTAAGGGCTCTGCAGTCTAGAGGGCAACAAAACTATTCTGAGGAAATAAATTCCAGAGAAGTGTATATATCTCACGCAATGCTGGCTTATACATTTTAAGATAAAATAATTTGCTTTGATCACAATAAAAATCTCCAAAACAGAAAAAGACGAAAAGCCCCTTTAAGACTCAGAGTCAACCGGCAGGGAGGAGTCCAGTGTCCTGACCTCAAGCAGGGGTGAGGGCTGGAGAGCCCAGGATGGGAAACCCGAGGGGGGGCCCGCCTCGGCCCCACCCCACGAGCCCTGGCTCACTTTTCTACAACACAGGACAGCTGCCCCTTGGGCTGGGCACTGCAGAGGGGCCAGTGTCTTGGCAGAATTAGCACTCCAGGCTCAGCCAACAAGTCAAAACAGAGCCCCTCCCATCCCCGCTGGTCAAGCTGCCCTCAAAAATGTAAGATTTTTTTCAAAAAATCAAGCTCTTGGTTACGTCAAATCTCTGTTTCTAAAGCCCAGATTAAGGACCCTAGATGTAAAGGACTCCTCAAGGGAACAGCTCTGTGCTGACACCGTGTGGGCATCTGGGAGGGGTGTGTAAGATGCTGGGCTCCCTGATTTCTTTGGGGTTGAGGGGGTACGCTCCCTGCTTTTCCTGCCTACAGACACACACACACACACACAGATGGAGGAGACTGGCCGCACTCAGGATGATCGGGCTGGAGACTTCCTGCCTGTGAGCAGCGCCCGGCTGTCCTGTTCCAGGAGCAGGGCTGGCCTCCTGCCCTGGCTCGACTCCCTCTGGCCTCACACAGGGGTCCTGCCCACCCAGGGCTCCCTAAATCCCTACCCCTGTGAACCCTGGCCACCTTCCCCCCAGCATCTCTCGAGGCCTGAGCACTCTTGGGGCGGAAGCCCTGCACCAGGCCCATGCTGCCCGGTGGCACAGATCCACCCGGGAGAGGCAGTGGCACATGGCTGAGGCCCTGGGGACCTGCACGTAAGACATTCAACTATCTGGGGTGGGGGCGGGGGTGGGGAGGGGCCAGGCGTGCAGGGTAGCTTGTGTGTGCGCAACACCATTCCTCTAGACTTTGTAACCAAAATCCATGTATTTTTAAAAAACTAAGTCCATCTTCCACTCCCCGTTAGAAAAAAATACCATCTATAGAGACAAGCATACAAACGCAGGGGTTCACAGACGTCTTTTCTGAGGGTGCAGGCCCCACCGGGCCCTGTGCTGGCAGGGTCAGGCTGAGCCACGCTCCACAGAGGGAGGTGTGGGTCTCAAAGGACAAAGATCTGTCCTTTAACCCGGTCAGCCCCTGTGTGGACAGCACCCCCAGCACGCGCCCACAGGGCACACCATCTCCCGTCTCTGTGGTGCGAGGAGACACCTGGAGGCCAGCCCTCTTCAGCCCCACCTCCCACCCTGAGCACAAGGGTCATGGCCAGGGCCATCCTGCTCCTGCTTATTAAATCCATAGAAGACACCCCCCAGCCCCCAACATGCCCCCTGGGCACACAGCCTGACTCCTGGACTCGGCTAGGGAGTGGGGTCTGCCCTCTCGCCCACAGTACCCCAAGACCAGGAACTGGCACTGACCCCACGAAGGGCGGGAAGCTCCTCCGGGGTCCTGAGTGGAAGCAGGAGGCAGTCAGCGTGGACTTTGTGCTCAGTGGGGATGGCCTCCCAAGGCCCCCACTGGCCCCGACCCCAGACTCGCTGGCTCAGCCTGCCTGGGCTTGTCCCTGCACAGGGGGGTGCCGGCCCGTGTCCCGGGTGTCCCAGACGCCAGACCACCCCCTTCCCTGCCGTGACACGACACCCGACCCCAGTCGAGAACACGTGAGCGACACGCTGTCTCGCCAGCTTTCAGTCTAAACACTTCTTATATTTCAAACACATGTCTTTGATAAAGTGGGAAAGAATAATTTAAAAATATGCCCTTAGTGGCATTTTCCAAGAGTGAATATCTATGTAATTCATCCTATTTCCATCCTGCAAGGATTCTGGGACGGTCATTCACATCCACACGATTCAGAGGAGGGGCCAGAGGGAATCCTAGGCCGTTCATTGTGCAGTCGGCCTGCAGACTCCTTCTGGTCCTTAAGAGTTAAATACTGTTTAAAAAACCCAAGTGAATGGCCAGGCTCACCGGCCACGCTTGACCTGTGATTATTGAGAGGTTTTCCAGGATATGGTCCAACAAGGGGTACAGAAGCTTCTAGAAGAAGGGGCTGCAGGACCTGGGCCACGGTCCCAGGGGCCACCTAGTGGATCACTGGGCTGCAGGTCGGCCTCTGTGGGAGGGCAGCGACTGTGGGGGAAGGGGCCACGGGCAGACAGGGCCGGTTTCCTTAGGCTAGCTTCCTCGCTACTTCCTAGCGCCCTGCATATGGAATGCCTCTTTGCACTTAATACGATGTGGCATAAGAATGACCTGGCATAATTATTTCTTATTTTATAAACCACATTCCTAGTTCTGAATAAATTATTCAAGAATTTCACACAAAGTAATTTCTATTTTCCTAAACTTCAGGAAGCCCTACTTAGTAGAACTCAATTTCTAAGCGTAAACTGAGGTTGAAAGCAGTCACCGGATGACTCAGAGGGGAAGCGCTGCTGCTGAGATGCAGGTGGGGCTGGGACCCCGAGCCCACACCCACCACCCCACCCCCGCCCCGAACTTACTCCTTGGCCACCAGCTTGGACTCGTGGTACACGTTGGGTTTGGTGATCTTGGAGCGCAGTAAGTTGGAGGGAACCTGTGAAAAGACAAAAAGGCAAGTGCAGCTGTTCAAGCCGTAACAGTGGAAAACACAATCCAGTACGGTGTTCAAAGAGCAGCATTTGAACCTGTGCTGCTTCTGGGGGACCCCACTGACTCCGAGAACCACGTCACACAGAGCCACGCCAGACGCCCCCGTGCGCCTGCGTCCTCAGCCCCAGTGGCGGCTTCGCAGTTAAACAGGCGGGCTGCTGGCAACCCACGAGCAGGGGACTCAAACGATACACTAACACTTTTGGGTCTTGAGCAAACACCGCTCTGCTCTTTGGTCACAGAGAACTCTGTACCTCGGCCCGTGAGGCCAACGCATTCCTGTGCAGCTAGGATCTGCAGGGAGGGCAGCTGCTGTGAGGCTGCCCGCGTGGTGACCCTCTTGCCACGTGGACACGGCAACTTCTGTCCATCACAGATAAAAGCTTCTGACTCGACTTAATAGGTGAAAACTGGTCACATATGGATCCACTAGAGAAGATTTTATCTGGGGAAAAGGGGGCCTGTTGCGTGAAAACCCTCTAACTCCAAAGCAAACCTCAAAATCAACAGGTTTAAGAGGCTTCCTGAAGGGCTGAGTCAACTCAGGGCAGCCCCAGGTTGCAGGGCCCAGGAGTCTGCAGTGAAGGGGGGCGCCTGCCAGGCAGAGGGGGGCCAAGTGGAGGGGGTGCTGAGTCCTGGGTTCA
>SJYT01029383.1:541395-587012 GCA_006410635.1 Cephalophus harveyi | reverse complement strand
GGGGGGTGGGGGCCGGGGGTTGTGGGGTGAGCCTGCTTTGGATCTGAGGAGGCAGGGCCTGACTGCCGGCTGAGAGCAGCCAGAGGAGAAAGGGGAGGGTGGCCGCGAGTGGGTGGGGGATCTGGGCGCCTCAGTACCTTGCCGTGCACACGCATCCAGCGACAGTACAACGCGTGCTTACACAGGCGCGAGGCGCGGCCCAGCTCGTCCTTCCCCGTGGTGGCGTTGATGACCTCAATGGCCGAGTCGCCCACCGTCCAGTTGACGCTGAAGTTGGGGGCCTTCCCTGGCTGCCGCGCCTCCGCGTTGCTGATGCCTGGAATGGGAGGAGACGGGGAAGGTGACACGGTTGCTGTGGGGACAGGTCTGACGGTCGTCAGCCAGGCACATCCGCCCTCCCAGGAGCTCAGCTTGGTCCAGAGATGCAGCCCTGAAACACGCCTGTGGGGAGGCAAGCAGGTCCACAGAAACCCCAAAACCTGAGACTTCATGCACTCTGAGTTCCCTTGGGGCCCAAACTGCTGATATCCAGGAGCAGATGGGCTCCATTTCCAGGTTAATTCAGGGGCCACATGGCTGTGCACCCCAGCATGTTTGTGCTTGGGCCCTGCCGCCGGGGCCAGGCAGCTTCAGACCCCTCCCCACACTCATGACACTCAAGACCCAGCAAATTCGCCTCTTAGCGAGTGTGTTGGTGCTTTCTCAGCAGGGTACAAGTCTCCTGTCTTAACCAGTCAGAGGCTTGTGCTGTGGGGCTGACAGGTGGATGCCCTCAGGTCACTGGGGACTGAATGCAGGTGCCCACCATGGGCAGAGTGATGCAACCCCATGGACGCAGACACAGGCCAGAGTGCTCGCAACAAGAGCTGGCTTACGGTGGCAGTACCAGACCTCAGGGAGCTCCCTGGGGGCTCCTTGCTCTTGGTGACCACCTCCTCCCCCTTGCACAGAGTGTTAAAGCCAGGGCAGCAGGTCCAGGCAGCCCACGGCTGGCACCCAGGCCTCGCTCAGAAGCCTCACTTCTTCAGGGCAAAGCAGCATGAGAAGGAACAGGGAAAATTCATGTTTACAGGCCACCAATCTCGGGGATTCATTTCAAGGGACAATATGTGTTCAATGTGATGTCCTTGCCCCCTCCCCAAGATGTGCAAGGGAGGGGTGGGTGTCCACTGTGCCCGGCCTCCCCTTTGCCCCTCCACTGCCTGGTGGGTGCTGGCGTCTGAATTCACACTTGTATAGCACTGGGTGAAGCTTCCTGAAGACCTGGGTATTAAACACAGACCCCACAATGGAACCCTCAGGGTGGCTGCCCAGTATGTCTTCCCCAGGGAGGTGGGGGGTTGGGGGGGTTGCCCCAGCAGAGGATAGGTACCGGGCACCGGAAGGGAGCTCGTTCAGGGAGCACTCCACCCTGGGTCACCTGCCCTTCTGAGGTGGCTGCCAGAGTGACTTCAGGTCAGCAAGTGAACATTTCAAAAATGATTTGTCCCCAGGAAAGAGTACAGAATAAGAGGTGCATGTCCCCTCGAGTCATTTGCCCACAGAACTGCCTGGCCCTGCTAATCGTTGTTCTGACTCACAAGTCCTCCTGGCCACAGTGGCCACCTCTGAGGGCTTTGTCCAAGCCCCACGCCGGGGGTCCAGCTGCCTGACTGGCTGCACGCCCTCCTCCCAGAGGCGGTGAAGAGCCTAACGGGAGGGGTGAGAGCCCCCGGTGAGGCCGAGCGGAGGACACAGCGCACACAGAGAGCAGAGGCGCGCTGGCCCTGGCCTCTGGTGGCTTCTCCTGCAGCCCCAGCCCGTCTACCCGCCTGCCTTCTCCGGTGTACACAGCACCCGCCTGCGGACTCCTCCCAGCAAGGCCAGTCCCCCGTGCAGTCCCCCACCAGCGCCCAGGGCCGCTGCTCCCCAGCAGCCTGCCTCCAGCTCGGCCTGGGGGACTCGACAGCCGCTAGGCAGACAGATCCAGTTCTGAGAAAATCTTGATGGTTTTTTTTTCAAGGTTTCTGCCTTCTCCGTGAAACTGCTGAAAGAATCATTTTTTTTCATTCTAAGACATGAGCCCTGAATTATTTCACTTTCCATAAATGTTTTAACTAAATTATAGGACATCTCACAGAGTAAGCAAACCCTCAATAAACCGAGCCTCTGGCCCCAGAGTCTGCCCCCCACCCCTGCTCCTCTGCCACGGCAGCCACCAGCGGCCCGACACCGCATTACTGATCACTGCTGCCTGCCTCAGTATGTGTTACACAAGTGCTTTCCAGACCTTCGAATTAACATGTGATCTCTGTACTTACTAAAAACACGTGTTAATAAGGCTTATTCCTTACATCCTCTCTGTTCTAGAGTTACTTTCTCTCAGTTGTGTTTTCTCATATAGATCACTCTCTTCTGTGTTTATTTTCCTCAGAAGTTTGATGGCCATTCATTCATGTTCGTGAGTAAACGTCTTGGTTGACGAACAGAGGCAGCTGGCATGGCCTCCTGAGCCTCTTTCTGGGAAGGGCCTGCGCGTACAGGGAGAGCCTGGACCCAGGTCCTTCTAGACCAGGGGTCCAGAATCCAGCTTGGCCCCTGTCCGGCTGTCGGCACGGGAGCCTCACCGTGGGCAGGACTCCCACCAGGGAAGCTCTGGCTTCGTGCCGGTATCCCAGGGCAGCACATCCCTGATGTTAACCCTCTGCCTGCCGCCAGGCCGCTTCTGCCCTGCGAGCTGGGGCTGCCTGAGGCAGTTTCATCGGCTGCTGGGTCTGCGGCAGCTGTCACGGGCACACGTGCGCAGGTGTAGTCGATTCTGCAGGTCCCCTGGCCGGCACTGGGTGCACTCAAGGCCACAGCCTCTCGAGGATGGAGTCAGGATGAGCGGCTCGGGGAAGAAAGGGGGTCTGTTTAGGTACAACTGGTGGGGAATCTCGTAATGGGACAGAACCTTCTGTGAATGAATGGATAACGCTTATATTATTTTCTTTTGCAATTCCATGACTCCTCGACACAAGATCAAAATCAAGGGTTACTCTTCAATGATACTTAAACCTTAGAATTGCAACATTTTACATTAAAACTAGACATGGTAGGTTAACTAACTGTATAAATATTTTTCAAGTGAAACTGTTAGTCACTCAGTCATGTCCAGTTCTTTGCAATCCCATGGACTATAGCCTGCCAGGCTCCTCTGTCCATGAGATTCTCCAGGCAAGAATACTGAAGTGAGTAGCCATTTCCTTCTTCAGGGGATGTTACCAACTCAGGGATAGAACCCAAGTCTCCTGCATTGTAGGCAGATTGTTTACCATCTGAGCCACCAGGGAAACTCCATAAATATTTTTCATATTCTATGTTAAATAAACTACCATCTTTAGCAAGAATGGAGAAAATAAAGCTACAAGATAGCAGCCAGTCCAAGGTTCTAGTACCAGCCATGTACTTTCCTGGGGCAGGGAGCCCACGTGTACCCAGGAGCTCCTGTCTATAAGTCTCTGGGGTCAATACTCCCGCAGGACAGAAACCCAGAAGGAGCCTGTGTTTCCGGGGATGCAAAGTGAGAACTGGGGTGATGAGCTAACCACAGGCTACCGTGCAGAAAACTGTAAAAGCAGCAACAGCTTGGTGGTCCTGAGAGTATCTCTGCTGCTGTATATCCAGCATGCTGAGTCAGAGCTTTTAGAGCAAAAGCATGAAACACTGTGAACGGGCCTATTAACTGACACAAGGGAAACTCAGGAAACTTGGGTGGTGGTGCTGGTATTTCTCTTGCTTCCCTTGTAAGGGTGCTTCCTGTGCCACACACGGTGTGATCAGAGGCATCACACACACAGTGAAGAGTAACGAATGCCTAGGGGACTACGGCTCCTGTTACAGAGGCTACTGTTCACTCATTAAATGGCCAGGACAACATGTAGTTACAATCTGGACTGAGTGTGGCCTTCATTCTGCAAACACACGAAACCCCGAGCAGAGCTAAAGGGGAAGGAATCGAGTGCACAGCACAGTAATGGCCACGCAGTCCGTCAGCCGGGCCGTGTGTCCCAGGCCTGCAGCCCCTGGAGTGGAGCACCCGGGGACGTCCGTCTCATTTCCCCTGGGCTGATGGAGGGGGTGGGAACCAATGGGAAGCATGAGCCTGTGAGGGCAAGGCGGCCACACATACCCATTCTGTCGTCTTCAGCTCCCCAACCCCAGACACAGATTGTGAGACTGTGGGCTCCACCTGGTGGACCTCAAGCCAAATCAGACCCCCTTCTTACACCAGGTCGGGGTGGGGGGTGTTTAAAGCACCAACTTAGGTGAAATACTGGGTGCTGCGGCCCACAAGGTGATATGCACGCTGCTGGCAACCTGGCCCAGAGGACCGGGGACCAAGCCAGCCTCATCCCCGGGACAACAGGGCTGGTGGGTGGAAGGGAAAGTGCCCCCACCCCAAGCAATATGCCCTGAGGACGAGAGGGGCGCTCCTACTCTGGTGCAGGGGAAAGAGGACATCTGGGCAGGGCAGGGCAGCAGACCCCAGGACAGACACAGAACATGCGGCTCCACAGGAAGCACCTCAGACAAGGTTCAAGTCCTCCATGTGCCATTATATCTACCGGTGTGGGCAAGAATCCCTTAGAAGAAATGGAAGACCCCTCAAAGTGAACAAGAGTCCTAAAAGCAGTACTTGGGTACAATCTCAAAAATGACAGAATGAACTCAGTTCATTTCCAAGGCAAACCATTCAACATCACAGTAATCCAAGTCTATGCCCCAACCACTAACACTGAAGAAGCTGAACAGTTCTGTGAAGACCTACAAGACCTTCTAGAACTAACACCAAAAAAGATGTTTTTTTCATCCGAGGGGACAGGAATGCAAAGCAGGAAGTCAAAAGACACTTGGAATAACAGGCAAGTTTGGCCTTGGGAGTACAAAATGAAGCAGGGTAAAGGCTAACAGTTTTGCCAAGAGAACACACTGGTCATTAGCAAACATCCTTTTCTAAGAACACAAGAGATAAGTCTATACACGGACATCGCCAGATGGTCAATACCGAAATCAGACTGAGTACAGTTTTTACTGCAGAAGATGAAAAAGCTCTATCAGTTCAGTGCAGTCGCTCAGTCGTGTCCGACTCTTTGAGATCCCATGAATCGCAGCACGCCAGGCCTCCCTGTTCATCACCATCTCCCGGAGTTCACTCAGACTCACGTCCATCGAGTCCGTGATGCCATCCAGCCATCTCATCCTCGGTCGTCCCCTTCTCCTCCTGCCCACAATCCCTCCCAGCACTCTGCTTTTGAAAATGCTATCTAGGTTGGACATAACTTTTCTTCCAAGGAGTAAGCGTCTTCTAATTTCATGGCTGCAGGCACCATGAGCAGTGATTTTGGAGCCCCCAAAAATAAAGTCTGACACTGTTTCCATTGTTTCCCCATCTATTTCCCACGAAGTGATGGGACCAGATCAGCAAAAACAAGACCAAGAGCTGACTATGGTTCAGATAATGAGCTCCTTATTGAAAAATTTAGGCTTAAATTGAAGAAAATAGGGAAAACTACTAGGGCATTCAGGTATGACCTAAATCAAATCCCTTATGATTATACAGTGGAAGTGACAAATAGATGCAAGGGGTTAGATCTGATAAGAGTGCCTGAAGAACTATGAACAGAGGTTCCTAACATTGTACAGGATGACCAAAATCATCCCAAAGAAACAGAAATGCAAGAGAACAAAGTGGTTGTCTTAGGAGGCCTTACAAATAGCTGAGAAAATAAGAGAAGAAAGGCAAAGGAGAAAGGGAAAAATATGCCCAAGTGAATGCACAGTTCCAGAGGATAGCAAGGATAGACAAGAACGCCTTCTTAGGTTAACAATGCAAAGAAATAGAGGAAAACAACAGAAGGGGAAGACTAGAAATCTCTGCAAGAAAACTGGAGATACCAAGGGAAGATTTCATGCAAGAATGGGCACAATAAAGGACAGAAACAGTATGGACCTAATAGAACAGAAGATATTAAGAGGTGGCAAGAATACACACAACTATACAAAAAAGGTCTTAATGACCCAGATAACCTCGATGGTATGGTCACTCAGCTAGAGCCAGACATCCTGAAGGGTGAAGTCAAGTGGGCCTTAGGAAGCATCACTACAAACAAAGCTAGTTGCTGCTGCTGTTGCTAAGTCACTTCAGTCGTGTCCGACTCTGTGCAAGCCCATAGATGGCAGCCCACCAGGCTCCCCCATCCCTGGGATTCTCCAGGCAAGAACACTGGAGTGGGTTGCCATTTCCTTCTCCAATGCATGAAAGTGAAAAGTGAAAGTGAAGTCACTCAGTCGTGTCCGACTCTTAGAGACCCCATGGACTGCAGCCCGCCAGGCTCCTCTGTCCACGGAATTTTCCAGGCAAGAGCAATGGAGTGGGGTGCCACTGCCTTCTCCGCAAAGCTAGCTGAGGGGATGGGATTTCAGCTGAGCTATTTAAACTCCTAAAAGATGATGTTGTCAAAGTGCTACACTTAAAATATCAGCAAACTTGGAAAACTCAGCAGGGGCCACAGGACTGAAAAAGGTCAGTTTTCATTCCAACTGCAAAAATGGCAATGCCAAAGAATACTCAAACTACTGTACAGTTGCACTCATTTCACATACTAGCAAAGTAAAATATCAGCAAATTTGGAAAACTCAGCAGGGGCCACAGGACTGAAAAAGGTCAGTTTTCATTCCAACTGCAAAAATGGCAATGCCAAAGAATACTCAAACTACTGTACAGTTGCACTCATTTCACATACTAGCAAAGTAATGCTAAAAATCCTCCAGCTAGGCTTCAGTAGTACATGAACTGAGAACTTCCAGATGTACAAGCTGGATTCAGGAAAGGCAAGGGAATGAGAGTTAAATAGACAACATTCAATGGATCAACACATCTACTTTTGCTTCACAGACTATGCTAAAGTTTTGACTGTGTGGATCACAAGAAACTGGAAAATTCTTAAAGAGGTGGGAATAGCAGACCACCTGACCTGTCTCTTGAGAAATCTGTATGCAGGTCAAGAACCAACAGTTAGAACCAGACATGGAACAACAGACTGGTTCCAAATTGGGAAAGGAGTACGTCAAGGCTGTCACCCTCCTTGTTTAACTTATATGCAGAGTACATCATGCGAAATGCCAGGCTGGATGAATCACAAGTTGGAATCAAGACTTTTGAGAGAAATATCAACAACCTCAGATATGCAGATGATACAACTCTAATGGTAGAAGGCAAATAGGAGAGTGAAAAAGTTGGCTTAAAACTCAACATTCAAAAAACTAAGTTCATGGCATCTGGTCCCATCACTTTATGGCAAATAGATGCGGAAACAATGGAAACAGTGACAGACTTTATTTTCTTGGGCTCCAAAATCACTGTGGATGGTGACTGCAGCCATGAAATTAAAGGATGCTTGCTCCTTGGAAGGAAAGTTATGACAAATCTAGACAGTGTATTAAAAAGCAGAGACATCTCTTTGCCAACTAAGTCAAAGCTATGGTTTTTCCAGTAATCTTGTATGGATGTAAGAATTGGATCATAAAGAAGGCTAAGCGCCAAAGAACTGATGCTTTCAAACTGTGGTGATGAAGAACTCTTGAGTCCCTTGGACAACAAGGAGATCAAACCAGTCAATCCTAAAGGAAATCAACCCTGAATATTCATTGGAAGGACTGTTGCTGAAGCTCCAGTACTCTGGCCACCAGATGCGACGAGCTGACTCATTAGAGAAGACTTTGATGCTGGGAAAGATCAAGGGCACTAGGAGAAAGAGGCGACAGAGGACAAGATGGTCAGATGGCATCAACAACTCAACGGACATGAGTTTGAGCAAACTCTGGGAAATGGCGATGGACAGGAAAGCCTGGCGTGCTACAGTTCATGGGATTATAAAGAGTCAGATACGACTGAGTGACTGAACAATAGCAATAATAACTAGTGATTCTGGGCATCTCTTCCTGTTGACCATCCACGTCTTCTTTAGAAAAATGTCTACTCAGGATTTCAGCCCATATTTTGTTTTTTTTTAGCACTGAGTTGTATGCACTTTTTGTACACAATGGATATTAACCTCTGATCAGTTGTATCATTAGCAAATATCTTCTCTCAGTTGGTAGGCTGTCTTTTCATCTTGTTGATGGTTTCCTTTGCTATGCAAAAGCTTTTAAGCTTAATTAGGTCCCATTTGTTTAATTTTGCTTTTATTTCTTTCCTCTTCAGAGACTGATCCAAGAAAATACTGCTATGATCTTTGTCAAAGAGGGTTCCACCTAGGTTCTCTTCTAGGAGTATTATGCTTTCAGTTCTTACAATTAGGTCTTTAGAAACCATTTTGAATTTATTTTTGGGTATGATGTGAGGGTGTGTTCTAACTTTACTGATTGCAGGTGGCTGTTCAGCTTTCCTAACACCACTTGCTGAAGAGACTATCTTTTCTATATTGTATATTCTTGCTTCCCTCCTCAAAGATTAATTGACTACAGGTGTGTGGGTTAGTGTGGGTTAGTTTCAGGGCTCTCTATTCTGTTCCACTGATCTATGCATCTCTTTTGTGCCAATACAACACTGTTTTGATTAATGTAGCTTTGTTGTATAGTCTGAAGTCAGGAAGCATGATTCCTCCAGTTTTATTCTTTTTTTCTCAAGATTTCCTTGCCAATTCAGGATCTTTTGTGATTCCAGAGAATTTTAAGATTATTTGATCTAGATCTGAAAAATGTCATGGGCATTTTGATAGAGATTGCATTATATCTGTAGCTGTCTTTGGATAGAATGGCCATTTTAATAATATTAATACTCCCAATCCAAGAGCATGGGTTATCTTTCCACTTCTTTGCATCATCCTCAATTTCCTTCATCAATGCTTTATAATCTTCAGGTCTTTCGGATCCTTGGTTAAGTTTATTCCTAGGCAATTTATTCTTTTTTTGATGCAATTTTAAATGGAATTATTTTTAAATTTCCTCTTTCTGATACTTTATTATCAGCGTGTGTGCTGTGTGCTAAGTTGCTTCAGTCATGTTCAACTCTTTGCGACCTTACGGACTGGTAGCCTGCCAGGCTCCTCTGTCCACAGGGTTCTCCAGGCAAGAAAACTGGAGTGGGTTGCCATGCCCTCCTCCAGGGGATCTTCCTGACCCAGAGATTGAAACTGCATCTCATACATCTCCTGCACTGACACGTGGGTTCTTGACTACTAGCACCCCCCGGGAAGCCATTATTAGCATACAGAAACAAAAATGATTTCTGTATAGTAATCTTGGATTCTGCAACCTTGCTGAATTCACTTATTAGTTATAATAGTATTTGGGTGGAGACTTTAGGGTTCTCTGTAGAGATTATCAGATCATCTGCAAACAGTGAGTTTTACCTCTTCCCTTCCAACCTGGGCACCTTCTATTTCTTTTTCTTGTCTGACTGCTGTGGCTAAGACTTCCAAAACTGTATTAAATAGAAGTGGCAAGAGTGTTGCCACTTGTCTTCTTTCTGAATTTAATACAAAGCTTTCAGCTTTTCACCACTGAGTATTATATTGGCTGTGGGTTTGTTGCAAATGGCCTTTATATGGTTGAGCTATGTTCCCTCTATGCTCACTTTAATGAAAGCTTTAATCCTGAATGCATGTTGAATTTTTTTAAATGCTTTTCTTGAGTCTATTGAGATGATCATATGATTTTTATCTTTCATTTTGTTAATGTGGTATATATCACACTGACTGACATGTGAACATTAAACCATCCTTGTGACCCTAAAGTAAATCAATTTGACCATGATACATGATCCTTTTAATGCATTGTTGGATTTGTCTTCTAATATTTTGTTGAGGAATTTCCCATCTATATTCATGAAAGATATTGGCTCAAAGTTTTGTTTCTTTATAGTATCTTTGGTTTTAGAATCAGGGCAATGGTGGCCTCATAGAATCAGTTTGGGAGTGTTTCATCCTCTTCAATTTTGGGGAATAGTTTAAGAAGGATACATAGAAATTCTTCTTTGTATGTTTGGTAGAATTTCCCTGTCAGGTCTTAAACTTTTGTTTGCTAGTTTTTTTTTTTTTTTAATTATAAATTCAATTTCACTTCTAGTGATTGGTCCATTCAAATTGTCTGTTTATTCTTGACTCTGTCTTGCCAGGCTGTGTGCTTACAGAAATTTGTCCATTTCTTCTAGATTGTCCAATTTGTTGGCATATGATTATTCACAGTACTCTTATGATCTTTTGTATTTTTGTGGTATTGTTTGCCATTTCCCCTCTTTTACTTCTTGTTTATTTGGACCCTCTCTCTTTTCTTCTCGATGAGACTGACTAAAAGTTATTAACTCTGTGTGTCTGAACCAAAAAAACAGCTCTGGTTTTCATTTATCTTTTCTATTGCTTTTTAAAAACTATGTTTAAATTTCTCTCTCTGATCATTTCCTTCCTTCTGACTTTGGGCATTTGTTCTTTTTCTAAATTTTAGATGGCAGCTTAAGTTGTTCACTTGAAATTTTTCTTCTTACCTGAGGAAGGGCTGCATTGCCATGAATTTGCCTTTAGTACTACTTTTGCTGCATCCCATATATTTTGGAAAGTTGTGTCCCATTTTCATTTATATTAAAGTATTTTTTGACTTCCTCTTTGATTTCATCACTGACCCATTGCTTTTTTTTAGCAGCATGTTGTTTAGTGTCCACAGATTTGTTTTCTTTTTGTTTCTCTATCAGTAGTTGATTTCTAGTTTCATACTACTATGGGTAGAAAAAATACCTGATATAATTTCTGCCCTCTAAGACTGCTGAAGGTTTTTTGGTGATGTAGTATGTAATCTATCCTGGAGAACATTCCATGTGCACTTAAAAGAATGTATGTTCTCCTGGTTTGGGACATAATGTCTTATAGATATCAGTCAAGTCCAACTAGTCTAATTTGTAGTTTCAGACCATCTTTGCCTTACTGATTTTCCTTCTGATCTGTCCACTGATGTCAGTGGAGTGTTAACGTCACCTATTATTGTACTGTAGTCAATTTGCTCCTTTACATCTGTTAGTATTTGCTTTATAAATTTAGCTGCTCCTGTATATGTTAACATATTATTGACTGTTTTTTTTTTTTTTTTTTTGCAGAAACTAGTTCTTTAAGCAGTGTTTTCTGGGTTTTTTTGGGGGCTTCCCTAGTAGCTCAGAGGTTAAAGCATCTGCCCGCAATGCGGGAGACCTGGGTTCAGTCCCTGGGTCAGGAAGATCCCCTGGAGAAGGGAATGGCAACCCACTCCAGTATTCTTGCCTGGAGAATCCCATGGACAGAGGAGCCTGGTGGGGCTCCATGGGGTCGCAAAGAGTCGGACATGACTGAGCGACTTCACACTAATGCCTGTGGCTGGCTATTTGTTATGTAAGTAAATACTGAAACACTCTGGTTAATAATATTCAGGTAACAAAAGGCGTATTAATACATCTCTAGTCAATACATGGTTAAGGAATGTTACATCTTCGTCTTGTATTGATTTCCTTTATCACTATATAATGCCATTCTTTGTCTTTGTTAATAGTCTTTGTTTTAAAGTCTACTTTGTTTGATATGAGTATTGCTATCTCCTTTTTCTTGTTGCTTCTATTTGTCTATCTTTTTCCACCCCCTTTCTGTCTGTGTTTTACCCTGAAGTGAGTCTCTTGTAGGCAGCAATAGTGAAGGGTCTGTTTATTATCCAATTAGCCACCCTATGCCCTTTAATCAGAGTATTTAGTCCATCAACACTTAAAGTAATTACTGACATGTTAGTTTTTATTGCCATTTTGTTACTAGTTTTCCAGTTGTTTTCATAGTTCTTCCATGTTCTTTTCTTCATTTTGCTTCTCCTGTCATGGTTTGATGATTTTCTTCAATAGTATGGCTGCAATCCATGGGGTCACAAAAGAGTTGGATACGACTGAGTGACTAAACAAAAACAATGCTTAGGTTCCTCTCTTTTTGATTTTTGTGTATCTATTGTAGGTTCTGGATTTGTTGTTACCTTGGGGTTCACATGTGTTGATCCATAATCATATCTATTAGATTTACACTGATAAGTCATTTAAGTTCAAACACACTCTGAAAGAGCTACATTCTATACTCTTCTCCCCTACATTTTGTGTTTTTGATATCATATTTTACATCTTCCATGTTTATCCCTTTACTGTTTTATTCTGGTCAATTATGGTTGAATATTTACTATATCTGCTAACAATATAAGTTGTTTTACAAATAGTTAAATCAAGATTATATATACATTAAAATGTTTGTCATTCAGACAGATATTAGGGGTTCACACTAATTTCCAATTCCTCAGAACTGACAAATGGGTGAAAAACATTAACCAAGTTTCAATAAGGGGAAATGTTTATTTCTTTGTGATTGATCTGTTTTGTTATGAATGGAAATTGTCATACTCTGAGTTCCAAGCTGAAAAGCATGTCTGCCACTGGACAGAAATATGGGCATCATGATATATAACTCTATTCAGTGTCACTTCTTTTCCCATCAACTCGCTGTTAAAAGTTTATGAATATGCATACAAATAATACCAAAACTCACTATAAAATGCATTATTTAAGACAGTAGCACTTTAATCCATAACTTGCTATGGAAAATATAAATAAATAAGCCTAGTTTTTTCATTTTTTGTTTTCCTACTGTACTTTACTTTTCACAGTTTACATAACTAAGTTACTACCTAAGGTAGAAGGCAGCACACCTGCAAAGTCTTCACTATGTTAAGGTCAGATAATCAATTTCCTATCCCCAAAGACACAACTAATACAGTACAGAGAATTATCACTAAATATTAGCAGCTGCTTTTGTTAAGATGAGCTTTTATGGGGAACACTATAATAATGGAGTAGGAAGGAAACAGAATTTCATGTATCTCTATCTGTGAATTCTGTGAAAGCCCCGCAGGTTTTTTTTAACTTATCATTTATTTTTAATACACATACATGTATCTATTCTTCTTGTTTTTCACAATTAGGCTGTTACAGAATATGGAGCAGAGTTGCTTGTGCTATACAGCTGATCCTTGTTGGTGTTCCATTTTAAATATAACTGTGTATATATGTCCACCCTAGACTCCCTAGCTATCCTTTCCCCACACTCCTCCTTGGTAACTGCATGTTCATTCTCAGTCTGTGAGTCTGTTTTGTAAGTAAGTTCATTCGTATCATTTCTTTTTGGATTCCACAAAAACCAGCGTCATCTCATTTCTCTTTGTTTGTCTGGCTAACTGCATTCAGTATGACAGTCTCTAGGTCCAGCCACGTTGCTGCAAATGGCGTTACTTCATTCTTTTTATGGCTGAGTGACATTCCACCACGTCTCCTTCTCCATTCATCTGTGGATGGACATTCAGGCTGTTTCCATACCTGAGCTACTGCAAACAGTGCTGCTGTGAGCGTGGGGGGGCGCATGTGTCTACTTTCCTTTACAGTTTATCGTAGTCAAGGTTGCTTTCATATTTTTTTGGCCATTTAATTACATACTGGATTATTTAAGGGATCATCTTACTCCATATTTGCCTTTCCTAATGGGATTTTCTCTTTCCTATATTTTCTTACTTCTTTTCCATTTAGAGAAAGCCCTTCACTAATTCTTTTAGGGTACATTCAGTACTGCTGGAATTCTAGTTTTTGCTTGTCTGAGAAATTCTTCCTCTCTTCTTCTATTCTAAATTATAATCTTGCTGGGAAGCATACCCTGGGTTGCATGTTCTTCCCTTTCAGCACTGTGAACACCCTGTGCCACTCTTTTCTGGCTGCCCATAGCCTTACCAGGAATCTCACGTAACCGACCCCTTGTTTTTCTCTTGTTGCCTTAAGAACTCTTTAGCTTTTGCCCTTTTAATCATGTCTTGGTGTGGGTTTGAGTGGGTTTATCTTGTTTGGGACGTTTTGTGCTTCCTGTACCTGGATATCTGTTTCCTTCTTTAGGTTTGAAAAGTTTTCAGCCATAATTTCCTTGAATACACTTTTTACCCCTCCTTCTATTTCTAGAACTCCTACAACATGAGTGCTGGTACACTTGATGTTACCCCAGAGATCCCACAGGTTCCACTCATTTCTGTTTTGTTTTGTCATCTTTCTCTCTACTGCTCTGGTTGGGTGAGTTCCATTACTCTCTCTTCCAGACCATTTCTGTGTTCTTCTGGGTCATTCCGTCTATTATCCATGGCTTCGAGAGTGCTATTTAATCTCAGCTATTGAATCATCTATTTCTGATTGGGGCGTCATTAAATTTTCCATTTCCTGTGCTTTTGTTCAGGGGTAGGTGAGCCCCACACGCTCACCCCAACACCTTGCGCTCTTCCTCTGTGTGTTACTGTTTTGTGACACTGTTGGCAGTGAGATCGGCATTGTGGGTCTCACCCCATGACCCCAGGCATCCTGGCTGTGACCACGACAGTCAAGCCTCTTGGTCTTCCTCACTGAGTTCTCTCGGTGCGCCTGACAGCAAATGGGGCCAGGGAGAGACTCAGACCTGGGGGCCAGTGGAGGAGAGCCAGGAGCCAGAGCTGTCCTGCACTTGCAGGCGCTGGATTTGAAACTAATCTGAAAAGGAGAAACAAGGGAGTTCAGAAGGATGGGAAAGTGCCTCACGTGAGCACCCAAGGCAAAGGTTCACCTCCAGGAAGTTCTTTCTTAAACACACACTTTGCATGCTGAAATTAAAGTAAAATTCTCATTTTTAAGCTCGATGGCATTTTTAAACACAGTCTGCTGATAAACCTTTTAATAAGTCCATCTAGATTTGCTCCAGTTTCCAGGGAACCTCGTTCAATCACCTCAGCCTTTCTCTGTGTGGCATTCAGGTCCGTTTCTCTCGCTCCCTTCAGACACTACTATTCTCTCACGGCTGTTTCTCCTTCCAACAAGGGAATGACCTGAGAAAAACTATGAGATGAAAAAGAGCAACAAACAGAGCATTACCTGCCAGGCACACAGCCGTGCGCCCAGCCGGGGACTGCCCAGGTGGGCCTGGCCACTCACTGGCTGTCGGGGCTCCCTGTGAGCAAGCTGAGGGCGGCGCCATGGGCCTGCTTAAAAGGAGTGTGACCTCCTGAGTTACTGAGACAGCGACACCCTCTCCTCCAGATTTCTCCTGTTTGAATCCTTTTGTCTGTGAAGATGCCCTGCATGGTGTCTGTGGGCCTCAGGGCAATACCGGGGAGGAAGAAGGAAGAGCAGGTCTTCCTTATCTGTAAGTTCACATTTCTAACATACATGGTGAAACACTATTTTGCAGCATGTGCTCACAGATACAGACGTGCTCTGTACACGACGACATGATAAAAGCATGCCTGATGCCAGGAGCCAGCGTGAGGAATCCCACCCGTGACAAGGTCATGTGGCAGAGATCTGTTGGGCAAGGGGAGTCAGATCTCAGGGTTTCCCCCTGGTATTTCCTGAGCACGTACCCCAAAAAACAAAATCTGCCGGCCTTTGTACTCTGCTTTTCCACTCTTCTGACACACTCTGGAAAAAGTCAACTCAGGGCTTTAGTCTTCTGCATTTGAAAGGGATGTTTCAGTTAAACCTCCTCTGATAACTCTCTAGCTTGCCTAACAGGTTTCCCTGGACCTTTTACATCTTGTGAACTGCTTACAGCCCCCCAACCGCGAGAGGCACAAAGCTTAAAAGCATCTTAAAGATACAGAGCCTTTTCTAAAGAGTTAAAAATTATACTGGTAGAGGGTTTTCACTATTGATTCAGTGATTGCTGCCAGGCCTCCATATTTTTTATCTTTTAGGCACCTGGGAAGATGTTAATCAATGTAAATGGGATATGGAAAAAGATATATAATAGTTTTGATGTTAGCAACACTAGACTTTTGAGTTAATTACTTTTCTTTTGTTATAAATCACTGTACTCCTTTTACTTGTTATAAATTGCTGTATCTTTGCTATGTAAGAATGTAACTTTATTTAGTGTTTTTCTGAGAGTGGCACCAGACTTTGGGAAGATCAACACAAATAAGTCTTCTGGTTGACAAACCCTTATCAGAAAAAAGGCTGTAAAATGTTAATTGGCCCTTTTGGCCATAAGATGATGTAAATCACCTAAGACTTGTGTATACAACTAGGTATGCAGAGAGAAAAGCCTGGTTTTGATAAGAGTCTGGGCTGCTAACACTGCATAATTTTGCATTACCCATTGATCTCTATGTACAATCAAAAAGGTATAAAAGGCCTTTCTAGACAACAGAGGCCAGGCAAGTCATTGGAAGGACTGGTTTCCCCCGTGTCTCCTCTTTGATTTCAGGCTGAATTCCCATCTGGGGCATGGAGGCTCGCCATGTCTACTTTCTTGCCCCGGCTTCTAAGATCCGTAAGAGAGAAAGCCCAAGGCAGGGCACTCTCCGATATTCAAATGGATGCTGGTGACCTAACGCAGATGGTGCAAGCTCCTTGTCTGGAACTCTATTGGCTTTCCATGTAAACCAAGGTATTCAGCCTCTTTTCTCCACTTAATTTTCCTACTACACTATTTCTTCCTAATCTAATCTTACATTAATAAATAAATAAGTTTTCCTCGCCTACACTGTCCACGCTTCGAATTTCCCTGGATCCACCGGGGCTGGACCTCAGCACCTGACTTCATGGGTGAGCAAGCTGGTCAGTGCCCAGGGCCCCTTCAGCAAGTGGTGGAGCAACACACCCAGAGCCACCCACTGGGCACTGGGCAGCGGTGACTCCCGAGTGGCCCCCGGCACCACGTTTCTCACATATGATCTTCTCAGTGGCTACGAACACTCAAGACAAGCGACAGCTGATCGAATCAAAGCACTCTTGCCCCCCACACAAAGCACAGACTGAACAAGGAAAAGTGTTTTCTGATTCGTGACAGATTCACACGCAAACACACATCCAAGTACACCTGCTTCACATCTACCAGTGTAGGTTCAACGGTAGGGACGCTACAACTTCAACTTACCATCAAATTTTATCAGTCTACTTTTATCTTTTTTCTCCTAAGAAGATAACAGTTTATAGTAGAGAGCTGTGAAACTGAATTTGGAGCAACTTTTTCTCCATTCCCATGTGATTCATGTGCTCTAAGAGACATGCTTTCAAACAAAGCTCCACGTTGCTTTTCTCAGTTAGAGATGGGCTAGTAGCAAGACCACAGACCACGGCAAAACACACACACACCAAGAGGCATTCTAGTCCACGGTTAGGGTTTTAGTTCTAGCTTTAAAAGTAGGTAAAGCGAGATTTCCAAAGGATAAAAATACCTTAACTGTGTCCTTTTAAGTAAAGGTGAACTGAGAAGTTAGGGCCCTTGAATTCAAAAGCTCTTGTTCACTTTACTGCTAGCCACTGACATTCTAGAAGAAAAACAATAAACAACCAGTAACCCAGGGCGCACTAGGCAGGTGCCCGTCCCCACTGAGAGAGACACCACTGCCTGCCAGGGGCACACAGCTCCATTGCCACCCTCCTGCAGAGCTCGTCACTGTGGCCGTGAATCCTCTGTGGGCCGGCCCAGCATCATCTTGGGCGGCTGAGGCCTGTGGAGTTTTCATGGCACCTGCAAGCCTCTACAGTGGACGCAGGACTCAGCAGCATGAGTATGGGTGAGAGGAAAGCCCACGGGTGCCGAGTCTGGGCTCTAATTTCCCTGTAAATGGCAAGGTTTTCAACTGGCAAGAGAGGAGAACCTCGAGGGACCCACTTAAATGACCCATCCATTGCCTCCACCCCTTGTGAATGGCCCAACACTCCTCGCCCACCCCCCCACCTTGGTGCAGCCCCCACTGGTGTGTTACTTGTGAGACGTGCACGCTGCAGTCAGGAAGGAGGGTGGTACTTGCCGCTGAGCAAAGGCTTGTTGAGGGTATACAGCGGGGGCAGGTCCTCGATGTTGGAGATGCGCTGGTACATGGCCCTGGAGAGGTGGTCCCCGTGGTACAGGCTGCCCAGAATGATGCTGGAGAAGTAAATGGGCTCCACGAAGATGCTGAGCAGGGACCCCTGGATGCCCACCACATTCCACCTGGAGGCAGAGGAAGAGGCCCTCAGCGTGGGGTCCCTTTGGCCTGGGCCCTCCATAGCGCCATGCTCACGTGGGCATGCTGCTCATTCCCTACAAGTGTTAACCAATTTAAAAGGCAGTTAAATAACTGACTTGGGTTCCCTGGTGGTCAGCTGGTTAAGAATCTGCCTGCAATGAAAAAGACCTGGGTTAGATCCCTGGGTTGGGAAGACCTGCTGGAGAAGGGAACGGCTATCCACTCCAGTATTCTGGCCTGGTTGCAAACAGTCAGTCACACAACTGAGTGACTTTCACTAAATAACTGACTTAGTTTAACATTCTAAAGAGAAAAATCTACTTAATTATTTTACGCTGGAACGATCTTTTGCCTCCATATTTCCCAAGATGACACATTTACCGGATTAATTCTAAAAAGATATCAAGCCACGTTTCTTGTGAGAAAAATCAAAAGAAAAAATAAACCTTTATTTCATTACTTCTAATAAATAAAATAATGGTAGCTCCAGAGGGATGGAAACTGGCCTCTTCCTGCTCTCTGGTGGCGGCAGCAACCGTCCTGACCCTGCATTTGGTGTCAGTGAGGTTGCAGCACCAACCCGCCAGGGCTTTGTCTCAATGCCAACCCCAACACCGCCTCACTGCTCTGAGCCCCACAGACAGCAGGAGAGCCACCCTCCATGGCCTCGGGGGTCCATGTCCCAGCACCCAGGGGGCAAAGCTCACTGGCTCCAGGGGTCTTCTCCCTCACACCCCTTCCCCGAGCCAGCAGCATGGGCATCTTCTGCTCCCTGTGGAGCTCCAGCCCTCAGCCAAGGGTCCCCAGTGCACCCACCTTGGTCTGTGCAAAGTCCTTCTCTCTGGGCACAGCCCCCTCAGCTGCCACGGGAGCCCACCAGGTGCCCCCTCTGCTGAACCCCTGCAGATCTTACCATCTGTCCCCTACCTTCTCCCATCAACAGGCTCTAAGCAGGAGGGATTCGTCTGTTTAGCATACTAAAACATCCCAGCATTCAGGGACCTGGCCTCACAGCTCAGTGTGCGCTGACTGGACAAATCCTCGGCTCCCCCCACCATCTAAGAAGGAAATTAGAGCACAGGTTTTCTCCTATTTAGCAAGGAACAGTAGGGAAGGATTCAGTGCGCACAAAACCCACAGGGAGCCCTTTCTTATGTAAATCAGAGTCTTGTCAGGGGGTTTAGGCCCCATTAAGCTGAATTCAGCCTCATGGGGCAAACTTGAAAACCCTGCTCTTGCAGAAACTTATACGAGTTACAAGTCATTAATTTTGAACACATGCTTCGCAGGCGAATCCTAGGCCCTGATTGTTCCATGGAGGCCCTGGTGGAAAGTGGTACACCTACTCGGCTCAGCTCCCCTGGGCGAGCTTCACAGGGAACACAGAGGTGCCGACTTTACCAGCAGCAAACATGCGTGGGATGTGTGCCGTACAAGCCCACCGCCCCCAGCAAACCCCTGTGAAAACTGGCTGTCCCCGTGACCCCACAGCTTCCCCATGGCAGGGGGGCTCATAGCCGATGCCCCTGGCCCCCTCTGTGTCTGGGGGAGGGAGAGGAGGCAGTGGAGGGGGGGGAACAGGGCTCTGCATGGTCGCACACACTGCTGCGCTCAGGCAGGTGGTCTCTGCTTTCTCCCCACCTCTGCGGAGCACAGGCTGTGCTACCCCCTCCCATGGCCCAGTCAACAGAATTCACCCAGAGGTGAGAGCCCCCAGGACCCCTCACCGCCACCCCCACACTGTGGTCTCACCCGAAGCCCGCCCACTGCCCTGACTGATCCCTCTGGAACCAGAACCATCTGTGGGAGGCAGCCCTGCCCTCTGTGAGACCCAGGCCAGCCCCCCAGACCCTGTTCATGGTGACCACGTGACTGCCAGAGGCAGGGGCGGCCCTCCAGGGGCACCAAAGATCAGAGGGTGGGAGCTCAGCCCCGCCCCCACTTCCGGGGCTGAGTGAATCACCCAAGACCAAGGATTCAATCATCTGCATGGAGATCCCAGAGGACAGGGCTGGGAGTGTCCTCCACCCAGGCCCTGCTGCCTTAACCACTCAGCCAGACTTTTCCACTTGAGTGTCAAGTGCTATGAAAAATGATGAGATTTTGATTGAAGTTATAGATTTGGAAGAAAATCAAGCAATGTTGGTTTCAATCTTTTACAAGTGGTTGACCATTGTAAAGTAATTAATCTCCAATTAAAATAAATAAATTTATATTAAAAAAAATAAATAATGTTGGATTTGGCATATATGGGGATGTTTGAGATTAGAGGACGGCCTGTCATTTTGTTTCCCTTCCTGGCTTGGTCTAGGGATACAGGGTGAGCTGGGGCCCTTCCCCACATTCCTGATCTGTAGAAATGACTGTATGTATGAAGAGGATACCTCCCCAGAATGCGGAGAACTCACTCAAGGGTCTCCTGCAAGAGCTGCATCCTCTTTCTCTGCAGCCACCTCTTTGATTTTCTCCAATTTATTTAATTCTTGGGAGTAAGGGCGTGACTGGTTTAATGTTTTTCTTAATGTTTGGAATTCCATTCAAATTTCTTATACATGCTTGAGTCAATTTTAGGAACATACACATTTCTACAAAGCTTTTATGTCATCTCAGTTTTAATGGTGCCTGTAACTCTCACTGCAGCCATCTGCGCACGTGTCCATTCCTACTAGATCCTGACACCCTTTCCTCCTCCCCTGACTTGGCTGCACCCTGTGTCTTGGTCAGACTTCCAGAGGTCTGCCAATTTTATCACTTTTCAAAGCAGCACTCTGGGTTTCTGACTGTTCGCTGCTCATTGCTGCTGCATCGAGTACTAACGTCTGCTCTGTGTCCTTCCCTCCCTTCTGCAAATTTGGACTTGCTCTCTTGTTCTCAGCTGTGGTGTTTTATGTCGTTCACCTACGGCCATCTCCTAACTTCCCCTACAATTTCTTCTGTGAGTTGCTGAGGCTTGATGGACACACAGTGCCCTGCCTGGGGTTAGAGCACAGAATCTGGGGAGTCCTGGCATGTAAACACCCTCCTCGGTCGGGAAGATCCCCTGGAGAAGGAAATGGCAACCCACTCCAGTATTCTTGCCTGGAGAATCCCATGGACAGAGGAGCCTGGAAGGCTACAGTCCACGGGGTTGCTAAGAGTCAGACATGACTTAGCAACTAAACAACAGCAAAACCCCCACCCCAGCCCTTCCGCCCTGCTCCAGGCCTTCCTCCTGCCCCTCCTGCTCTGCCCCATCCCCAGGCCACCACTGACCTGCTTCTCTCACTTTCTAGAAATCTACAGCAATGGAATCACATGGTAAGCGCTCCTTTGGTTCCTGGCATGCTGCGCAGTTCTTCTGCGATGTGTCCACATACCACGGACTGAACATCACAGCTTATTCTGTCCCTTGCCTGAGCAATGCTCCGAGGCACAGATACTCCCATTTAACCCTGTTTAAAGACTGACAGCCGTTCGAGCTGCTCCCAGATGTGGAGAAGCTGCTTCAATCGCTCCAGTGTGAGTCTGCATGGACAGTGCTTCCATTTCTCTCCGGAAACAGGAGTAAAGCGGAGGGAACACATGCCAGAAATGCCTTTAACATCTAAGACACGGGTGAGTTGTCTTCACAGTTGGCTGCAGTGTCTGTTCCCAGCCTAGGAGGATGACGCCCCAGGGCCTGGGGTCCCCACCGTACCTGACAGGGCTCTAACTTTGGAGTGAAGAAGGTGCCCGCATAGCTCTCTGTATGTCCCCGTGATTAACGAGCTTCTCATGTGCTAATCTGACATCTTTTTTGGTGAAGTGTCCATTAAAATATTTTGCCCATTTAAAAATCTGTTTTTCCCCCTTGTTGGTCTTAGAAGTCTTTGTATAGTGTGGATCTAGGTCCTTTATCAGATGTAAGATGTGTAAATATTTTCTTCCAGTCGGTGACTTTATTTCTCATTCTTTTAACAGAGTCTTTCAGAGAAGCAATTTTTAATTTGATGATGGCTAAAACCATTTTTTTTCTCTCAAGGAGCGTGCTTCTGGTGTTGCATCTAAGACATAACCCATCCCAGTGGCCAAGATTTTCTCTTTTCTTCTAAAACTTTTACGCATTTAGGTCTATGACACATTTTCAGTTAACTTTTGTATATGGTGCAAAATATGAAGTTTACTTGTTTGTTTTTACATAGGGATGTTCAATTGTCCCAGCATCATTTGTTAAAAACACTATTCTTTCTCTACTGAACTGGGTTTGAACCTTGATAAAAAATCAGCTGTGACCAACAATGAACTTGTAGAACTTGAAGTTGAAAACACAACACTGTTTACATTCAGTTCACTTCAGGTCAGTCGCTCAGTCGTGTCTGACTCTTTGCGACCCCATGAATTGCAGCACACCAGGCCTCCCTGTCCATCACCATCTCCCGGAGTTCACTCAGACTCACGTCCATCGAGTCGGTGATGCCATCCAGCCATCTCATCCTCGGTCGTCCCCTTCTCCTCCTGCCCCCAATCCCTCCCAGCATCAGAGTCTTTTCCAGTGAGTCAACTCTTCGCATGAGGTGGCCAAAGTACTGGAGTTTCAGCTTCAGCATCATTCCTTCCAAAGAAATCCCAGGGCTGATCTCCTTCAGAATGGACTGGTTGGATCTCCTTGCAGTCCAAGGGACTCTCAAGAGTCTTCTCCAACACCTCAGTTCAAAAGCATCAATTCTTTGGTGCTCAGATTTCTTTACAGTCCAACTCTCACATCCATACATGACCACAGGAAAAACCATAGCCTTGACTAGATGGACCTTTGTTGGCAAAGTAATGTCTCTGCTTTTTATTATGCTGTCTAGGTTGGTCATAACTTTCCTTCCAAGGAGTAAGAGTGAACGTCGACATTCTAGGAATCAGTGAACTAAAATGGATTGGAATGGGTGAATTTAATTCAGATGCCCATTATATCTACTACTGTGGACAGGAATCCCTCAGAAGAAATGGAGTAGCCATCATGGTCAACAAAAGAGTCCGAAATGCAGTATTTGGATGCAATCTCAAAAACGACAGAATGATCTCTGTTCGTTTCCAAGGCAAACCATTCAATATCACAGTAATCCAAGTCTATGCCCCAACCAAAGAAGCTGAAATTGAACAGACCTACAATATCTTTTAGAACTAACACCCAAAAAAGATGTCCTTTTCATTATAGGGGACTGGAATGCAAAAGTAGGAAGTCAAGAAACACCTGTTTACATTAACACCTCCCAAAATTAAGTATAGGTAAAAATCTAACAAAAATACAAGACCTATACAAGGAAAACTATAAAACTTACAAAAGAATCAAAGAATTAAGTAAATAGAGAGATAGCCCATGTTCATGGAGAGGAAGACTTGATTCTTTCCAACCTGAGCTACAGACTCAGCACAAACCCGTCAAGACTCTAGCATGGTATTCTGCAGATATTGACAAACTGATTCTAAAGTTTACATTAAGTGCCAGAAGGCCCGAAGAGCCCACACAACACAGGAGAACAAAGCTGGAGGACTGACTATCTGAGCTCAAGACCTACTATGAAGCTACAGTAACTGATCTTGTGACTTATCAGAAAGTACAGCTGGTCACTCAGATGATCAGAAATATATTTTTCTTATATATGTCTGGTCGTCTTCTGGGGTTCCTGGCTCACAGCTCCCAGGCCCTGGGAACTTTCTAAGTGATTAACCATAAGGTGTCTATGCTAATGAGGTAGACTGTGTCACCCACCTGAGGACGGGGGCTGGTTGGCTGTGGAGCCAAATACTGATTACATACTGTGGGAACTTTCAGCTTCATCCTCTTGACCTCCCGGTAGGGGAGAGCGGCTGGAGGTTGAGTTCCCATACCAACAGCTATGATTTTAATCAATGGTGCCTTTGTAGTGAAGCCTCCATAAGAACCCAAAGGACTTGGCTCCAGAGCCTCTGTCCACAGAGACTCCACCTCTCCTCTCAAGGTGGCCCTGAAGCACCTTTTAAAACCTGAGTCCTTCAGTGAATCTGTGGGACACATACCCAGGTGTCCCTGGAAACACCCCGGGGCACCCGGGCGTGCAGGGGTGGGGGCGGGCCCAGGCGCGTGTCCGAGGAGACTTACCTGGCCATCTTGTCACTGCAGGACATGGTGAGCAGGCGCTCCCCCTGCAGCACCCCGTCCCACGTCTGGACGCTGGCGTTGGAGCGAACAGGGATGGTCCCCTCACCAGACTCTATTTTCGTCCGCAGCTGTCCACGGGCTTTTCGGTTCGGATGTCTGTCTGCTGGCTCTAAGACAGAGACATAAGGTCCTCTTGAGAGGGTCTGCCAGTCGACCACCTATTTAACTCACCAGAAAGCATGTCTAATAACACTCTATCAATTCAAAATATGGTTCACACACACATGTGCATGTGTTCATTCTACATGCACCTAAGACATGTGCGTACGATGTAAGCACAAGAAATTGGACAGGAGGATATAATACAAACCAAATTCACAAAAGTGGTTTCCCTGGTGGTTGGGAGAAAAGAGGGCTTCCACTTTAACCAAACAATGTATTTCCAGGATTAGAAACTAGCGAAAGCAGACAGAACACAAGGTTGACATTTGCTAATTCTAGGTGATGGATATTAGAGTATTTGCTATATTTCTCTGCTGCATACTTAAATTTTCAAAAATAAATCTATAGGGATGTGGAAATAAATCCATAAGAAACATTCACAAACACCCAGAGGTTTTTTACATGAATACAGTGATTTAAATGTTATTTTTTATGTTTTAAAAATATTTAGCAATTTCTACAGTGCATATTTGTTGCTTAAAAAAATTTTTTTTTATAATTTTGTCTTTTCTTTTTAAAAATTCTTATGTATCTATTTATTTATGTGCTGGGTCTTCTTTGTGGAATGCAGGATCTTAGATCTTGGTTGCAGCATACAGGATCTTAAATTGCAGCATGTGGGATCTAGTTTCCTGACCAGGATTGAACCCAGGCCCCCTGCATTGGTAGCGAGAAGTCTTAGCCACTGGGTCACCAGGGAAGTCCCCACATGTTGCTTTTATAATCAAGAAAAATAATGTTCTATTTGGAACGAAAAAAAAAAAGTTTTATTTGGAACAAAAAATGCTTAAGCTTGTGAGCAGGGTTGTGGATACAAATTACTATGAAACAAGAGCACGAACAAGAATGAGAGAAACATGCAGGTCAGAGCGAGGCCTTCCTGCCCATCGACACCTGCTTCCGAGACTTGGTCACACTCTCGTGATATCACAACCCACCAGAAACGTGGACCACGACGTGCATTTCCCATCTAGAGATGCGTGTCATCCAAATTCAAAATCTGAAAACAATTTTGTTTAATATCCTCACTCTATTCTAATTTCTTGTTTGAATCCACATTTTCATTCATTAAAAATTTCAAATTACTAATTGAGAAGAAAACTTCATGCTTTTATACATTCCTATCAGATCCACATCCAAGGTTGAAATTTTTGAAGAAGAAACGATATTAATACAGGTTTGTCCTTTTCTCTGTTACAACACAGTCATGAACTCTCTTGAGAAGCGGCGGCTGCTGCTGAGCCTGGCATGGTACCTTCCAGGATGGGTTCGTGTGGTGAGAAGATCCTGGCGTCCCCGCAGGGGGAGGTGCTGATGTACAGGTGGAACTGGACATTCTCCTTCAGCTTGAAGCCGCCCCGCTCGGACTTCTCAAAGATGGATCTCTTTTGATCATCTTTGCTACTGAAAGGAGTAAGTTGCAAAGATAAACCTTAAAGCTGAACACAATCAAAATTCAGTCTCTCATAGCTTATGATGATTTTCAAAGGCCAGTGTTTTCAACAGGGTAAGATAAGCTTGCACTGGGGTATTTACTTGACATGCTTATGATAATTAGCATGGTTCCTGCCTGCTCACCAATGAGACAGGTCATCAGTACACAAGTAACCTCGTTCTCTTCATGTACAACCTCAGAACAGAAAGGCCGCAAGCAAGACATGGCCTGGGGCGGGAAGCAGTCAGGCTCACAGTCAGCCGTCTGGACACGGTGACCTCCCCAGCACTTATTCCTGTATAAAGCAAAAGCCTGGAGTCTGGAACACAGCCATGACCCCTCTGACTGCATGCGTGGCAGGTATGTACGCAGGCATGTGAATTATATAACTCAGCCAACTCTACTTGACAGCCTGAGCTTCAAGGGCAAAAGGGTTCCTAACCTGTAACTCAGAAAGTTACTATGCTGAGAATTTTTCAGTGACGACAGACATAGTGAAAAGGATGCAATACACTTTGATCGGAGGAAAATTTTCTTATGGAACACAGCTTCCTTCACCCATTTCCTCGGACACTCACTTTACGTAAAGCTCAAGCTGCGTGTAGAGAAACCTCAGCAGGGACCTGCGGGCTATGATCTCCGCGTGGCAGTCGTTAAGTGCGAGCCCCCGGTCACTCATGTACTCGCCGTTGATGCACTTCGTTCCCGTGGAGATGCTGATCACCTTGGCGTCCTTCACATCTGTGCCTGGAACACAGGAGAAATCATCTCGCGATTCCTCCCCAGGAATCGGCTCAGCCAGCTGGCCTGAGCGGATACTCCAAGAAGAGAGGGCCCCAAGACAGCCTCAGACCCGGCCCCCAGGAGCCGAAGGTCCTCCGGCCGCCCCAGGGACACAGGCACTGGCCGTAGCTGTGGATCCTGCTCCCAGGAGTGGTCCATGTGGACACTGCTCAGGGGGCTCACTTCCGGGAGGTGAAAGAGGACTTGGAGAGGGATCCCTTCACAGCTGGGAACTTAAGGGCAAATTTAGCTGGGTTTCTGTTGCCGTCTCCAAGGGTGCTTCCCCCACGGAGTCTACGCTTGCGGAAGCCTTCTCTCGCAAGGAAGGGAACAGGGAAGCTTATCTGGCAACAGTGACGTGAACTGACACACCGGAGACGGCTACTCTCAGTGAAGCGGAAACCAACAGGCCTCCTGCACTTCCCAGGCTCGCTCAAGATGATTCATGTAAGGTTACTGGAATCAAATACTAGTACAGGACGCGTTCTCCAAACAAAACACTCAGGTTAAACCGATGAAATGGTGGGGGAAAAAGCGTAAGTGCAGCTCCTCCAGTTGCACACAGCAGACATTCTGAAGGAGAACGAAAAAGCCGCCTTCTGCTCCCGTCAGAGACTTGTGTACACTGAGAGCGTGTCTTCTTCAAGTGGGAGAACATGCAGTGGACACACACCGACACGGTTACCTGTTGTCATGACGATTCCAGCAAGGACCTTCCTGCGCGCGTGCGGGGAGGCGAAGCTGTCTGTCAGGTCCCCAAACTTATCCAGCACCAGGCGGGCCACGGCATCGGCCAGGACCTGAGGACCAAGAAGGGGTCAGCGCCTTCTGGGGTTACATCCTGGGGCCTCTTCTCTGAGCCACACGGTAGGTCTGGCAAATGAGCGTGTGAGTGTGTGTGTGCACACACACATGTGCATGTGCACAGTTTTTCCTCCAAGACATTTCTTGGAACCAGGCATCCAAGGGGCATATGAGGGCCTCTACGGACAGGATGGCAGGAGCCCAGCCACGTGGGAGCGGCACAGAGCAGCTAAGGCCTCCCACCCCAGCCCTCTCTCTGGGGGGAACCCAGGCCCAGGGTGGCAAGGTCACCTGCCTCCTCCCTCTGTGGCTTGGAGCCAGAGCGCCGAGTCCTGCAGCCACACTCCCCAAGCAATAGGGCTTCTGACTGACCACCTCAGGGCAGAGGCCAGAACGGCCCTGCAGGGGCCACTCAGGAAGGAAAGGGGAGTCAGAAGGGAAACCATATCTCAGCACCTCCCTCCCAAGGCAGCAGTCCACCGGCGCCTGTCACCTCACATCTGAGACCAGAGAGCAGCACTGCCCAGAGCCCCGCAGGCGCGGGCTCCGTCCCCTAGCTGGGACGACAGGGGAGGGCGGCAGCACGGCGCTGGCCGCATCTGGGGGCACGCAGCACTGCACTTGGGGGCACACGGCTTCGAGAGTGTGGACCTGGTCCTCCTTCTACAGTGTGGACTGAGGGACCCCCTGTGTTCTGAGAACAATGCCTGATGGGAGGGGGTGCAAGGAGTCACGTGGGACCCACGTCCCAGCAGCTCACACTTTTCTCGAGTCCCCAGCCGAGCCCTCAATGAAACACTCCAGAATGGGCAGAGGAGCCATCATCCTCAATGGCAGCTTATCCGGAAAGAACAGTCATCAGGACACTGCCCCATCCTCGCACCAGCAACGAGCCCCAGAAGATGGTGCCCACGGCCAAGGAGGAGGGAAAGAGAGAGTGGGGACAGGGCCAGGACCCCATGCTGCACCCTCGGAAGAGGAGCAAGGCCATGGGTGAGTGCAAGAAAGGCAGCAAGACCATGGACAGGACAGGAAGTGGAGGCAACGTGAGCGAGAGGAGACAGCAGCCCCTCTACAGGGTGAGGAGCTGCAGACGGGTGGACGCAGAGTCTGGGCTGCTGCCACGCCTCTGCCCACCCCAGCCCTCTCTCTGGGGGGAACCCAGGCCCAGGGTGGCAAGGTCACCTGCCTCCTCCCTCTGTGGCTTGGAGCCAGAGCGCCGAGTCCTGCAGCCACACTCCCCAAGCAATAGGGCTTCTGACTGACCACCTCAGGGCAGAGGCCAGAACGGCCCTGCAGGGGCCACTCAGGAAGGAAAGGGGAGTCAGAAGGGAAACCATATCTCAGCACCTCCCTCCCAAGGCAGCAGTCCACCGGCGCCTGTCACCTCACATCTGAGACCAGAGAGCAGCACTGCCCAGAGCCCCGCAGGCGCGGGCTCCGTCCCCTAGCTGGGACGACAGGGGAGGGCGGCAGCACGGCGCTGGCCGCATCTGGGGGCACGCAGCACTGCACTTGGGGGCACACGGCTTCGAGAGTGTGGACCTGGTCCTCCTTCTACAGTGTGGACTGAGGGACCCCCTGTGTTCTGAGAACAATGCCTGATGGGAGGGGGTGCAAGGAGTCACGTGGGACCCACGTCCCAGCAGCTCACACTTTTCTCGAGTCCCCAGCCGAGCCCTCAATGAAACACTCCTGAATGGGCAGAGGAGCCATCATCCTCAATGGCAGCTTATCCGGAAAGAACAGTCATCAGGACACTGCCCCATCCTCGCACTAGCAACGAGCCCCAGAAGATGGTGCCCACGGCCAAGGAGGAGGGAAAGAGAGAGTGGGGACAGGGCCAGGACCCCATGCTGCACCCTCGGAAGAGGAGCAAGGCCATGGGTGAGTGCAAGAAAGGCAGCAAGACCATGGACAGGACAGGAAGTGGAGGCAACGTGAGCGAGAGGAGACAGCAGCCCCTCTACAGGGTGAGGAGCTGCAGACGGGTGGACGCAGAGTCTGGGCTGCTGCCACGCCTCTGCCCAGGCAGTCCCCCCACCCACCATCCCCCTGACATGCTGGCATGAAGCCCCTCCCTCCAGCTTTCGGGCGGACAAGGTCACATAGCAAACATGCTCTCACAGTCAGTGGGGACTGGGTGGGCTCCTGGGACACCTTGTTTGGGCCACATCCATCAAGTTCATGGATAGCCCTGTGCTCACCACGTGGGCAGTACTATCTGACTTTATAATCTCTCAATGCCGCATGAAGGCAACACGGAAGCAACAAGTCCCTGGGACCAGGGAAGGCTCCCCTACATCCTTCAGGGTGAACATCCTTCAGGGTGACCCCAGGAAGACAGCAAGATGCCTCGCTCCCAGAATGTATGTCTCGAAAAGGCGATCGAGTCCAGAAGTGACGCTGAGTGGACCAACTCTCTGAAGGCCGCCCACAGGTCCTCCGAGGAGGGCATGACTGCATTCTTGGGTACCACTTGAGGGCAGGGAGCCACCCTGGGGCCCCTGGAAACAGTGGGAGGTGGGGGGGGAGACAGTTCACCTCCTCAGACCCAGCTGGCCTGGGCCAGAGAGGCAGCTGGGCAGGGCTGATGAGGCACTGCTCCCCACAGCTGTCGTGGCCAGGACAGAAGCAGGCTGCCAGTGCACATGCACGCACGCGCACGCACACACGCATGCACACTCATCCCTCCCCCCACAGGTGACCCCCAAGCAGCTTTCAATGACCCCAGTCTCTACACGACTGCGGACACTAGGGGAAGACGGCGCGTGTCAGGAGTCACCGTGACCACGGCACGGGTGAACCTGGGCTGAAAGACTGCATCAGATACTCAGCGGGAAAATAAAGTCCCTTGAGAGCCGGGGCCCCTGATGTGTGCAATGATAAATGGACCGATAGTCCTTATAAATCATATAACAAGGCTAATACAGGAAGCAGTTACTTGGCTCATTAAAAAAAAAAATAACAGTAATATACTTTGAATACATTACTTTACATTGATGCTGTATTGGTTGCTTTCAGCAAAAAATAAATAAATAAAAAAATAAAGTTCCTTCTTTCACAGCTGAGAACTACTGGTCCTCAAGGGTCCCCCAAAGGCAGGACGGGGGTGGGTTTTCCTGGGGGAGTGCAGGCTGGCCTGTCAACCTGGGCTCCTCCATACCTTCTCATTACATCAATGTGTATTTTATCCTCAAACTGAATCATATGATGATAGAAAGGATTAGAGAACAGGGTGAGACTTTCTCCCTGAAATAAACATCTTCACAATAGACCAGAAAGATGTAGGATTTCCATGAAAAGAAGTAATAAATAACCAAACAGTTCTATGGTGTTGAGATAACTAAGCATTTCTCCTTCACTCTCCTCAGAGCACCCCCTGAAATGTCCCCTCTTCACCCTGAGATGACCCCTCACCTTCTTGTGAGATGACATCACCCTTCACAATGAAATGTCCCTTCTCTTCATGCTGAAATGACCCTCCCTCACCCTGAGATGACTCCCCCTCACCCTGAGATGACCCTCCTTCACCCTGAGATGACCCTCCCTCACCAAGATGACCCCCCCACAACCCCCTCACCCTGAGATGACCCCCCCTCACCCTGAGATGACCCTCCCTCACCAAGATGACCCTCCCTCAAGCTGAGATGACTCCTCCCCTCTTCTCCTGATTTTCCTGCTCCCTTCCCTGTCCAAGAGCAAACTAAGAGCAGTGCCCACCTGTGGCTGAGCAGGCAGAGCTCTAGGGACCCCACGGGGACTCCAGGTGCAGAGACCCCTGGGACCCTGGGGCTCTGGATCTCTCGTGGGGGCCCGACACCCCAGGCCTTCTGACACGTGCTCACCAGTGTGGAGGCTTGGCCTCTGCCTGGACACGCTCCACAAGGCCCTGGTACCTGACCCCAACTTGGGTTTCAGCTGCTGACCGGCTGGCCTCACCTTTCCTGCATTCGGGGTTCCATGTGAGACGTGGAGGGAGGAGACCGCTGAGCTGTGGCACGGCACAGGGCTCCGGCCCCTCTCCTGCCCTCCCGCTCCTGAGACAGGCCCCGCGGGGTGTGGTCACCACAGGGTGGGCAACAAGGTAAGGGCGCCTTGGTCTGCCTGCCGTGGGCAGCGCTGGCCACAGAGCACCTGTCGCGCTGGCCTCGGCTGGGCTCCCGTGCCCACACAAGCAGCACAGTACAGGGAAGGCCACCTGGCAGCCTGGCTGACAGACGCTCTCTCTGCTGGGGACAGGGCGGCGGAGAAACTGACCCCGACAGCCACACCTTGTCTAAGAGCGCCAGCCACACACGGCGCTCAGTGGCCCTCCTCACCTGCGGCAGGTGCAGCTGCAGGCCCTCGCTGGGGATGGGCTGGCGAGACGGGGTTTGATCCAAGTGCAAGTTAAAGATAGTCGCCAGGGCGGACTGTGCGGCCCGGGCCTTGGCCAGCTTTTTGTTCCTCCCAGAGCCTTCAAAGAACTGGCCGTCCACAACCACGGACATGACGAAGTTCTTGGCGTGGCTCTCCCCACTCTCTGAGAGGAAGTCATACTTGAGTCCCGGGCGCAGCTCGTTCAAGATCATCACAGGGTTCTTCCCGCTGGGCGGCGGGAAAGGCGGGGGCCCAGGCAGGGGCGGCTGGGCCAGGCCGGCGGGCACCGGGGACGCGGCCAGGCTGAGGTCCCCGCTGGAGCTGAAGGAATCGTCGCCATTGGAGCCCAGGTAGAAGGGCACCTCCGACCTGTCGGGCGTCTCGAAGCCATTGAAGAGCGCGTCAGGGAAGTCGGCCTGGTCAGACGTAAAGTCCGCGTTGGTGGACAGGCTGCGGCCCATGGCCAGGTGGGCCTCGGAGGCGTTGGGGAACTGGACGAATGAGCGCAGGGCCTTCTCGGCCGCATGCAGCTTGGCCTTCTTCTTCGTGGGGCCGGAGCCCTCGAACACCTGTCCGTTGACCTCGACGGACATGAGGAAGAGGGGCGCGTGCACTGGCCCCGTCTGCGACAGCAGCGTGTACTGCAGGCCAGGCTTGATCTCGTTCAGCTGCATCAGCGCGTTCTTGGGCAGTGCTGGCCCCGGCGCCCTCCTCCGCTTCTTCAGGCGGAACTTGGCATGGCCGTTGCTGCCCTCGTCCAGGGCCCGCTTCCTGCTGGCGCCCCCGCCGCCCCCATTGGAGAGCGGGGCACCCTCGCCAGGCCCTGGGGCGCTGCTGTCCTTGGGGGGCGCGTCGTCCAGATTGCAGTTTTCCTTAACATCTGTGCTGCTCGAACCTGCGGTGCCCAGAAAGAGTAACTTACAACGCCTTCGTTGCAGGATCTTGTAAATGCAAAATTTATAGATTCCTTTATCTCTCTTTGTAACTGGTTAAGTGATGTGTGCTTATATATCTTATTCCTGGCTGCACTTTTAACCACAGAACTATTCGTCTACACTGGAATGAGCAATTTGATGTTCTGCTAAATAATGCCTAATCCTGTTTCTATTTAGTATTAACGACTGCTTTTGCATCAAAGGGTGAATCTTTAAGTCATCTTTTTCTATGAGAATATTCTGAAGCATCTAAAGGTATCTATTCAAGTTTATCAAAATGTCTAATAAACTAATCCAAGAAGACCTTACATTAATAATCTAACATCAGTATCAACAAAGTGCCTTTTATCCTAGCATTTCCTCCTTTTCAAGGCTGTTTCTCATACTACACCCATACTGGGCTTTCAACTGCAGCCTTTCCACAAGAGAAAACATGATTTAAAATATGCATTCACCAGTCACTTAGTTTTTCTGGTTTAAAATATTCAATTAATATGTGCAGTTGTTTGATTTGGTTCATGGATAAGTCTTAGAAAACTGTTTATGTAAAGTTTTCTGGCCTTTTAGAAACTATTTTGAAGGACACAGCTTCACTTCTGATGCTCAGTTAACATTTTTTCAATGTTATGGGGACCGATTTGTCTCTGAATCCTTAATACACCCCATGATAGAAAAAAACATATAAGGCCAGACATGAAGACTGACACGCCGGTGGTGGCCACGGCTTCCTAACTTCCTGAGGCAGGCAATGTGCTCCTTTTTAGAAAAACAAAGATTTGAAGAAATTACAAAATAATTTGGTTATACTACCTTTTAAAGGTAGTTTATTATTACAACTAATAAAAATAATTTTTAGAACTCTAAAAGTTCATGGCAAAATAAATATGATTTTAACTTCAAAAAAATGGGAATAAAAAAGCACTCACTCTTCCCTTTAAGTTTATCAAGCTTTTTGGAGAAGAGAAAAAGCAGTAACTTCTTGTTTCCTGGTTAGCTTGCATAGGCCACTGGCTGTAGGAAGCACTAATGACCCCTAGGCTTTACAATACTGTTGATGCGAGTGCATTTAAAGCCCTACTGCTAACTTTTGAGAATCCACAAGTGTTTTCAGCAATGGAATATTGTTCACAATCATAAGCTGGTTTACAGGTGCCCCATTAGGTGGCCCCTGCTCCATCTCTATTATTTAACATGAAAGAAGATTCTGACTATGCTACGAAGGCCATTTCTATTCCTTAATGTGAAAGTAGATTCTGACCATGCTAAGGAGGCTGAGGACAGCCATAAAGACCTTCACCAGCTGGACCCATGGGAGGTACTTAACGTGGCAGCAAGTCTGGGTCCCCGGCTGCCAGTGCCCACAGTTCAAGTTCCTGGGCTCCCAAGCTGCCATCCTCACCGAGATGCGAGAATGGTGCTCATGTAAACACAGCCACAGGGAGACTGACTCTATCTCTCCTATGGCTGAGATTAAGACACTGCTAAGCCTTCCCTGGTGGTTCAGACAGTAAAGAGTCTGCCAGCAGTGTGGGAGACCAGGGTTCAATCCCTGGGTTGGGAAGATCCCCTGGAGAAGGAAACAGCAACCCACTCCAATATTCTTGCCTGGAAAATCCCATATGTGGAGGAGCCTGGCAGGCTACAGTCCATGGGGTCGCAAAGAGTTGGACATGACTGAGTGACTTCACTTTCACTTTTCAAGCCTTCCTAGGACTCACTGCCTCCCAGGTACACCTGGCACACACACCACTTCTCCCAGTTGACAAAGCTGATGGAATGAACACTAAATTTTCATTTATAACATCCTCCAGCAAAAGCTCAATAGGTTACTCCTTTCGGTGCTCAAAGGAAACAGAAGGTTAGAGAGGGCAGAGTGAGACAGAGTTTAGATTAACGAGTGAGCGAGAGCATGACACACCACATGGCTGCGTACATTCTCATGTTACTGCCAAACAGAATTATCAGTAAAGAAGTCACGTCACAGTAAACATTCTGACATGCATTTAATCAAATGTTCATACTCTCTGAAACCAAAGCTTTCTTTTAAGAGATAAAAATAGTCAGTGTTGATTATAGAAAAATACACTTTCTACAAGAGAGTTCACATGAATTCTACATTCTCATGTGCTTCAGTTCACATGGATTCTATGTTCTCATGTGCTTCAGAAGCTCGCAAATACTACTCATGCTCTACTTTCCTAAAAACGCTTCTACATAAAGGCAAATAAAACACCAGAAATGCAAGGAGACATCCCACCCTCACAACTCTTCTTAGATAGATGCTTTCTATTTCCATATCATGCTATTTTATTTCATAAATGTGAATACCAATCATGATAAAAATGATTCATTGCTTTCAAAATGACAGAAAAATATGGGACTGGCATTTCAGTTTCAACACTAGAACAGCAGCTCATCTTTCCAGAAACTGTATTCAGGACTCTTTATCTGGTAACTGACCCCCAGAGCAGTCTGGGGAAGATTACATAACCTAGAGCATTGTGAAGCTTCCTCCCAAACCCGACGGCCAGCACCGCGGACAACAGCTCACAGTCCTGATGGCAGGGGAGGGTTGCATGGGTGACAGTGGGCGTAGGGAGTGGGTTGGCCCCAAAGCCCCCCGAGAGTGACCGCTGGGGCAGCAGCCTGGAGAAAGTGCGGGCAGCCAGAGGCTGCACCCACACCGTGGGAGGACGCACTGCCACGTGGCCCGAAACCGTACCTGGTCACGTCTTCCCATGCCAGGGTCTTGGGGGTGGCCTCCCACATGAGGGCACACAACTGCAGGGCCACCCGGCAGAGACCCAGCAACCCACGGGACCCACTACCCTTGGGGACAGAGGCCTGGATTCTCCGAGCAGGCAAGCTAACCCCAAGGCCTCAGCTATAGGCTCTGGGTGAGGCGGCAGGACGCTGGGCTGAAGCGTGTCCTCATCCCGAGTGACCGTTCATCCCTTACACCCATGGGTTCTTCCAAGGACACCTCAACACACACAGGTATCAGGGAAGGGCACACACCACACACACCAGAACTCTCAGGTCTCTGCTGTGACCTCCCTATAGAACACACCCAGCCTCTGTGGGAACATGTAACCTTATCTAACTGCTCTGCTACCCGGGATCAGCAACAAACAGAACAGAGAAGTGTGTCTACTGACTCTTTACGGGGAACAGCGGCAAGGGTGGAGCCAAGGCCAGGGAGGGCAGTGAGGAGGGGCTTCAGCCAACTCCAGCCCTGAGGCTCATCAAACGAGACCAACAGACTTGTGTGAGCCCTTCCCCCACAGTGCAGGACAGCCCACTGCACCTGAAGATTCTAGGCACCATCACCTACATGGCCAATCTCAAAGGCCACCTTAGATTTGCACAGATGGGAATCAGGGCCATTGCTACCAGAAGCACATAGGGACACGAAGCATGTGGCTTTATGGCATGTGTGCCTGGAGGCTGGGCCCCGCTTTTCAGCCATGTGCACTGGGACCCCAGGGCGAAAACAAGAATAAAAATTCAGACAAACCACTATAAGGAAAACGCCCACAGCAGGCTCCGCGACCTACTGTAGAGAATATATGAAAATTAAACACGTGCCACTGTGAACAGGCTGTATCAAAGAAAAAAAAATCACCCTCCCCAAATTGGTCCCATTGCATAAATTTACAACACTAAGATTTTAATAGAAAAATGAGCCACTTGACACTACAGGATAGGCCTGGATCTTACTCATGTTTTCTTCATCTTCTACATCCATGGCAAAATACTTTTGAGGGTTTCTTGACTGGCGGAGGCTGTTTCTGTCTGAAAGACATCAAGAAGACCAGACTGAGTGTATAAGTAATTGAGTAAGTCTCCTGTGTGGGAAAATGGCAAAACAGGATGGTTAGGTCTGCCCTCTGGACAGCATTCTGAGGCTCCCACGTTCTGAGCGCATACCAGGTACCCCAGGGTCCCGGCCAGGACTCTGCAGCTGGGGTGGGGGTGGGGCAGACTTCAGGCCACGTTGCAGAGGGCAGCCTGGATTCTGGGGTCAGAACCATGGAGAGCTCCAAGCCAGGGCAAGGTGAGGACCTATGCATCCCAGACTCCTTATCAAGACAGACCCCAGACAGAACTCAGGCCCCGCTGCCATGTGATCTCTGCTCTGGGGAGACTTCAGTTTTTGGGTCATAAGATAAAGCTGTGGAGCAAGAACAAACATGCCTCAGCATTCACCCCACCAGTCCCCTCTCATCTTGAGCAGCATCACATGGATGACATTAAAAAGCAAGTAATTCCTCAAATCTGATCTAATTTCTTAACCATGTATAACTTATTATTTTGTTGGCAGGAGAAACTACAGGAAATCCTCAAAGAATAATTATTACAATTACATAATTTTTAACAAATTCAAGAGTTTCCTCTTCCTAAATAGTTTGGCTGTACTTTGCAGGATTATACGAACGTGTTTGCTGCTGTTTGGTTGCTAAGTCATGTCCGACTCTTTGAGAACCCGAAGGACCGCAGGATGCCAGGCTTCTCTGTCCGCCACTATCTCGTGAAGTTTGCTCAAATTCACGTCTATTAAGTCGGTGATGCTATCCAACCACCTCATCCTCTGCCACCCACTTCTCCTCCTGCCCTCAATCTTTTCCAGGATCACAGTCTTTTCCAATGAGTTGGCTCTTCCCATCAGGTGGCCAAAGTATTGGAACTTCAGCCTCAGCCCTTTCAATGGGTATTCAGGGTTGATTTCCTTTAGGATTGACTGGTTTGATCTCCTTGCTGTTGAAGGGACTCTCAAGAGTCTTCTCCAGCACCATAATTTGAAAGCATCAATTCTTCGGCACTCAGCCTTCCTTACGGTCCAACTCTCACATCGTACATAACTACTGGAAAAACCATAGCTTTGACTATGGTGGCAAACTGATATCTCTGGTTTTTTAATATGCTGTCTACATGTGACATAGCTTTTCTTCCAAGGAGCAAGTATCTTAATTTCATGGCTACAATCACTGTCCATAGTAATCTTGGAGCCCAAGAAAATAAACTCTGTCACTGTTTCCACTTTTTCCCTTTCTATTTCCCATGAAGTGATGGGATCAGATGCCATGATCTTTGTTTTTTGAATGTTGCATTTCAAAACAGCTTTTTCACTCTTCTCTTTTACCCTCATCAAGAGGCTCTTTACCTCCTCTTCACATTCTGCCATTAGAGTGTGTCATCTGCATATCTGAGGGTGTTGATATTTCTCCCGACAGTCTTGATTCCAGCTTGTGCTTCATCCAGTCCAGCATTTTGCATGACGTACTCTGCATATAAGTTAAAAAAGCAGGATGACAATATATAGCTTTGATGTATTTCTTTCCCAATTTTGAACCAGTTAGTTGTTCCATGTCTGGTTATAACTGTTGCTTCTTGTCCTGCATACAGGTTTCTCAGGAGACAGGTAAGGTGTTCTGGTATCCCATCTCTTGAATAATTTTCCATAGTTTCTTGTGATGCACACAGTCAAAGGCTTTAGCAATGAAACAGAAGCAGATGATTTTCTGGAATTTCCCTGCTTTCTCTATGATCCAACTGATGTCGGCAATTGGATCCCTGATTCCTTTGCCTTTTCTAAACTCATAATAAGAATCCCATCAAATTGCCATTGAGGAAAAAAAGAGATTGGCAAATTTTGTAGTAACATGTTGCTCTGTATACAAATTAAATTGTAAATCAGTAAAAGGCAAACTTATTGCTTTTAAGAAAATGGTGACTAAAATAAGTTAAATCATGCTTATATCTTATACATCTCTCTCATATAACACATATATAAAATAGTTTCCATGACAATCATTTGTTAATAACATTAACCCTTACTGTGTATCTGGCAAATACGCAGTTAAATGAGTTAAAAGTTAAATGGGTTTCTGTTTTTTGGCTGTGCTAAGTGTTCTTGCCTGGAGAATCCCAGGGACGGGTGAGCCTGGTGGGCTGCCGTCTAAGGGGTCGCACAGAGTCGGACACGACTGAAGCGACTTAGCAGCAGCTTGCAGCGTGTGGGATCATAGTTCCCCAAGCAGGGGTCAAACCCGGGCCCCTGCAGTGGAAGCACAGAGTGTTAACCACCGGGCCGCCAGAAGCCCCTCTGAGTTTCTATTTAGACTCCTTTATTCAAGAAAGTGTTTCAGATAGTTTTTAAAGTATTAATATTTTATATTCATGAATTACTTGAACATGTATTTTTCTGAAATTTTACTATAGGAAAAGCACAGTACTGGATACTATAAGAACCTAAAATGAATCAGACAGACTCTGCAAGTGAGAAACTTAAATAAAAATATTGTCTGGATAGCTGACTATATTAAGGAATTACTTTTGATCATTTTAGGTGTGGAAATAGTGTTTTTATCTTTTGTGATATATACCAAAATGCTTACAGATGAAATGGTACCTGGGATTTATTATAAAAGATGATCCAGTGCAGTGGGAGAAAGTAGGTACAGATGAAACTGAGGGGCTGGCAATGCTGGTGCTGCCGGGGGTGTGCGGTTCAGGCTGCAGTTCTGTACTGGTCTGTGTTTTAACCTTTCCACTACGGAAACTGTTAAAAGTAACTCCCTTGAGATCTAGAATGGACATGAGTGCTGACCGCCCCTCCTCGCGGGTGAGGTATGGGTGCTCCGAGGAGCCTCGTGCGGTGGCTGCGCTGAGCCTGGAGGGGAGGGGCGTTTGGGAAGCAGAGGCTGAATGAGAAAGGACTTGCTGCTGAGAGACTCGAAGGACCAGTCCTGGAAGCAACCACACGAGCCGTCCAAGCACCCTGCTCTCTCTGGCTGAGAGCTGGACTCAAAGCGGGCAGAGGGGCTCATGTGGTGGGAGGTCAGAGGGCACATCCGTCCCCTCCCCTTCACCCTGACTGAAAACCCCAGATGGCGCAGCACAGCACAGCGAGAAGGCTTGGGCAAGGGGTAGGGGATAAGATGGCAGAACAGCTGGGACCCAATGACAGTGTGGTTGCGAGTGCCCATCACCACCCCAGACTTGGAGCTGAAGACACCAGCAACCTGGCAGCACCAGTGGGCAGACCAAAACTCCCAACAAAACTGTCTCTCTGGCAAAGGGGCCAGGAGGGGCCCTCCCATCAGGACAGGAGACTGACAGACTGAACTGCCCCATTCCAGCCAGACCCCAGCCTCCCACCCAGCAGGAACATGGGGTGGGGGAGCCTTGAGTCCCATGCCCTCTGGGCTGTGATGACCCCTCCCACTCCGCCTGCAATGCAGTCAGGGAGAAGAGGTGGGAGCCTGGACTGCCCCCACCCCATGGCACCCAGGTGCTTGCCCCCTCCTCGCTGGGGTGGTGCAGGAGGCCCCCCCAGCAGTGCCAGTGGAGGCCGGGGAGCCCGGACATGCATTCCCACCAGCAGCAATGAGGCAGGTCTCCCCTCCGTTACAGAGGTCATGAGAGAAAGCAGCTGAAACAGAGGTTCAAGCAGGATTCAGATCTGGGAACATAATATGTCCAGGTTGCACTTGAAGTCACTCACCAGACTGACAACCTCAAACTGAATGAACGAAGGCAAGAGAAGCCTACCCCCAGGATGTCAGGATTATCTGAGAAGGGCTTTCAAGCAGCAATCAAAACAGGAGTGGGAGGAATCAGTAACCAATCTCAACACAGCCTATACAGCCCCCATCACCAAGACAGACAGGCAGACCACACAGAACAGAACAGGGGACTCGGAGACCAGCCCGCACAGCATACATGCTCACTGTTGACAAAGGCAGACAGCCACGCAGTGAGGGGAAGATGGCCTTGTCCACAGACAGCGCTGGGACAAGGTTTGTCAACCAGCCGTCTCAGCTCACACCCCACAGAGGTGCTTGGAATGAACCACAGGCTTAATACAAAGCACAAAACTAGAAAATTTTCACAAAAATCATACCCCAAATCCAGGACTGGGTGAAGAGTTTGCAGACTAGCCATCAAATCCATAAAAGAAGAAAATGATAAATTGGAATCAGTCAAAATTTAAGGCTTTTGCTCTGTGAACAACTCTGTTAAGAAGATGAAAAGAGCAGCTATGGACTGTGAGCAGATATGTGAAAACCACGCAGGCAACAAACAGAACATAACTCTCAAGAGCAGAACACACACTCACGTGAGAGACATCTCACCAAAGAGTGCACACAGACAGACACACAGGAAATGATGTCCATCATCATCAGCCACAAGGGAAAGGCACTGAGAGCCACACGCGCCCACCACACTCCCACGAGAACGGCTGAAGCAGAGGACCGATGACCCAGCGGCCAGCGGGGACGAGGGGAATGGATCACCACACAGCCACCTGGGAACCAGTCTGGTGGGTTCTTAAATCTAAATACAGACATCTATCCCAGAGAAATGAAGACTTACATTCACATTAAGAAAAACAGTGTGGGCGAATGTTTACAGCAACTTTATTCATAACAGTCCCAACCCAGAGACAACCCAGACGCCTTTCTGCAGGTGCCCGGCTGGACACACTGTGGCCCGTCCACACCAGGAGCACCACAGACAACAAAAAGGAACAAGCAGTCAACATGCAACAACCCGGATGAGTCTCCAGAGGACTCAGGTGAGTGGAAAAGCCAACCCAAAGGTCTCAGTCGTTACACCTATTTACACACTGGAAGCCTCGGGCAAGGCAGCCTTGAACTGCGTGGGTCACTCAGACACAGATTTCGCTCTCTAAACGCATACTGCCCACTGCACACCCCAAGGCCGGCTGAGGCCAAGGACAAGGACACAGAAGGCCGACGACCCATTACATGGGACTTTGACGGCAGCTCCGGTCGACACCCAACCCTGCGCAGTTCAAGGGTCAACTTTCAAGGGTTCCTAAAATGAGAAAATCATAGAAATAGGGAGCAGAGCAGTGGCTGTGGGGGTCAGGGAGGATGTGGGCGTGGCTACAAAGCACAAGGGGGTGGGGGTCCTGGTGACAACTGGCGCTCTGGACCTCCCCCCGGGGGCTGCCTCCCACTGAGACCGCACACCGTGCAAAGGGAACACAGTTCCCCTGTATTCACAGCTGCTCGTGAATGTAGGTTCTCTTGAAATAAAAATGTTGACTGAAAAGTAGGCAGAAGGTACACAGCACATTCATATGTAACCAATCAGTGACTGGTGTGCTGAGAGGCTGGCTCCCCTGGGGTCTAGGACAAGGGGAACGCGCGCCGGCAGTGACCACGACGGGCAGGCTGAGCCACAGGAGGAGTCCTGTGGCCCCAGAGTTCACTCGGTCTATAGGACGTGCCTTTTTTTCCTGCTCTTTCATACTCAAAATGTCTCACAGTAGAAAATAGTCAGGCTGTGCACCATGCCGGTGAGTATGCGTGTAACAGAATGGAAGCCAGAGACCTCTTGCAGGGCAGAAGCTGGCACTTTCAGCTTGCACAAATGCCAGCTTTCATACTGAAGGTTATAAAACAAAGTAAAATAGCAAATACAAGCACTTCAGAGCATTTTACATAACCGTTTTTCTTTCATTCTGAAAAGCACCTTGTATGGCCTGGACCACAAACACCAAAGAATGAAAACCCCACCAAAAATCCCATACGAACAAAATTCCAGGAACTCCCAGTTAAAGAAAAGCTCTATTTGATAGCAACATTTGAATAATTTCTTCATTTTGCAGGATTCCCCCAAAGCATTAAACAGTAGGCAGTGAGGTATGGAAAGACTATTAAACTCGGCATCAAAAGACCTGGGATTTCAGTTTAACTTGATTCCAGTTATAATTTCAACTTTACTTTTTTAAAGTAGAACTAGACACACTGATGCTAAAGTTTATGTGGAGAAATAATCAGATTTGAATAATTAGGAAAACTCTGAACTGAGGAGCAACGAGGTGGGGCTGGTCCTCCCAGACCGGAAAGGATGGAGCCCCAGAATGTGCTCATGGCTCATGGACGCAGAGCAGAGAGACAGACTCAGGACAGAAGGGCTTCCCCACCACTGACCAATGCCCTTTATAACAAGTGGGGCCAGACCTGGGGTGACCCCTGGAGGAAGAGGAGGCTGGACCCACCAGGGCCCTCGGTCAGTGTCGGTGTTGGTTCCCTGTGGGTTTGCGTCTGACTTCCCATAACGCCACCCAATGGCAAAGCTTTACTTTCTAAGTGGCTGGTGGGTAGATGGTCATCTATTGTGTAATTCCTTACACACTTGTAGGTGCTTCTGATGTAAGGACAGGACAGGACAGAGTCGCTCAGTCATGTCCAACTCTTTGCGACCCCATGGACTGTAGCCTATCAGGCTCCTCTGTCCATGGAATTTTCCAGGCAAGAGTGCTGGAGTGGATTGCCATTTCCTCCTCCAGGGGATCTTCCCGACCCAGGAATCGAACCCGGGTCTCCTGCATTACAGGCAGACGCTTTACCGTCTGAGCCACCAGGGAAGTCTGGTGTAAGACAAAGTATAAATAAGTCTGATGTAAGACAAAGTACAAATAAATACGTAAACTATAGTATTTCTCTCCGCATCTTATCTCTCACTGTGGAAACACCAACCTGCACACATGCCTCCCCTCCTGTGGTGAAAAGAAGGTTTTCTGGAATAAAACATGAAGAACAGGACTTACATTCAAGATGCATCAAAACATGAATTCTCTGTTGTGCTGGTAAAAGAAAAAAAAAGCCATCTTGAGGAATTCACTAAAAATTTTAAAAATGTTAAGAGAGAGTAAACTTGACAAAACTTACTAGCAATTATTACTCGTTTTAATCTACCTTATACTCTGAAAAGGATGGTTTTGAAAAAGTTTTACATATTCTTAATGACTGTTATGGGTTTCAGTTAGAAGCCATACACTACAAAATTTTAAAGAGAGAATTATTCAAATGAAGATTCTTCATGTTAATTCTTTTTACTATAAATCAATCAACTTGCTAAGGGGCTTCCCTGGTGACTCAGATGGTAAAGAATCTGCCTGCAATGCGGGAGACCTGGGTTCAGTCCCTGGATTGGGAAGATCCCCTGGAAAAGGGCATGGCAACCCATTCCAGTATTCTTGCCTTGGAGAATTCCAAGGACAGAGGAGCCTGGCAGGCTACAGTCCATGGGGTCACAAAGAGTAGGACATGACTAAGCATAGCATAGGCTAATTTTGCAGCTATGTGAAAAAATTGAATGCTGATTTGATTAATTATTTAACAAAGGTGATTAAAGTACAAAATTCTTTAATTTAAAAAATAATCTCAAATTCAACATCATGCATGTTTAGAGAATGCATTCATGACTTATATTTTGCTTCCAATATTTTGCTTTCTAACCAAAGTAGTATCACTAAAATATTCAAAACAATCAACTTATAATACTTTACAATGAAATATTTTCCTTTCTAGGCAACCACCCAAATAATAGATGTTCAGTTCAGTTTCCCTTTAGAGACTCAGTACACACTGAACATGGTAAGGCAGACTGTGTACAACAAATAAGGTTCAAGCACTGCTTTCAGAAAATATAGTTTTCCTAGTGAAATGCAACAAAGAATAATTAAAATGCACAGCAACTGACAGGAAGACTCTTGGAAGTAGTTATATCAAGCTTGCAGAATGCAAAGTTAATACACAAAAGACAACTGCTTTCCTACATACGAGCAATGAACTAGAATTTGACATAAAAAACAATACTGTTTACATTAGTATCACTCACCCCAATGAAAGTTTAACAAAATATGTAAAAGATCCATATGAGGAAAAGTATAAAACTCTGATGAACAAAACTAAAAAACTAAATAGTGGAGATATAATCCAGAAAGACTCAACAATGTTGGTATCAGCTCTTCCCAACTTCACCTATAGATTCAACAAAATCCCAATAAAATCCCAGCAAGGTATTCTGTGGAAATCAACTGACTTGTTCCCATGTTCATATGGAAAGGTGAACACCCAGAGCAGCCAACATAATATGAAGAAGAACAGAGGGGCCTTGGCAGTCTCTGACTTCAAGACTTACTGTGTATACAGGTATGGGAATCAAGACAGATCTGAACAAAGACGGTGGAATAGAAGGACGTGTGCTCATCTCCTGCAAGAGCACCAAAATCACAACTAGCTGTTGAACCACCATTGACAGAAGGATGCTGGAACCCACAAAAAAAGATACTACATCCAAAGACAAAGAAGAGGTATACAACCACAGTAAAATCAAACCCCATACCTGTTTGGGTGGGTGATCCACCGCTATAGAACCAAAGAAGTTCCCCTGCTGTTGTGAAGGTTCTGAGCCACATATCAGGCTTCCCAGCCTGGGGATCCAACAAAGGGACTGGGAACGCCCAGGGAATCAGGCCGAATGAACTTTTGGGCCAACCCAATACAGTCCACAGACCTAACCCCACGTTTGTTTTAGAATTTCAGCTATCAGACGAGGGTGGCTCTGTCCACCCCAAAGGTCCCGCACTAGAGGAGCTCCTCCCCAGGGAGCCTGGTCCCCACTCACGCTGGGGAGCCCATCAGTACAAGTGCAGTCACATGCACACACACGTGTGTCATGGTCAATTCTGGGAGCCCCGGGCCCTATATCCACGACTGCTGCTCATCAGCGGTCAGCAACTGCTGTATCCTGTATCCTCTGTATCCTCTCCTGGCAGACATGGCGCCTCCTACTCTTGCCAGAGACGGGCTCAGATCCTTCCTTCCTGAGGCAGACATGCACAGGGCACTTTGGGTGGCCCGCTGCAGAGCAGTCTCCAGGCCTACCATCCTATCACCCTTGCCTGCACACACAGGCCCCAATCCAGGTGCTGGCACATGAGGGTGCCAATAGCTATTTGTTGCACGAAAGGATGCTTGAGTGGATGGGCAGGGGGATGAGTGGATGGACTGGATGAATGAGTGAATGGGCGGGTGAACAAATGGATGGATGGAAGGATGGATGCCTGGGTGGGTGGGCAGGGGGATGAGTGGGTGGACCGGATGAATGACTGAATGGGGAGGTGAATGAATGGATGGATGGA
>SJYT01029383.1:508663-541238 GCA_006410635.1 Cephalophus harveyi | reverse complement strand
ATAAATGCTCTCCCTCCCTATGCCTCCAGCTGGCACAGTGCTCCGCCCCTCACAAGGAGGTGTTCTCTCAGCAAGGCGGGAGCAGGGAAGGAGCCCGAAGCCTCAGGCACTGTTTGCATCTCCTCCATCTAGGAGGGAAAGTCGGCCCAGCCTCTGGTGCCCTGTCCTCTGGCGGTACTCAGAGGAGGCTCACCGCTGTGAGTCTGGGCTTTCATTTCTACAACAGGCCCCATGCCTATCCAGTTCTCTATTCTGGAGAGATGGGGGCACCCAGATGGCCTGAGCACAGGACAGTGACCATCCAGAGCACACAGGTAAGGGTGCTGTAACACTCAGGACCCAGCACTCACTAGGGAAGCCCACAACCCCAAAACACAGGAGCCTGTTCACATGGGGCTCCCCCACCCGTTCTCGGCAGCAGGCCAGGAGTGGAGGAGGTCACAGTGGAGCTGGCGGCACTCCTCAGGGCCCTGGGGAGGCTGGGGTGTGCTCCACTGTCCCCGGGCGTGACCTGGGCTCCAGCCTACCTTGGGCCTTGGGTACAGTGCCCACCAGGGCAGCAGCATCTGCCTCACAGGTCCTGGTTGGTGGTTGGTAATTAAACTGCACATCACTCTCTTCTAACTGCCATTCATTTCCTGACAACTGAGTTAATCCACCAGAGCCTCATCCACAGCCACAGCCAACATCTGCCTTGTGGAAGGGGTGACCACAGGGATAATTCAGGATCGGTGAAAAACCACTGAGACCCCATCACTGCTGACAGCAAGCCGCCTGCTGCTATGCTGCACTGGCAACCAATGGCATTCGAAAAGCCACACGTCACACCAGGCTTTACGTGGGACGGGGAGCACTTTAAAATCATACAATAGTAAAGACTACATTTCAAATCCTGTAAAACTCATCCCAGAAACAGGAGGGCCAGTCCTGATAGCACTCATAAATTTGAAAGGCATTTTTATTAGTTTCAAACATAGGGTGTGTGGTAAATAGGAGCAGGCATTCACGTGTGCCCCACTCATCAGCGGCGTCCACAATGAGCGTGCACGCAGAGTCCACCCTGAGCGTGCATGCATAGCGATGTGCAGTGAGCACTGCTACATCTCATTACATTCAGCCTCCCAAGATGCTGGTCTGAAAATGCAAACAGCTTTCCTACTGCAGAAAAAGAGTCCAGTGTGCGTGAAGACATTCAGAATTTGTGTACGATGGGGCTAACGCAAACCACATGAGTTACAGCAAGTTCCAAATGATGACACAATTGTTCTTACACTTCTCAAAACTTTCTCCAATTTAAATGTCTAGGGATGAAAGGACCATGGGAAAAAAGGTGGCAAGGCTAAGTTTAGGGCCTTTGGATGAGAATTCTTGCAGGTTGGGCTCCTGCCTTTGTCTCAGTTCCCTGCTGCTTGTCTTCCTGCCATCTTGCTCTTCCGCGCCTGACTGTCACCCAGATGGGGGGTGGGAGCAGCAGGAACACGCTGAGAGGCAGCACCGCGCGCCCTCGGATCCTGGACGAGCACGCGGGCACGGCACCCCTGCAGGTCTCGCACTGTGAGCCAGCCCCACTGCTCCCACTAGTGTGATTGTCTGTGATATCGAAAGACTGCCAGTATCAAGATGGGTTTCCTCCTCCTCCTCTCGGGAAGTGCACTAAAAACTGAGGCTCATTCTATTTCCTGGAGAGGTCACTGCTGCAGAAGACCCCAAAGACTCGGTGCTCCTGAAAGACCCTTTCCAGCCCTGTCGGCTGCTGGCTAACAAGGTGGCCCCCAGAAAATACCTGGCTTTTCCCTCTGGAGGGGCGTCTTTGCACTGATGACGTTTTCTGTTAGTTCACGCACATTACATGGAGACAGCAAACTCTCAACATCTCTTAAAGCAGCGATTTGCCCCAAAACCATGAGTGTGTGATTTTTATAGTCAAGGGAAACTTCTGAATCTGGTGTTAAGAAAAAAATAATGATTTTAACGTCTTAACACATTAAATTGAATTAAAGACCGAAATCATCTTAAGTGGTACATGGAACGCTCTCCGCGTTTTTAAAAGGCAAACACGTAACAGTGGCAAACAGCATGAAGAGCAGTTTTAAGGTTGGAAAAGTCAGTAAGGAAGCGTGGCAGCAGAAGGGAAATTACAGAGCACCCGTCTCTAGAGGGAGAATCCCCCAGGACTCCAAGCTGCATAATTCTGAGATTCCATAAAGATCTTTCTAAACAGTACTTTAAACCTGGAAGCCAACGGGATTTCTAGACATGTTTCTAGACATGTTTTAAAATCTGCCTCTGTAAGCTGGCCCCTCACTGACATTATATGAAGTGCCAACAGAGAAAAAGAGGATGGCTTTAAATGGAGAGTTGGAATCACTGGCATCAATAAGATGAATTCACAGCACCACAACTCAGAACACATTCCCTCAGTGCATTTGCATCCAGGATCTGCATTTCAGAATAAAAGAGGACGACTCACCTTTCCTCTCGGAGCGTCTCCTGCGCCTCCTCTTACACCGGCGGCCCCTGATGCTGAGAACGGTCCCCATAGCCTGGGTCCCCGTGATGAGCGAGCCAGCCCGGGGCAGCCCGGCCCTAGTCTGGCCCCGCAGCCACTGGGGTGGACGCTCAGCCAACCTTCGGAGCTGCACAGCTGTGACGGCTGCCCAGGGACACGTGGGAGGGCGGCTCCTTCCCCGCCCCAGGCTCGCTCATCAGAGGCAGACGGAGGGGCCACCAGCCAGAGGGTGACCTGGGACTCTCAACCCTGAAACCCAGGCAGGGACATGACCCTGAAAGGGAAGGACAGACATGCTCTCTCTGGCAAACAGAATCCGACCTGAAAAAGCCCAGCATCTTCAAATACACAGAACCCTCAAGTAATGAAGTAGAACTGCCAGGAGACCAGTTCACAAAACACACTGCTCTAAGTAACGCAGCCAGGCAGAACACACAGGGGGTCAGGATCCCGTCTGGGGACACTGCCGCCGCCCTGCATGTGGGCGCCAGGCCAGGCAGTGCCACTCGCCCCTTGCCATGCATCCAGGCACACAATCACGCGCGCGCGCGGACGTACACACACAGAGGCACATCTCGGGGCATGGGACCCCCACACTTGGGCTAGCCCAGCACAACCCATGCCTTTGGCCCCCCTCATCCAGACAGGCAGTGTAGACATCCTCCCATGTCTAGGGGGCCCTGTCCTCCGAACAAAAGGCAGCTGCAGCCGGGAGGACGTGAATGGCACAGTCCTTCAGCCAAAGAAAAGTCAATCAATGTGTCTAACTCTTCTTTACAACATGACTGACTGTGTCTTGCAAAAAAAAGGATGCAGATCCTTTCCCGGTAATGCAAGCATCCTTTTTACAACTTAGTATTCCAAAGATGCACATGAATTAACAACGGATTCACCAACTGCACGCAGAGCTGAGCCATGTCTTGTCACGTCGAGCAGCTCCTATTACCTTAGACTTGTGGGTGTGCCCATCCAAATGTGCCCCACAGAAGAGGTTGCCCTGCACAGCTCCCTCCCCGAGGCTCCAGGCAGTGGGCACTAGGGGAACAGAATCCACCCCTGGCCTGGGGTGGGGGTGGGGTGGAGGGACCAGAGTGCAAACCCGAGTGGTGCGCCAGCTTGGTGGGCAGAGCCCAGGGACTGTCCCCAGCCACAGGCACAGCCGTTCATGCTGCTGATGGAGGCGGTCAGCTAACTCTGATTTCCTGGACTCTGTCCAGTATTTTTCCATGTGGCATCCATATACCACATGGCACATTACTTTAACTATATTTTCTTTTTGCTGATGCTCTGGCATGGGGAGAGGCTTTGCTGACCCCAAGAGAGACTGCCCCTCCCCAGTGAGCCAATTCTCAGAGACAGCAGAGGGCTCAGCCAGGAGCAGTGCAAACCCCAGTGCCCACCACCATCCAACCTCTCCCCAGACCCCTCTGCCCTCAGGCAGGGACCAGGTCACCAGAAGTCACTGCTCCAGCCCAAAGCCTGTCAGCATGACCCAAACTGGTCAGTCCTGCGTGGTTGACTCTGCCCTGCCTTGCTGTTCCCATGCTGTTATTCAGTTGCTAACACAACAAAGTCATGTCCGACTCTGCAACCCCATGGACTGTAGCACGCCAGGCTTCCCTGTCCTTCACTATCTTCCAGAGTTTGCTCAAATTCATGTCCATTGAGTCAGTGATGCCATCCAACCTTTTCATCCTGTGTCATCCCCTTCTCCTACCTTCAATCCTTTCCAGCATCAGGGTTTTTTCCAATGAGTCAGCTCTTCGCATCAGGTGGCCAAAGTATTGGAGCTTCAGCTTCAACATCAGTCCTCCCAATGAATATGCAGGGTTGATTTCCTTTAGGATGGACAGCTTTGATCTCCTTGCTGTCCAAGGGACACTCAAGAGTCTCCTCCAACACCACAGTTCAAAAGCATCAGTTCTTTGGTGCTCAGCCTTCTTTATGATCCAACTCTCACATCCGTACATGACTACTGGAAAAACCATAATTTCAACTATATGGAACTTAGTAGGCAAAGTGATATCGCTGTTTTCTAATATGCTATCTAGGACTGTTATAGCTTTTCTTCCAACAAGCAAGTGTCTTTTAATTTCATAGCTGCAGTCACTGCCCATAGCAATTTTGGAGCCCAAGAAAAGAAAATCTGTCACTGTATCCACTTCTCCCCCAAATATTAGGCGTGAAGTGATGGGACTGGATGTCATGATCTTAGTTTTTTGAATGTTGAGTTTTAAGCTCTTTCACCCTCATCAAGAAGTTATTTAGTTCTTCTTTCCTTTCTGGTATTAGAGTAGTATCATTTGCATATCTGAGGTTGTTATTTCTCCTGGCAATCTTGATTCCAGCCTGTGATTCATCCAGCATGGTATTTCACATGATGCACTCTTGTGGTTCAGCTGGTAAAAAATCTGCCTGCAATGTGGGAGACCTGGGTTAGGAAGATCCCCTGGAGAAGGAACAACTACCCAATCCAGTATTCTGGCCTGGAGAACTCCATGGACTATACAGTCCACGGAGTCACAAAGAGTTGGACACAACTGAGTAACTTTCACTCGCTCACTCTGCATAAAAGTTAAATAATCAGGGTGACAATGTACAGCCTTGACGTACATACTCTTTTCCCAATGTGGAACCAGTCTGTTGTTCCATGTCTGGTTCTAACTGCTGTTTTCTGACCTGCACACAAATTTCTCAGAAGACAAGTAAGGTGGTCTGGTATTATATTTCTTTAAGAATTTTCCACAGTTTGTTGTGATCCACACAGTCAGAGGCTTTAGCATAGTCAATGAAACAGAAGTAGATGTTTTTTGGAATTCTCTTGCTTTTTCTATGATCCAACACATGTTGGCAATTAGATCTTGGTTCCTTTACCTTTTCTAAATCCAGCTTGTACATGTAGAAGTTCTTGGTTCACATACTATTGAACTGTAACTTGAAAGATTTGAGCATTACCTTGCTAGCATGTGAAATGAGTGCAACTGTGCAGTAGTTTGAACATTCTTTAGCATTCCCTTTCTTCGAGATTGGAATGAAAACTGACCTTTTCCAGTCCTGTGGCTCTATTGCTGAATTTCCCAAATCTGCTGGCATATTGAGTGCAGTACCTTAATAGCATCATCTTTTAGGATTTGAAATAGCTCAGCTGGCACTCCATCACCTCCACTAGCTTTGTTTGTAGTGATGCCTCCTAAGACCCACTTGACTTAGCCTTTCAGGATGTCTGGCTCAAGGTCCGTGATCACACCATTATGGTTAGCTGGGTCATTCGTATAGTTCTTCTGTGTATTCTGGTCACTTCCTCTTAACATCTTCTGCTTCTGTTAGCTGTCCCCGTGCAAACTCCCCAAAAGGCCTTCTCACTGCTTTACCCCTCCAGACCCCAGTGGGTGCTACCATGTTCTGCAGGGCATGTGTGCAGCCAGGCCTCTCCAGGGCACCCACTGCTCACGATGATCCCATGGGTGCAAGAGGACACAGTTTGGTTCTCAAGACACTTGGTGTGATGACATTGAGTCCATTTAGGTTCCTTTCAACTAAAGGGCACGTAACAGTCTATGAGACACAAGGGCAAGCTAGCTTCCTACAAACGTGTGCACAAGCCCACTTCACACCCGCTCTACATTCATATCAAGAGGCAGGCAAAGTGGCGGTTACATCCATACAGTCTTCACTTCAGAAACTGATAGCTTGCTTTTTCTCATCAAACGACATGACCCAATGCACAATGAATCTTCATCAAGTAATGAATGCCACATTCTCAAGAGTAAGCGTGAGGCAGAATCCACCAGAATGACAAGGCGAGTGGGGCTCTGACCATGCTGAGCCTGTGGCTGTTGTCAGGTGGGGCCCTCAAGGAGCACCGTGCTTCTCTCTGCGTCTTAATTTATCTCAGAGCCACTCCACAGAGTCCCCAGAGGTGAAGTAATGACCTCTCATTGCATCTATTATAGTCTTCTTTCTTCCCACTTCCTTCTTCCACCTTTAGGATCATTTAAGAGAAGTGTAAAAATAGAATTCCCATGTTCATGAGAATCAAGAGATTCACAGCAGAATGGCAATGATTTGCTGTTTCAGATAGGGATTCCAGAATCATTAAATTGACAGTTTATAATCTAAAAAAATACTTCAAAGCTCTTTTTCTAATTTAAAAATACATCAATTTCGGACTTCAGCTGTCACATCTTTGCAAGTTAATAACTACTGAATTCCAAGAGAGAGTCATAAATAGTCAGACACCATTTAGCATCTGACATTCCTGGTACCTAATTAACTTTATTTTTATCCAAGTCCTAGAGTAAAGACACCAAAATTTAATGTTCCTAGACTATTAATCTAGAATAAGACTCTTGAAAACTATTTTTCTACACTTACAAGAAGGAAAAAAAAAAGTTTACTCTATTAGAATTCTAAACCCTCTAAATGAGTCAGTTATTCATTAGTTACTCATATATAATCAACACATGGGAAATTGTAACAGTACTTGATTTAATATTAATATTATGGCACCTGAGAAATATCTCTTAATAAGAAAAGCAGCACTCACTCCCTCCCTCGTCCGGCCGTCCTCTGGGGAGGAGCGGGCGCGGGGCAGGGCTGAGGAGGCAGACAGGGCAGGAGGCCAGTGCCAACAGCCCCAGCGGCTCCGAGCCCGCCAGCGGCTGAGGTGAGAAAGAGCCAGACTCCCCAGTGGAGTGGAGCAGCACGGCAGGCGGGCCGGCCTGAAGGCTCGGGTCTGGGGTGAAGGGAAAGGATGCCTGGCTTTCAGCCTGAGCGCCCAGAAGGACGGAGCTGCTGAGCCCAGAGGCCTGTGGGGGGTGGGGGTGGGTCACTGGGGGTTCACTCTGATGTGCCAAGCTGGAGATGAGGTAGTCCCCCAGAAGATGCGGGGGGACCCAGGGTCTGAGTACAGAGAGCAAGAGAAAGGTCTGGGCTGGAGACTCAGGTGTGGGACTCCCCTACACAGAGAGGAGGTGAGAGTCTTGAGTGTGGATGGGATACACGCTGCTGCTGGGCGGTTGGGAGAGGAGCAGCCACGAGGTGGTGTGCATAGGGCAGGTTTCTCCACTGACCACCGCCTGTCGGTCACTGCCCGTGCTTTCGCTCACTTAAACATCACCAAATCTCGGGAAAGAAGACTCTGCAATGGCCGCATGAGGGGCAGCCTGGACCCAACCACCATCTGTTTCACAACCAGAAGGGATGCCAGTCAAGCCTCTGTGAGGGAGTCGGGCAGTGCAGCCTGATTACAGCACGGGACCGCCCTGCGGAGGCCGGGCTCCACCTCCTACTGGCCTGGGGCCACAGGAGCTTCTCCCCCTCCCGGCTCCCTGGTGGCGGTGAAGGCTCCCTCCAGGCTTGCTGGGGAGGCCACGGGGACGGTGCGCAGGGAGGGCGGGGACCCTCAGCTTCAGCTGCTCCTGCATTAGCAGCACCGCTTTACAGAGGAGCCTGCCAGCTGGAAAGGCTCAGTGACCTGTCCACAGCCACAACTGGGCAGCCGGCAGGACCCTGCTCAGAACCCAGCCCAGCTCAGACGCAGCACTTCAACCTCTGCAACACCGCCAACATAGCAAAAGCACAGCCACTCAGGTTTACTTTTTTAGTGTATTAAGATTCTACAGTATTGTCAAAATGACACGCCCATATTTCTCTAACGTTGCACGTTTCTACTTTCTCTGGCAGAACAGTTTCAAGCAGACTAAGGTGAACGCAGTTGTCAGTCTACTTCCAACGTTGCTCCACTCAGTTAAGATCACGGATTCAAGTGGGCTTTTCCCATTTTCTTTTAAAGTGACTTTACCAAGGAACTTTGGATTAAAATAAAACTCTACACAGCTCAAATAAGTAAAGCAGGTGTTGAATCTGAAAAAAAAAAAAAAAAAAAGCAGGGAGACCCTTGAATTGAAATTAGGCCCTGAAATTAGTTCCAATAGCCAATCATGGTAGACAGTGACTGCAGCCATGACATTAAAAGATGCTTGCTTCTTGGAAGAAAAGCTATGACAAACAGGCAGCATATTTAAAAACGGAGACATCACTTGGCCAACAAAGGTCCTTATAGTCAAGGCTATGGTTTTTCCAGCAGTCATGTATGAATGTGAGAGCTGGACCATAAAGAAGGCTGAGCACTGAAGAATTGATGCTTTCGAACTGTAGTGCTAGAGAAAACTCTTGAGAGTCCTTTGCACTGCAAGATCAAACCAGTCAATCCTAAAGGAAATCAACCCTGAATATTAATTGGAAGGCCTGATGCTGAAGCTGAAGCTCCAATACTTTGGCTACCTGATGGGAAGAGTTGACTCTTTGGAAAAGACCCTGATGCTGGCAAAGATTGAGGGCAGGAGAAGGGGGTGATAGACGAGATGGTTGAATGGCATCACTGACTCAGTGGACATGAGTTTCAGCAAGACAGTACTCAAGATCCAGGAGACAGTGGAGGACAGGGGCCTGGCATGCTACCATTCATGGGGTTGCAAAGGGTTGGACACAACGGAGTAACTGAACAAAGTCACCTATAGCAAGGAAGTAGCCACAGATGGTGGTAGGCAGATGGCTTTCAAGTGTTCCACCACCTTGACGGAGGTGATCCACAGTGGCCATAGTGGCCCGTGGATGAGTGCCCGCAGCAGAGGCCATCTAAACCTAAGAGGCCTGGGCTGTGCGGGGAGGGCTCGGACACCTAGCTAAAGATGAAAGGAAACTCTGAAATAAACACTGCCATCAAGTTTGAACATAAATTTGAATCTAAACTGAGTACACAATTGATAGTCATGATTAGATAGGTAATTTTTTCTCTACTGTATATTTTTAAACTTTTATTTATTTTTTAATTAAAGGATAATTGCTTTACAAAATTTTGTTGTTTTCTCTCAAACATCAACATGAATCAGTCATAGGTATACATAGTTCAGTTCAGTCGCTCAGTCGTGTCCGACTCTTTGTGACCCCGTGAATCACAGCACGCCAGGCCTCCCTGTCCATCACCAACTCCCGGAGTTCACTCAGACTCGCGTCCATCGAGTCAGTGATGCCATCCAGCCATCTCATCCTCTGTCATGCCCTTCTTCTCCTGCCCCCAATCCCTCCCAGCATCAAAGTCTTTTCCAATGAGTCAACTCTTCGCATGAGGTGGCCAAAGTACTAGAGTTTCAGCTTTAGCATCATTCCTTCCAAAGAAATCCCAGGGTTGATCTCCTTCAGAATGGACTGGTTGGATCTCCTTGCAGTCCAAGGGACTCTCAAGAGTCTTCTCCAACACCACAGTTCAAAACATCCATTCTTTGGTGCTCAGCCTTCTTCACAGTCCAACTCTCACATCCATACATGACTACTGGAAAAACCATAGCCTTGACTAGATGGACCTTTGTAGGAAAGCAATGTCTCTGCTTTTGAATATGCTATCTAGGTTGGTCATAACTTTTCTTCCAAGGAGTAAGCGTCTTTTAATTTCATGGCTGCAATCACCATCTGCAGTGATTTTGGAACCTAGAAAAATAAGTCTGACACTATTTCCACTGTTTCCCATCTATTTCCCATGAAATGATGGAACCAGATGCCATGATCTTCGTTTTCTGAATGTTGAGCTTTAAGCCTTATATTATTTAGCTAAACATACAGTCTGGAACCAATGGTTTTTCTTTAAAATCTATAAAGGTAACCCTTTGGGCCTTTATCCTCTCTAAAACAGAAAAATTGAACAAAATGATCCTAAGATTCCTTTTAGCCCTAAAATTCTATGACATCTGAATCTCTTGTTGTTCAGTCAGCAGGTGTTTTGTTGAGAGCTTCCCCTGGAACCTGTGGATCATATAAAGGAAAGTAGCTGTAATCTACCTGGGAAGAGAAAATGAACAGAATCACCTGGTGGGCAATGGCAAATCCTAGAAAGGCCAGGTAGAGCATGGGCTACAAGTGGAGGAGGAGTTGGGAAGAGTGAGACCAATGGGTGCCAGAAAAATGCTGGTGCCCGAGATTGGGAAGGGAATTAGATGCTTGATAGAATTTTGTTAGAAGAGAAATTTTCAGGAAATGTGTGAATCCTGATTTTTCTCTTTTTTTTTGTTATTCTTTATTTTTTCTTGGCTGTACTGAGCCTTTGATTTAGGTCATACCTGAATGGTCTAGTGGTTTTCCCTACTTTCTTCAATTTGAGTCTGAATTTGGCAATAAGGAGTTCATGATCTGAGCCACAGTCAGCTCCCGGCCTTGTTTTTGTTGACTGTATAGAGCTTCTCCATCTTTGGCTGCATAGAATATAATCAATCTGATTTCGGTGTTGACCATCTGGTGATGTCCACGTGTAGAGTCTTCTCTTGTGTTGTTGGAAGAGGGTGTTTGCTATGACCAGTGCATTTTCTTGGCAAAACTCTATTAGTCTTTGCCCTGCTTCATTCTGCATTCCAAGGCCAAATTTGCCTGTTATTCCAGGTGTTTCTTGAATTCCTACTTTAGCATTCCAGTCCCCTATAATGAAAAGGAATCTTTTTTGGGTGTTAATTCTAAAAAGTCTTGTAGGTCTTCATAGAACCATTCAACTTCAGCTTCTTCAGCGTTACTGGCTGGAGCATAGACTTGGATTACTGTGATATTGAATGGTTTGCCTTGGAAACGCACAGAGATCATTCTGTCGTTTTTGAGATTGCATCCAAGTACTGCATTTCGGACTCTTTTGTTGACCATGATGGCTACTCCATTTCTTCTGAGGGATTCCTGCCCGCAGTAGTAGATATAATAGTCATCTGAGTTAAATTCACCCATTACAGTCCATTTTAGTTCGCTGATTCCTAGAATGTCGACGTTCACTCTTGCCATCTCCTGTTTGACCACTTCCAATTTGACTTGATTCATGGACCTGACATTCCAGGTTCCTATGCAATATTGCTCTTTACAGCATCGGACCTTGCTTCTATCACCAGTCACATTCACAGCTATGGATGTTTTTCTTTAAACATTAGTTTTCGAAGCATCCTTTAAAATGCTTTAGCTATTACTGATTATTAATAACAAATTAGAATATAAACTTTTTAAAATACAAAGTAAATCTGGCTGGTTCTTCAAAGAAAACAGAGTGACTTTGCTCAATCTAGAGTAGAAAACCTCTGGCCTAGTTGATCTATTTATAAATGATTCTAGGGTTGTCATTTTTTAACTGGGTATGTGTAGATGAAAGAGCTGATGTGAACATATGTATGTACAAGGAAGGTTCAGTTCAGTTCAGTTGCTCAGCCGTGTCTGACTCTTTGTGACCCATGGACTGCAGCATGCCAGGCTTCCCTGTCCATCACCAACTCCCAGAACTTGCTCAAACTCATGTCCATTGAGTTGGTGATGCCATCCAATTGAAAGAGCTGATGTGAACATATGTATGTACAAGGAAGGTTCAGTTCAGTTCAGTTGCTCAGCCGTGTCTGACTCTTTGTGACCCATGGACTGCAGCATGCCAGGCTTCCCTGTCCATCACCAACTCCCAGAACTTGCTCAAACTCATGTCCATTGAGTTGGTGATGCCATCCAAACACCTTATCCTCTGTTGTCCCCTTCTCCTCCTGCCTTCAGTCTTGCCCAGCATCAGGGTCTTTTCCAGTGAGTCAGTTCTTTGCATCAAGTAGCCAAAGTATTGGAGCTTCAGCTTCACCATCAGTCCTTCCAAAGAATATTCAGGATTGATTTCCTTTAGGATAGATTGGTTTGATCTCCACGCAGTCCAAGGAACTCTCAACAGTCTTCAATACCACAGGACAAAAGCATCAATTCTTTGGCACTCAGCTTTTTTTATGGTCCAACTCTTACATCCATACATAACTACTGGAAAAACCAGAGCTTTGACTAGATGGACCTTTGCTGGTAAAGTCTCTGCTTTTTAATATGCTGCCTAGGTTGGTCACAGCTTTTCTTCCAAGGAGCAAGTATCCTTTAATTTCATGGCTGCAGTCACCATCTGCAGTGATTCTGGAGCCCAAGAAAAGAAAGTCTGTCACAATGAAGGTACAAGAGGACAAAAGTGACCAGATTTGACTAAAAACTTCAGCAAGACTGAAGGGGAAGAAACAACTTGAAAAGAGATCAGAGGCGTGAAAGCCTGGACCGAAGGTGGCGCCTGAGGCATGCAATTCATGAGCCTGAGGAACAGACACACGAGGGGCACACTCAGAGCTGCAAGAGAGGAAACATCTCAGGGTGTGAAGATCCGAATCTGCCACCAAATGGATGCCATGTGCAAGGAGACGGCAATAAAAGGCAACAACGAAAACCCACATCTTTGTCACTGAAATCCATGACTAGAGAGTGCCAATGGAGTTGAGACCAAAGCAGTCTGGTTACTGAGGCAATGGAGCTGGTCTGGAGGGCAGTGGCAGGGTGTCACCCAGTCTGAGAGGGGGTGACCCATCTCAGGTCCCTCAAGCTGATCACCTACGAAGGTGGGAGCCTAGGAGACCCCGAGTTCCAGGGTGGGGCAGCCTGCAGGCCTCACCCCACCTGCAGATCTGTATCCTCAAACTGACAGGAGGCCCTCAGGAGACGTGAGTGTCATCCTGGACGGACGTTCACAGGGAGGTGTGGGAACAGGTCCCTTACTCACTCTGGCCCGCAGGGATCTCTACTGGCTGGAGTGTGCCTTCATCCCCAAAGTCTAGCACCCTGGGATCTCATAGGCAGAATCTGAGCCACGACTTGGAGGCCCTGGATTACACCATGGACCCCGGTTACCGCCTGGCCAGCCCCAATCCCCCTCCCCCTGGTGCACACTGCTGCAAGGTCAGCCTCAGCAGAGCAAGTGAGGGTGGGGACAGGACGACAGAGTGGGCGTGGCTTCAACACAGCCGTAGGGCTGCAAGACGCAGGTTTATGGAAGAGGAATTTTAAACCTGAAGCAGTCACATTATTTCTTCACTTTAGGAAGTGAAGAGTTGGCAACTCTTCACTAAAGATCAAACACACACAGACAAATTCTGGTTAGTCTTATTAAAATCAGCAATCTGTTACCACACATTTAGAACTTGAGAGTACAGACTGGGATTTTTTTTTTCTTTTGCATTTTTTCTTAACTATTGCCTACGTGAAATATTAAGCTAAAATAGTAGAACTACAGAATTATGTTACACATAAATAAGCAAAGCAATACTTTTTTTAAAGATGAGAACAAATTATGCAACTGTGTTTTCCAGGTCTGTAACACAGACTCAATTCATTAGTATGCTGCTGCTAAGTTGCTTCAGTTGTGTCCAACTCTGTGCGACTCCGTAGATGGCAGCTCACCAGGCTCCCCCGTCCCTGGGATTCTCCAGGCAAGAACACTGGAGTGGGCTGCCATTTCCTTCTCCAATGCATGAAAGTGAAAAGTGAAAGTGAAGTCGCTCAGTCATGTCTGACTCCTAGCGACCCCCCGGACTGCAGCCCACCAGGCCCCTCCATCCATGGGATTTTCCAGGCAAGAGTACTGGAGTGGGTTGCCACTGCCTTCTCCGATTTATTAGTATAGTTAAACATAAATTATTTGATAAAATTTATAAATCAGGTCATTCAGTAAACTAAACTAGCCATAAGTATTCCATGCCATTGTCTCCTGGCTCCTTTAAAACGGTTAAAACAAAGCCAGTGAACCGAAACTTTCCTGCACTTTTCCTTAGGAAGTTGGTATCTGGGTTCAGGATGTGAAACAGGCTTCTCTAGCTATCGCAGCACGACCCCACAGCACCACCTACTGTCTGAAGGCGTCCACCTGCGCCTCTGGGCACGCTGGACAGTGCGGTCAGCCCTCTCCACTGTCCTGGCTCTCTGTCCGTGGCAGGTGATGACACAGAACAGCACCAACAGACAAGGCCATGCTGCGATGAGGGTGGATGGGGACATCTGAGCGGGCCAGAGGGCGCCTCTGGGAGGAAGGAGACGCGGCGGTGCTGTGCCATGTGCACACGCCGTCGGCACACGTCTAACTGCTCACAGAAAAGCGATTTTTATTGCATGTCAATATCTCAATAAAGTCAGCTTTTAAAAAAATCCCCGAAAAAAAAATTGAGAAAGTCATCATTCAATTTGAAACAAAATAAAAGGAATGTAGACTTCAAGAAGAAGGAATGAATGGATTCCAAACACAGAATGAATCTGTTGGAAAAGACTGGAAAGCCCGGTCTCTCTCATCAGGACCAGAGGACGGTGCCACCAGCTCTCGCTGCTACAGCTGACATATCTCGTGAGGAGACTGGGCTGGGAAGCCGGCAAACTGCCCCAAGCACAGAGCTGTGTCAGGGAGGCCAAGGTCCAAACTCGGGCTGTAGCCACTTCTCACAGCCCACTCCACCACCCCAGACAATGCAAGAATGCAGGAAGAAGAGGGTAACACTGAACAAAAAAGGCACGACCCAATGATAAGGCTAGTTAAAGTGCCCTCCATGCCCCCACCCCGACAGCTGCAGCCCGCTTGGGCCCACCAGGCTGCTGGGATCCTCTCCTGTCCCCAATCCCCTGCTCCATGCCCACCTCCCTGTACCGTCTGCTTGGAAAATATACAATGTCCAGGACTCCCCACCTCCATGAAGCCTGCAGCCCCTGCCTGGAGAGGCCGCCTGCCTCTGCCCCCACTCTTGTCACAGCAGCAGCAGACACCCCTGCAATCACTTGCTTCCTACCCACCCCCAGCCACGTCCATCCTCCAGGGCCTGCCTATGTGGCACTGCAGAGGCCTGAGTGCCACCAGGAACCAAGAGACCCGCCCTGTCCACTAAGCAGCTCTGGGCTTTGTTCTTCCAGAATGGGGCCCACGGAGCTCTCATCACTGCTGCCAGTTGCCACATGACAAACTCCAAGGAGTGATGAGAGACCACATGGAATGTCCCAGTTCATGTTCAAAAGGTGGACCACAAACCCAGCAGTGGTCCACAGCGTCCTGGGCACAGCCAAGGGTGCATTAATAAGATGGTCAGGAAACATCAATCTTCTAGAATTCTCCATGTGCACCAGAGGGGCTACTGCTGCTGCTAAGTCACTTCAGTCATGTCCAACTCTGTGCGATCCCATAGACAGCAGCCCACCAGTCCCCCATCCCTGGGATTCTCCAGGCAAGAACACTGGAGTGGGTTGCCATTTCCTTCTCCAGTGCATGAAAGTGAAAAGTGAAAGTGAAGTCGCTCAGTCGTGTCCAACTCTTAGCGACCCCATGGACTGAAGCCCACCAGGCTCCTCCGTCCATGGGATTCCCCAGGCAAGAGTACTGGAGTGGGGTGCCACTGCCTTCTCCACAGGAGGGGCAGGGGGTCTCATAGATTCAGCCTTTCAAATTTTAGAGTGGTGACTACGTAACAAACCCATCCACAAGGGGGCGGGTATTTTCCTGTGTCTACAATGATCGAGCCACAGAGGCTGGGATGGTTGGATGGTATCACTGACTCAATGGACACGAATCTGATTAAACTCCAGGAGATACTGGAGGACAGAGGAAACTGGTGAGCTGTAGTCCAAGAGGTCACAAAGACTTGGACACAACTTAGCAACTAAACAATATAAATGAATCTCTTAATTTTTCTTTTACACATCAGTCTTAAGTGTCTGATTCTATTATCTAGTATTGAGTCTAGTATTGACTAGAGCTCAAAACAGCTAGAAGAAAATCACCAATTAATCTCTAAGAACAACAGATGCAACGGCACACAACACTGCAAAGGCAACTGAACTTTTATTTGCCAAGTTGTACTTCTGAGGTTGCGCTGGGCTTGGGTGCTCAGTTGTGTCTGACTCTTGGCAACCCCATGGACTGTAGTCTGCCAGACTCCTCTGTCCATGGGATTCTCCACAGCAAGAAAACTGGACTGGGTTGCCATGCCATCCTCCAGGGGAATCTTCCCAACCCAGGGATCAAACCCAGGTCTCCCGCGTTGCAGGCAGATTCTTTACTGTCTGAGCCCCCAGGGAAGCCCACTCATGAGGTTAACTGTGCACTATTTTGCCTGCAGCCACCCTCAGCCAGGGATACGCAGAGAAGGCACATGGGGGCCCCTCCTGGGTCCTCGCTGGGATGCTGCCCCCTGGGAGAGGTCCCACCCCTGGCCTGCAGGTCCCCCTCACAGCCAGTGCTGCCTGGTGGCAACCATGACTGTCCTCTGCTTCCAGCAGCATCAGTGGGTGCTGTCTGTCCCACCCACCCTGGTCCCAAGGGCCTCAGTTAGTGCCTGCCCACAGGTGTAAGGCACATATCTGCTAGATAAATGACAGACTGGGTCCAGAGGGCAACAGAGATCTTCCTTGAACACTGTTGCAGGTGCTAAAAAGCGTCACTCAGACATTCCCTGCCATCTGAGCCCCTACCTGAAGCCCTGGAGCTGAGAAAGAAGGAGCATTAGGGGCCCAGGACATTGAAGGGGGCACCCCTAGTTATGCAAGATCAGCCAGGAGATCATGAACCCAGGGCCTGGGCAGCACCATCACCCACCATGAGGGGTGGGGAGGAGGCCGGAGCTGGACCGTGGTCAGGGGCGACAGCCTGGGGAGAGTCCTCCCAGCAGGTGAGCTCCAGGTGGGGGGAGAAGATGGAGTTCTTCCCTCCCCCCAGCTCCAGGCCCTGGTCCACTCACCCCAGCCTCGCCCCATCCCCAGGCCCCCCAGAAGTCCATCTGTAGCTCCCTCCACGCACCTGACCACCTAGCAGGCCCCCATCCTTCCCAGCCTGTCTGATGGGCAGTGAGACACAGAAGCAGGCCAGCAGTTCCAGAATGGCCTCCTGGCTCTGCTGATGAGCCCGAGTCCATGGGATTCCCCAGGCAAGAGTACTGGAGTGGGGTGCCACTGCCTTCTCCACAGGAGGGGCAGGGGGTCTCATAGATTCAGCCTTTCAAATTTTAGAGTGGTGACTACGTAACAAACCCATCCACAAGGGGGCGGGTATTTTCCTGTGTCTACAATGATCGAGCCACAGAGGCTGGGATGGTTGGATGGTATCACTGACTCAATGGACACGAATCTGATTAAACTCCAGGAGATACTGGAGGACAGAGGAAACTGGTGAGCTGTAGTCCAAGAGGTCACAAAGACTTGGACACAACTTAGCAACTAAACAATATAAATGAATCTCTTAATTTTTCTTTTACACATCAGTCTTAAGTGTCTGATTCTATTATCTAGTATTGAGTCTAGTATTGACTAGAGCTCAAAACAGCTAGAAGAAAATCACCAATTAATCTCTAAGAACAACAGATGCAACGGCACACAACACTGCAAAGGCAACTGAACTTTTATTTGCCAAGTTGTACTTCTGAGGTTGCGCTGGGCTTGGGTGCTCAGTTGTGTCTGACTCTTGGCAACCCCATGGACTGTAGTCTGCCAGACTCCTCTGTCCATGGGATTCTCCACAGCAAGAAAACTGGACTGGGTTGCCATGCCATCCTCCAGGGGAATCTTCCCAACCCAGGGATCAAACCCAGGTCTCCCGCGTTGCAGGCAGATTCTTTACTGTCTGAGCCCCCAGGGAAGCCCACTCATGAGGTTAACTGTGCACTATTTTGCCTGCAGCCACCCTCAGCCAGGGATACGCAGAGAAGGCACATGGGGGCCCCTCCTGGGTCCTCGCTGGGATGCTGCCCCCTGGGAGAGGTCCCACCCCTGGCCTGCAGGTCCCCCTCACAGCCAGTGCTGCCTGGTGGCAACCATGACTGTCCTCTGCTTCCAGCAGCATCAGTGGGTGCTGTCTGTCCCACCCACCCTGGTCCCAAGGGCCTCAGTTAGTGCCTGCCCACAGGTGTAAGGCACATATCTGCTAGATAAATGACAGACTGGGTCCAGAGGGCAACAGAGATCTTCCTTGAACACTGTTGCAGGTGCTAAAAAGCGTCACTCAGACATTCCCTGCCATCTGAGCCCCTACCTGAAGCCCTGGAGCTGAGAAAGAAGGAGCATTAGGGGCCCAGGACATTGAAGGGGGCACCCCTAGTTATGCAAGATCAGCCAGGAGATCATGAACCCAGGGCCTGGGCAGCACCATCACCCACCATGAGGGGTGGGGAGGAGGCCGGAGCTGGACCGTGGTCAGGGGCGACAGCCTGGGGAGAGTCCTCCCAGCAGGTGAGCTCCAGGTGGGGGGAGAAGATGGAGTTCTTCCCTCCCCCCAGCTCCAGGCCCTGGTCCACTCACCCCAGCCTCGCCCCATCCCCAGGCCCCCCAGAAGTCCATCTGTAGCTCCCTCCACGCACCTGACCACCTAGCAGGCCCCCATCCTTCCCAGCCTGTCTGATGGGCAGTGAGACACAGAAGCAGGCCAGCAGTTCCAGAATGGCCTCCTGGCTCTGCTGATGAGCCCATAAGGTCTCCCCGTGAGTATGCTCACAGCGCCTCTAACTGTCTATCCTGCACTGAGTGCTGAGACAACGGCCACGGTGACACCCTCAGGGCTTCCTTGGGCACCGGGAGTGCCAAGCAGCAAGAACGGGGAGAGGGTGAGCAGGGGAGGGTTCCCCAGGAACCAGCCTCTCCACTCCGGCTTCAAGTCCACATACGCAGACTCAGTCAAGGGCTGCTGCCAGGGTCTCAGTCTCTAGGCTGCACATATCTTGGGACAGGCCCCAGAAGTAGAACGCCAGGCCCACCTGGGGCTGCCCAGGTGCCCACCTTGCGGATGGTTCTGGGAGGATCCCCAGGTGGCTTTCGGGCTGGTGCAGGCCCAACCTCCAGACATGCTAGGTTTTGCTGCCAGTGGGCACTGCTTCATATGTTCACTGGCCATCCCTATATTTCTGGTGCCAAACCTGTGCCAGCTTTCCTGCCCTTTTTTCCCCACTGTCTTGCCCATATTGGCTTGTAGGGGCCCGTATGCATTATGTGCTCTAGAGACCACATGGGCCTCTGCCCGTCTGGTACACACCAATCAGATACACATCCTGTGAGGCACACACCGATGGCAGATACACACCTCAACCAGGCGCAGGTGCAGTAAGTTCCCCAGTCAGTGGGTGCTGGCAGCACACTTCATTCCACACCTCGCTTCTCCCTCCCCTCTGATGGTGGCAGAGCTGCAGACATGATGGGCCTACTGCCACAGGAGGCATGGGGAAGGGACGTGCAGATAAGATGAAGGTCCCGAATCAGCCAGCTGAGTTAGTGTAAAGTGGACTTCCCTAGGTGGGCTCACCCAATTAGGGTGGAGGAAAGAAATCCGTATGGGAGGCAGCAGAAGAGGCTCCCTCCCCTTCCCGTGTCCAGGGGTTGGGGCCAAAGGCCTGCATCCTGCAACCACAAGTAACTCAGTGGGCTGAGTAGGGCCCCTGGGCCTCTAAACTCTGGACCAGGTGAGAGCGGGAGCAAGGAATCTGGCCCTGACCCTGAGACGGCGGAGGACATTTGCTGCGGTTTGTTTCACAGTGACAAGTTAGTCCCCGGGCATGCTGACCACCAATGCTTCCAAGGACAGAACTGGGTTCACACTCCGCACTGCGCCAGCGGGTGACCTGCGGCGGCCGGGGAAGTATGGCTGACCTGACGTAGCCACGCCAACTGCACCAACCACAACCACTGTGCCAACCACGCCCACGACGCCGGCCACGCCCACCACACCGGCCACGCCCACGACCTGGGCTCACTGGACCCTGAGCGCGTCTCCTCCATGTGGCCTGGGGAAACAGGCCCTCACCGCCCCACGAGACAGGACACAAGCTTCCCAATGAGTGATGACTGGACCACCAAGGTTCACATGCAGAAGCCTCCAGGAGCAGAGCATGGTCCCCAGCAGGATCCGTTTCCCGCTTGGCTTCCTGGTTCCCGAGCAGAAGAGCGAACACTGGCAGACCTGAGCTGGGCAGACCTCGGCTCCCTGGGCAGCACCGGGGTCCCAAAGGGCCAGTCTCTGCCCCTGGCTGCCCAAGACCCGTGACCTCACAACAGGGGCGCTCCTGCCTGGATGCCCCTTGTTGAGCTGACGCTGATGAGTCAGGCAGGCCACACAAGGACACCTTCTCGGCAGCAGTGACTCATGCCAGAAGCACACTGAGACACTCTCCATTCTCAGCCAAACTTTTCTTCAGTTCACTGACCTTCAGGAGTGTTTGTAAACTGAAGTGTCATCTGTGTTAAACAGATTCTGTTAGCCAATAAATCACAGTAAGGGGGGAAAGTCAAGCTTCTACCCCAACATGTGAGGATTCAGCCACCTGCCTAAGCGCCAGGTGCCCTCGCAGCGCTGCCTCCCGCTTCCCCCACTGCTGATGTGTGAGGAGCACCTGGGGTCACCTGCACCTCAGGGCCTGCCTGATGCCCCAGGGGACCCCTCCCGGGCCCACAGCTACCCCAGCTTTCAGAACACCCAGCAGGCCTGTGAGGATCTTGAGGCCATCCTGTCCCCAACAGACCCTCCTTGCCACTTTCTTCTCTCTGCCAAGGCTCCTATCAGTGGTAGCCACGTGTGGACGTGGTCTGGTCGTCACAGGGCTGGGGTGCTCGGGCACCATATCGGGAGAGGGAATGTGTGAGACAAGCAGGACCGTCCCAGAAATAACTGGCCTGCCCGAAGGACTGACATGCAGGTGACAAAGAGACTCATGGGGACACAAGACCAGGCCTGTTTCAATATGGTCACAACTTCCCACACCTCCAGCAGTCCAGAGTGGAACTGCTGTGTGGAGGCAGAGAGGGCCACACCCTGCCGCTCTGAGAGCCAGTCCACGAGCTGGGGCCGTCCCACTCAAGTCAGCACTGCAGTCCCACGACACCATCATGGCGCCTGCAGCTCTGCGTCTGCAGGTGTACGCGCAGCACAAGACGTTCACAGGTCCCCGTGAGAGCTATGTCACTGTGCATCCTGAATTTCTCTTTTACTACATTTGGATATGGTCATAATTATAATGATTTCATTTCAGAATTAGAAGGGGAGTCTATACATATTTGTCATAAGCAGACTGAGGGGATTGGTGGCAATGAGACACTGAGGAAAGCCTCAGCGTCTGAGCAGAGCCAGGCCCCCCTGGGACCCCCTCAAATTAACCCCCTGAGGGAGCGTAAGGGCTTCCCAGGTGGCACTAGTGGTAAAGAGCCTGCCTGTCAATGTAGGAGATGTAAGAGACTCAGCTCGATCCCTGGGTTGGGAAGATCCCCTGGAGGAGGGCATGGCAACCCACTCCAGCATTCTTGCCTGGAGAATCCCATGGACAGACGAGCCTGCCGGGCTACAGTCCATAGGGCCTCAAAGAATCAGACAGGACTGAAGCAACCTGGCCTGCACAGCACGCACGGGCCCTTAAACTCTGAAAGGGGCTCCACAGCACAACCTCAAGAGGCCCCAGCCTCGGAAGGTATCCTCACCTGTGAAACACAGGAAGCAATTTCAGCCTGTTTAAGGAGCAAGAGAGGTGGAAGCAGGGACTGGCCTGGAGCTAAAAATACAGGCTGCCTGCAGCGCTCCCGCCAGACGGCAAATGAGGCTACTGACCAGGAGTGCATCAGCCAAGAGATACTTTATCCAGCCAGAAACTTGCGTGCCTTTTTCTTTTTCAAATCACTGTGAAAAAAAGATTAATACACGGGATTACGGCTGCTAGAATTAGCTCTCATTTATGAAACAAAAGTGAAGTGTCTACTCTGCAGGTACCACCTATCAGCACAGACTCAGCAGAAGACCCGATTCCTGACACTGGGTGTCTGACCATTCCGCCCTCCGTTCTGCTTCAGATGCCACCTTTTGTCCTTCCTTTTTTTCCTGTGCCTTCAGGGACAACTGACTTGTGCACAGGATTGAAAACAATCCACTTCTTCAGTGCATGCTTACATCACATTAAAAACACTTTCTAATTCACTTCAGTAGCATAATTAAAACGATAGCTTACATCACATTATAACTGGCTCTGTGGCTTAGCTGTGAAAGCACCTGTCTAGTAAACAGGAGATCTTGGGTTTGAATCTCAGATGGGCCTAAGAGGGCAATGTTTTGGGGGCTTCCCTGATGGCGCAGTGGGAAAGAATCCACCTGCCAATGCAGGAGATACAGGTTCAATCCCTAGGTCAGGAAGATCCCCTAGAGAAGGAAATAGCAACCCACTCCAGTATTCTTGACTGGGAAGTCTCATGGACAGAGGACCCTGGTGACCCACAGTCCATGGGGTCACGAAGAGTCAGACACGACTGGGCGACTAAACAAGAACGTTACATCTACAGCACCCTGGATGTGAAAGTGAAAGTGAAGTCGCTCAGTCGTGTCTGACTCTTTGCGATCCCATGGCCTGTAGCCTATCAGGCTCCGTCCATGGGATTTTCCAGGCAAGAGTGCTGGAGTAGATTGCCATTTCCTTCTCCAGGGGATCTTCCCGACCCAGGAACCGAACCCAGGTCTCCTGCATTGCAGGCAGACGCTTTACCGTCTGAGCCACCAGGGAAGCCCATACAGCACCCTGGATGTAGGTGGCCATAAATCCCTGCTCACTTGCAGTGCTAAAGCATGGTCTCACTCTGGGTTTTGTACCATCTCCCAATCAACTCTGGCTACAGAGAAACTGATTTAAGATCACTAATTGAGCTAAAAGATGAGTTGTGGTTAAAAACACAACTCCATCCTACTGGCACAAGCAGTGGTAAAAGTAAGCATGATTTTGCCCTCTCCATACACTTGCTGGCTATGTACAAAAGAAAAAAAAAAAAAAGACAACAGAAAGAAAGCACCAGTTGAAGATTAGATAAAACCTCTTTTAAAGTTTTCCTTGGAAACCAGGGACCTGATGTTCCTGATGTCTAAGGACACAGAAATGACAGGTGGGGCCTTCCAGGTACAGTTCCAGGGCCCTGTGGTCAGGTATGGCACATCTCCCACCCCTAACCAACCCCCTGGATGGCTCCACGCCCACCACGGCCCAGAGGGGGCTGACACACCTCAGTCCCCAGCGAGGGAGTGGACAAAGGCAAAACGCCCTCTTTCTGCACCCAGCAGCCTCTGGCAGCCACTTCCTATAATACTTCTTCCCCAAGAAAAAAACCTCCGTGAACGTTCAGTACTCAACCTTCCTGACTCAGTCACTCTGCAGGCCACAAACTAACCTTACGTCATACTAACTACCGAGATTTTGACAGTCAGTCGTCTCAGCTTCCCTCAAAAGCAGACGCTGAATCATGTAATAGTCACCAACAATAAGTACCGAAGAAATGTTCTTTTAATTACCTCAAAGAAAGTAATCTGCGGTAAAGGCTTTACAGCGAGTCCCCGGTAGTGCCCAGCCCTTGGCCACCCGCGGCGGCCACTGGGAGGCAGCAGAGCACCAGCTGAGAGGCTGTGGGGACAGGAACAGACCATCCCCAGGAAGCTCCTAACAAAATGCATTTTAAACAGCCAGCCAAAAGGCTTAACTAATGACTTTACGTGGGGCCAGAGGCATTTTTTATGAGTCAAAAGTTAGCAGAGGTTTACAGGTTCCACTCTTACTGTGAATTCCACGTGTTCCTGTGCCGCCTGGGCCCTGTGGCGCGGGTGGAGCTGAGATGATCCAAGCGTGGCGCCCGCTAGGCGAGCTTCCTTCAGGCCCTTGTCTTCCTTCAGGCCCTTGTCCAGCTCTCCATGCCGACCGGAAAGCCTTCCCCCTGTAACAGACAGTTCCCATGCTTCATGTTAACTTCAACCCAACAATAAAGCCTTTCCACCACTGCAGAAGTCAAAGTGAAAAAGCGAAGTCGCTCAGTCGTGTCCGACTTTTTGCGACCCTGTGGACTGTAGCCCACCAGGCTCCTCCATCCATGGGATTTCCCAGGCAAGAATACTGTAGTGGGTTGCACATTTCCTTCTCCAGGGGATCTTCCCCACCCAAGGATCAAACCTGGGTCTCCTGCATTGCAGGCAGACGCTTTAACCTCTGAGCCACCAGGGAAGCCCACTCCATAACACATGCTGCTCATGAAAAGTACTCTCCCAGGGAACTGATCCTGCAGGCTGCACAGCACAGCCCCAAAATAACCAGCCCCCTCTTGAATATGGGGGCTTCCCTGGTGGCTCAGAGGTAAAGAACCTGCCTGCCAATGCAGGAGACGCAGGTTCAATCCTTGGGTCGGGAAGAGCCCCTGGAGAAGAAAATGGTAACCCACTCCAGCATTCTTACCTGGAGAATCCCATGAACAGGGGAGCCTGGCGGGCTATAGTCCATAGGATCACAAAGAGTCAAACACGACTGAGCGACTGAACAACAACTCCTAGATATGTTTCACTTACTTCTAATGTGTTCCTGGTTTTTAAAGCAGATAACCCCATGATAACTTCCACCTTCACCCCCTGCCACAACAGGCAGGGGCACACATGACACACCATCAGATCTCCACTCGCCAACAGGCCAGCGCAAACAAGCACCAACCCACACGCCAAGGAATGAGGCCTCAGGCAGAGTCCTGTCCGGACCCATCTTCCGAGAGAGCAGACGCCACCTGCGCAGGCCTGTGTACAAACATGAGTCCAGACAGACCCGGAGTTTCAGGCTCGGCATCCCCCCGCCCCTTCCCACCCGGGTCAGTGCCGACAGCCAGCCCTGTGTCTGGAGTGGAGCCCAGGAAACAACCCTCCAGATCACTTCCTCCCGACCAGTGGGACGATGAACTTGGTGATATACCTATGAGACCTGACAATGGAGCACCCATATTTTCTTTCTGAAAAACAAACTGATATCCAAAGGACACCTGCTTCTCCAGTGCAGACCTACTGGCCCACGTCTGCGGGGAGAGCGGCGGGTCTCAGAGGGGCAGTGGCAAGACCGAGGCGGACGTGCATCTGACCATGGTGCGGCCAAGCTGTGCCGACCCCCATCCCCAGCCACCAGGACCCTCCCTTTGCATAGCCACAGCTGCAGGTCCTCAGGCTCTGCAACACCTCTCCACTGTGACGGGCTCAGATGCCCCTAGAATGTGTGCCAGGGGTGTCTGTGAGGACAGGGCACACGGCGTCTCCATCTCCTTTGGCAGCATCACCGGTGTGACGGGCACTCACTGCAGAGCCCCGCAGGTCTGGGGTTACAGTCACAGTCACACAGCCGTCTTGTCCAGCACAGAGGTTCTGAGTCAAGTGCCCAGAGCTGTGCCCAGCGTTGCCCATCCATCATCACCCAGCTGCAGGAGGTGCCAGCCCATGTCACTCATGAAGCCTCCTTGGGCAGGACACTAAGAACCAATGAACCCAGGCATCAGCCTAAATGATGGGCCCAGACACATGGCCAACCTCCAGATATTTGGGCGAGCCCACCTGAGGTCCCCATCACTGCAGAGCACAGACAGGCCATCCACACATGCCCCACAAATCCCTGACCCATGAAGACACAAGCAGAACAACATCATGGCTGTTCTCTGAAGCTGAGCCTTGGGTGTGTAAGTTAAGTAGCAAGAGACCCTCTGGAATGGAGCTACTCCAAAAATCTTGTAAACTTAGGTAAAATGAGCAAATTCCAAGAAAAATGCAACTCATCAAAGCTGACTCAGGAGGAAATGGAAAATCCGACTAGACTACCAACATTAAAGAAGTAGAATCAAGAGAGAAAAGAAATCGCTGTACAAATAACACTCCATGCCCGGATGGCTCCCCCAGGAAGTTCGCCCAACACTCAGCAGGAACACATCTGCCAAGTGCGAAGAGGAAGGAAGAAGTGTCAGCCAAACTGCTCCCAGGGACAGACGTAAACACCCTCGACAAAACGTCAGCGAATGTAGTCCTGACTAATCCTGCGTGATCCAGCTGGATTTGTGCTGGAACATGGGAACGACTGCATGCGTGGAAACCCATCGATGTGATCCTCCGCGCTAACAAACCTAGAGGGCCACAGGAGGGCATCCCGTGGCCCCACTACTGGCAGCTCAGCAGCAGGCACAGCTGAGCTGGATTCCAGGGACACAGGCTTCCGTGCTGATGCAGAGAGAACGGCAAGCACAGTGCTGCTCTGAAACCCGGGACAGCCGCCATGTCCGCATGGGGAGCGGCTGTGGTAAGGAGGAGCTCGAGGGAGACTGAGACACATCTGCTTTTACCCTGGGGAGGGCAGAGGACGGACGTGTCGTCAGAACCGCTCTCCTGACCCTCACGCCTCTGTAGGAGTCACACAGCTTATAACACAGATGTAGGAGAAAATCACAAGGCACAGAAGACAAACCCGCCATGGTGCCCACGGTGTTAGGGAGCGCTGTCAGGAACGATGCAGCCCAGCACAGCTGACCCGGGAACAGCCCGGGAACGACGTGGCCACGCGCAGTGCCCCGAGTCCCCAGGTCCCCGTGTCCTCGGGTCACGCAGTGCTGTGGAACTACTGCTGACAGAAAGGTGACCCATTCACACCCTAGCTGGGCCAGGCCAGCTGCACCTGCCACACTGAACCAGGCGAGGCCAGTGACAGCGGCACTACCTGCAGCAGCAAAGAGCCGAGGAGCCTGGGGGTAAAGGGCGTCGAGACCTCAGGCAAGGCCGGGAGAGGCAGCTGGAACGCTCCTGCCGGTGAGAGTGCTAGTGTTCGTCGCTCAGTTGTGGCCGACTCTCTGCGGCCCCATGCACTGCAGCCGGCCAGGCTCCTCTGTCCACGGGATTCTCCAGGCAGGAATACTGGAGTGGGCTGCCATTCCCTTCTCCGGGGGTTCTTCCTGGGATCCAAACCTGGGTTCAAACCTGCATTTCCTACATTGTAGACAGATTCTTTACTATCGGAACCATCAGGGAGGTTTCCTATTTCTTGCAAAAGAGAAGAAAAAAGAGACCCTGTGGGAGAAGGGAGAGGCGTGCAGGGAGCCAGGCTGCAGGGAGAGGAGCCCAGCTGATGGCGCAGGGTCAGGAGCCAGGACCCTGCCTGGCTCGATACACCCGGCACGCCACAGGAGAAGGGCAGGGCCTGGGCCCCCTAAAACTCTGGACGGGGTGGAGGGGGTGGGACATGGAGGAGCCCTGTCAGCTGGAGGCTCCATGGTCTCCAGTCCCTGACACACCCAGGCACCACCGCCACTGCTTCCCAGAGCCCTCTCCTGGTGGCTGTGCCTGGCTCAGGACACCCCCCTCTGACAGCAGCGTGACCACTCATTAGTCAGGCTGCAAGGGTTTCTGCAGGGCTTCACCGTTCTGCTGACCAAAGGAGCTCAGATGCCACAGCAATGCTGGTGAAACAGGGTCAGGTGGGGCTGAGCTCGTGGGCACTAACTGCAAACACAGAACCAGTCCTGTTACACGAACGCATCGCGCGGCACCCAATGGACTGCTGTGCCCTTGGAAACCTTGCTGACTGAATGAAGCTCTCGAATTTCCTCGAAAAGTGGTATTTATCATTACAATTTTACTAGACTGTGGAAATCAAGGCTTCCCTCTGCCCCCAAATAAGTATCTCACATTCTACCTTGCAGATGCGTAGCATCATTCGTTAAGTGTGCAGAGATACAAAGCAGATACCCACTCCAGTATTCCTGGGCTTCCCTTGTGGTTCAGCTGGTAAAGAATCCGCCTGCAATGCGGGAGACCTGGGTTGGGAAGACCTGGAGAAGGGAAAGGCTACCCACTCCAGTATTCTGGCCTGGAGAATTCCGTGGACTGCATGGGGTTGCAAAGAGTCGGACACAACTGAGCGACTTTCACTCACTCACTCTGCCCCTACATTCTACCTTGCAGGTGTGTAGCACCGTTCGTAAGTGTGCAGTTACACAAACCAGATTCCCTGATGTTAGAGATGCCGACTATCCAAGACATAATCAGGGAGGTTTCCTATTTCTTGCAAAAGAGAAGAAAAAAGAGACCCTGTGGGAGAAGGGAGAGGCGTGCAGGGAGCCAGGCTGCAGGGAGAGGAGCCCAGCTGATGGCGCAGGGTCAGGAGCCAGGACCCTGCCTGGCTCGATACACCCGGCACGCCACAGGAGAAGGGCAGGGCCTGGGCCCCCTAAAACTCTGGACGGGGTGGAGGGGGTGGGACATGGAGGAGCCCTGTCAGCTGGAGGCTCCATGGTCTCCAGTCCCTGACACACCCAGGCACCACCGCCACTGCTTCCCAGAGCCCTCTCCTGGTGGCTGTGCCTGGCTCAGGACACCCCCCTCTGACAGCAGCGTGACCACTCATTAGTCAGGCTGCAAGGGTTTCTGCAGGGCTTCACCGTTCTGCTGACCAAAGGAGCTCAGATGCCACAGCAATGCTGGTGAAACAGGGTCAGGTGGGGCTGAGCTCGTGGGCACTAACTGCAAACAGAGAACCAGTCCTGTTACACGAACGCATCGCGCGGCACCCAATGGACTGCTGTGCCCTTGGAAACCTTGCTGACTGAATGAAGCTCTCGAATTTCCTCGAAAAGTGGTATTTATCATTACAATTTTACTAGACTGTGGAAATCAAGGCTTCCCTCTGCCCCCAAATAAGTATCTCACATTCTACCTTGCAGATGCGTAGCATCATTCGTTAAGTGTGCAGAGATACAAAGCAGATACCCACTCCAGTATTCCTGGGCTTCCCTTGTGGTTCAGCTGGTAAAGAATCCGCCTGCAATGCGGGAGACCTGGGTTGGGAAGACCTGGAGAAGGGAAAGGCTACCCACTCCAGTATTCTGGCCTGGAGAATTCCGTGGACTGCATGGGGTTGCAAAGAGTCGGACACAACTGAGCGACTTTCACTCACTCACTCTGCCCCTACATTCTACCTTGCAGGTGTGTAGCACCGTTCGTAAGTGTGCAGTTACACAAACCAGATTCCCTGATGTTAGAGATGCCGACTATCCAAGACATAAGGCTTACAGCTCAAGGCAGGGGACAGAAAACGGTCAGCAGAGGGATGCTGACACACAGGGGTAATTCCGCATCCAGTGAACCACTTCAAGTGCTTAACTAGTCCTGTGCTCTTCCACCAAAGGGGGGTCAGCCAAGGGCACCGGGAGGAGGGGCTGTGGGGGAGGGCACCAGAGAAGGGACTGCGGGGGGTGGTACTGGAGGAGGGGACACAGAGGGGTCCCCCCGAGTCACTGAGCGGGCAGGGATGGCACTGGGAGGGGCCACCAGGAGATGGGACCATGGGGGGTGGGGCGCCAGAGAAGGGGCCACGGGGGGGACTCCCCCAAGTCACTGAGCCAGGAGGGGCCCCCTAAGTCACTGAGCCAGGCAGGGGGTGTGGACGCCCCTCATCTGAGGCTGAGACTGAAACCAGGAGGACTCCCTCCGGATGCCTTTGGTAGGGGAGGGGCTCTCGGCAGAAGCTGGTGTGATAAAGAGGAATCTGGGCTGTGTTTTCTGAAAGATCAGGCTGATAGCTCCATGGGCAATGCCAGGGATGAGGCTGGGACAGGTGTGGGGCAGAGGGATGACAGAGATGGAAACATCAGGCTTCTCACTGGGAGGCTCATGGGCGGGCCTTGGGGATGAGGCCTGTGGGTGGAGGAGCGCATCGAAGCCGAGTGACTCTGGGGGTCCTCACTCCGAGGATCCTGGCTCCACCCAGAGGGCAGAGCGGCTCTTCAACAACTAGCATGAGAAAATGCAAAGGAAGTTCTAGAAGACAGGTGTCTTCAACTGTTCTGAACTAGGAAAACCTCTGAGCATTGATATTTCAGCTCCGATAAGGCAGAAGCTTCCCTGGCTAAGATTTCAGAAGAATCAAGTCGATCCTGGTATGTGACCACTGTGGAGAAAAGCAGCAGCTTCATGTGGTAAAACTACAATAAACACTTAAATATAAAAACATCCCGAGGAAGGGGACACCCAAGGAAGGGAAGTGGCGGGGGGAACTGGCCCTCACTTCCTCTGGGACATCTATGAAGAAAGGCTCGCCCGAGGAAATGACTCTCTAGTCTAGAGGCCTTGGTTTGATTTCATCTCTTTTTGTATTACATTCCGCTTGGAATTCCCTGGCAGTCCAGTGGTGAGGACTTGGCGCTTCCACTGCAAGGATCCAAGTTCAAACCCTGGTTGGGGATCCAAGAAACGCTCCGCACGGTGCATTTATTCCGCGACACCCGAGAACCACCCTCGTCATTGCTCCCAAGCAGGGCCCACTCCAGTCTGAGCCAGCGGGACGGGGTCCAGGGGAGAGCACTGGATCTACCTGGTCCTGAAGGCTCAGCCAGATACAGGTTCTCACGTGGCCTTGGGACCGCCCAGCAGGGCCTCAATTTACAGGAGTTTTATTCCTCCTGCATTTGGGGCTTAATAGCCCCAGTCGAAGTGGACTTTGTTCTACTCAGTGAATTAAATCTACCCCACATTCTGAGCAAGCAAGCGTACTGTTCTTTCCCTCATAAGAAAGATTCCTTTGGGATGAAGCACTGACAGTTGCAACAACATGCTGGGTCTCTGAGTCATCGCGCTGAGTGAAATGAGCCAGACAGAGAGGGACGCATGGCCTGATCCCACCCACATGAACCGGGAGTTGCAAAGGATCGACTGTGACAGGACGGGGCAGGGCGGGGGCCTTCATCACCTTCACAGGGCAATGCCCCCTGGGGCTCAACACTCAGCCAGCTGCACCCGTCACACGTGCAGGTTCCGGACATACGCCAACCGCACCCTCAAAAAGCTGCTGTCAAAAAAAGACTACTTTGTTTTGTATTTTAAAACCCCACTTATTTTTTGAAGTGAACTGGTGAACATTACTGGAAATATTTTTATGACCTGAAGGAAATGTTATTTTTTTCAAACTTTCAACAATCAAATGCTTCATGAGCAATTAAAGCATGTTGCAAATATTAAAACAATTCATTAAGTAGGTGGGAGGCTGCTCCCTGTCTGGATATATTTTATTGTTTTATGATTGTTTTTAGAGAAACCCAATGTTCCCAACACTAGGAATGAGCCCAGGTCTCCAGTGGAAGACAGCAGAGACGGAGTGGAAGAGAGAGAGACAGAGAGACCCAGAAAGGGAAAGACACACAGAGAGAGACACACACATAAAGAGAAGGAGAGGCACACAGAGGGAAGAGTAGAGAGGCAGCGAGAGAGGGCCAGAGATGTAGGCGGGAACAGAGCGAGCCATCATCACCCAGTACCCAAGGCCTGGCCTCCCCTGCCTCTCCCGCGCTCAGGCCCAGGACAATCGATGCTGACACGGGCTGCGGGCAGCACCGGCATCACCAGCCCAGAGCAGGAGTTACACCATCCTGGGCACAGGGCAGATGCCTGGTCACCAGAACAGGAGGTGCAGCAGATGGTAAGGGACAGGCGTTCTGAGCCCGCCCCATCTTCGGCCCCTGCTCTCTTCAGGACAAACCACCGAGACCAATGCGTGAGCAGAGGAGGTGTCTTTGCCAAGGGGAGCCCAAAGGCACACTGGCCTAGAGTGGAGCCTCTCACCCCACCACAGCCGACAAACAACAGGACCCAGAGCTGCAGGTGAGGGGGACCTGCCCAGAGGATGCCTGCCCGCCCCTAGTCTGCAGCCACTGCCCACAGACACCAGGAAACCCACAAGGAGGGCCCTGCCGCTCCCCTGAGAAACCCGGACTGGATCATGAACTGAACAACTGGAGAAAACACAATGCTCTCCAGACCGAAATGCACAAGCCAAGTATGGAAGGCAGAGTGACAGGAAGAATCAACACGCAGAGCAAAACTCAGGAAGCTTCCTGTAACTGAAAGAGAGAACAAGACTCTGAGACCCGCACAGACCAGAGCGGACAAGCAGAGATGCTGGGGCAGCAGCCCTGGCAGGGAGCGGAGGGATCCACCATTCACTGCAAGGTCTAAAAATACCAATAATGCGGAAACTGCCCTAAGGACGCATGCCCCTGAGTGGCAGCAGCGCCAGCTTCCACCGTCACGTCCCTGTGTTACATAAACCTGGGCCGGCCATCAACCTCTTGGGTCCGATTCATGTGTCAAACTAACACATTCTCAGAAGCTCTTAATTAAAGCCCAAACAAATGCGATCTCTATATTTCTTAAGTAATGTTGTAATTTTAAAAGCCATCAGTAAGGTTACATATCAAATACTGAAAATTAATATATCCTATTATCCACTGCAGGAAGATGAACTGTCTAGACAAGAAAAACCTTTAATCATTTTTGATAGAAAGTTCTCAAATCTGTCTCCTTGCTCTTACATAAGATGAACTAAATATAAGTTTTTAACCAGAAAATGGTCTTTGGTTAGGGATCAGAGAAGAGAGGGGGGCAGGTCCCTAGAAGGAGGGAATAGCCAGCTCGCT
>SJYT01029383.1:463256-508482 GCA_006410635.1 Cephalophus harveyi | reverse complement strand
CGGGGGGCGGGGGGGGACCAGCCCAGTCACTCCAGATGAATAAATGATGCTATTAAAAAGTATGAGCTTAGACCCCAGAGAGCCCAGGCCTGGCGGGGGCGGTGGGTGGCAGGACCCCCACCAGCAAGAGGCACGGGCAGTAGCCCTTCCACGGTGAGGAAAGCCAAGGGGCCCAGACCGGCGCCTGGGGCCCCCCGCAGCCAGGCACAGCGGTCATCTCAGGAGGAGGAGGTGAGGTGGAGGATGGGGAGGACGGAGATGAGGCAGGCAGCCCGAGAGCCCCCCAGATCCTCAGAGGAGGGAAGAGGGCGCACTTTCCAACGCTCCTCACGGCCGCCACGACCTTGGCCGGAAGCCTCTCGAGGACATCAGTTACAGGAATTAAAATCTAGTGGCCAACTTCTCTTACAAAGACAAAAAAACCATAATGAAAATACAAGTAAATTCAAACCCTGGCACGTGTGATAACATGTCACCACCAGCTCCTTGTGTTCATACCGAGAGGGCACGGTGGGCTGGATCTAAAAACAAATCAGTACCCACGTCACCAGCAACAAGGGTCCCCAGGGAGCCGACTGGTGTTCTCCTGACTGTGCACCAGTGTGGTGAGCCTGGTGCTCGTCCCCAAAACCACCCTCTATTGCGGAAAAGAACTGAAAACAGGGCAAGGAGAAATAAAGACGCCAACAGGATGAAAGTTGGCGTCCTTGCGAATCACGAAGATGAAAACCAAGCACACAGAAGCCTCCCCAACCCTGTCCTTCCTTTGGGAGGAGGAGGGCCACAGGGCTCGGCATCCTCGGAAGACTCTGGGTCCTCCGTCAGGAAGTTGCGAGAGAGCCGCAGGCTGCGGCAGGAGGGGCGGCGGCCTGTGGGACCTCTGTCCCTTGCTTCCATGCATGATGCCCCCCTGCCTGGTGGGTGCTGGGCAGACGGAAACAGTGGCCCCAAGCCTTATCTAGAGGAGGGGTGCACCGAGGGGTCCTCAATTCTGTGGAAACATAAAATTAGACACACAATGGTGTGTGTGTGTGTCCAGATACACTTTCCTAGGACAGATGAACAGAGCTGCAGCCAGACGCCCCGAGACACTCTGGCCTGCACCCTGCTTCAGGCATGTCTAACCACAGGTTGTGGCTGACCTCAAACCCAGTGTCCTTTTATTTTTTTGCTTTTTAGTGATTCTCAGCCTTTCTTTGTTTATCTGCTCACTTATCTGGGGGTCTTTGTTGCTGCACACGGGCTTTCTCTAGCCGTGGCAAGCAGGAGCTACTCTTCGTTGCCCTGCGTGGACTTCTCACTGTGGTGGCCTCTCTCGTGGAGCAATGGGCTTCAAGCGTGCGGACTTCGTGGGCTTCAGCAGTTATGGCACGTAGGCTCCAGAGTTTGGCGCATGGGCTTAGTTGCTCCGGGGTATGTGGAATCTTCCCAGAGAAGGAATCAAACCTGCGTCTCCTGCACTGTCTTATCCACTGGACCACCAGGAGAGCCCCCATTCCTCTCTTTGGCACTTAACCAACAAGATGTTATAGCCTTTCTTTTTTTGATATAACTATCACTCGATGGTAACCTATAAAGTGAATCATTAAGGACAACTAAAAGTTTTAATTCATAACCCAAACCTGGTGTATTCTCAAGTCTGCAGAGGGCCATGCACCCCCAAGTTCAGAAAGAATGGTTCTTTTATCAATGATGGTTTTAATTTATCATGGACTTCAATGGCTTTTGTTTCTTTTAATCATTATAACATTAGCTTTGTTTTATCATTCCGTATTAGTTTAATATGGGCTATTTGGGTACACAGGGAGGAAATTTGGTCAGTTTTCCTGGACCATAATTTTTCAATAACTAAACTTTCAGTATCATAAATGATCTCCAACCTTATGGCTAAACACGTGTATAGAGCCCCTCTGAATTGTGATCCAAATCCCATGGACAGAGGAGCCTGGTAGGCTGCAGTCCATGGGGTCACAAAGAGTCGTTGACTTCACTTTCACTTTTCACTTTCATGTATTGGAGAAGGAAATGGCAACCCACTCCAGTGTTCTTGCCTGGAGAATCCCAGGGACGGGGGAGCCTGGTGGGCTGCCGTCTATGGGGTCGCACAGAGTTGGACAAGACTGAAGTGACTTAGCAGTAGCAGCAGCAGAGATGTTTATCAGAAAACCACGTGCTGACTCTGAGTCTGTGAAATTTAACTAACTTGCAACACAGTATCTAGGTAAATGTAACAATATTACCCAGCTATTTTTAAGTTTATGGGGCACGCTTACATAATACAAAATGACAAGTATATGCTGCTGACAAATTTACTGGAGCTGGCTCATTTAATTTCTTCCCAATTCTTTGATATTGTTGGGCAGTTCTTCCAGTGGAAAGGAAGAACCCCGACTGTTGGAGATGTTCAAGAACCTTGCCACTCACAGTGATCTAAAAAGGCTTTCAATTGAAATCAGTGATAAAGTCCACACCTTCCTTCCTTCCTTCCTTCTGAAGGCCCTGTCAAAGGGTCAGAAAAGGTACATTCTGGAGGTGAATGAGCCAAAACAGTGCTGAAAAGTCACCAAGGGGGCTCAGCGGTGGAGGAAGCTGGGACAGGCGTCATGGCAGAAGGCAGGTGGACCCAGCCTGACTCATGTGAGTGGAAGGAGCCTGTGCAGGATGGCAGGGCAGGGGTTCCAAGACCAAGGAGCCAAGAGTAGGACTCGAGAATGACTGTCAAAAGACAAGCTGAGAGCCTGAAGGAGGCCCAAGCATGCGCCTGGAGGAGAAGCAGGGCGGAGCCAAGGGCAGTCCTAAGTCAGATAAGCAGCACTCAAGGCCACGCAGGAACATGACAGGACAGCGGGAGAACTACCCGCAGAAGAACAAGCATCGCCGTCCTGACTTCCCATCAGTGACCCAGACCCTGGAAGATGCTAGAGAATACTTGCCAAGTTCCAAAGGAAAGTGACACAGACCAAGAATTCTAGACCCAGCCAATTACCAACTGAGTTCAGGAACAAAAAAAACCACGTTTCAAGACTGTGTGCAGGAACCCAGGAAGTCTCAGCTCTGCATTCCATAAGGAAGTGGATGAAGGAGGTGCATCAGCAAAAGAGAAATGGAATCTAAGAAATGAACATCATGGGGTATGAGGACCCACAGCAGATGGAGCAGCCACAGGCAGTACGAAAGCCCCACAGGAAGGCAGGAGGTGCCGTCTGAATGTCCTCTTTGCTGGGCAGGAGGTCTGTGATTCGGAATTGCATTTTCTGCTACTTGGCTCTGCAGTGAAATACATTTATATGATCATAGTACTATACACGCCGCTTTCCTTCTGTTAACGTTCCTGGACTAACACGGTAGAAAAAGCACAGAAAGCCTAAAATAATGGTAGATGAGAAACAGACTACAAATGTTTAGAGCTTAGTCAATATAAATCTAAAAATGTAACTCGTAAAAGTCAAGCACTGGAGAGGCGCTGCTTGCTGGCTCCGCACAGGAACAGAAGTGAAACGAAGTGATGACGGTCAGGACCAGAAGGATGGGGAAGCAGAGGAGCCACACACCGTCAACGGCTAAGCTCGGGGAGCACCGAGGGCGGAAGGGTACGGGTGACTTCGTTCCTACCACATGCTCACAGCACTTTGGGCTTTTAAACAGTTAATCTGCAAGGGCACCTCACCCATCAGGGCATATTGAATGACTGCAGTCCATCTGCAGGACAAGCTCTCCTGGTAAATATGGCAAAATGAGCCCGGTAACAAGGTTATGAGCGTGGTATTAGTTACACAAAATCAGAAGACTTCTGAAACTATTTTTAACTGTGGAAGCAAACAGGTACCAGATAAAATATATCAGCCCTAAAAAGAGGGAGGTCCCTGTGCACTAACACGCCCACAAGGTAATGGAAAAGGTGTGTTACAACTGTGCAGAGAGTAAGCCAGTATCTAATGGAGAAAGTCCGCGGATACGTCAGGTATGTGTCTACGTTTGCTATAGGATGTGGACATGGATCTCAGGAATCCCATGTGCACAACACGAGTCCCATATGTACCACAGACATGCCACACAGACAACAGAAACCCCACATGTGTCACAGGAAGCCCACGGACATGACGACAGACCCACACCCAGCACAGAAGGAAGTTAGGGCTACAAGCACGTTTAGCTGCCCCCTTCCACGTTTCTCCTGCGTGTACGCTCGCACACTCACACGCCCCACATGCCGGCCGGGAGAGTGCACAGACATCATGGGAAGATGCCGGAGTGCTTGGAGACGGCCTCCCTGGAAACTCAGGTGGGCAGCGTCCTGGAGGAGAGCGCGGCCAGAGCAGTGCCCGGGGCTGCTCCTCTGCCACCGTCCTCAGAGAAAGAAACCCCAGACGCACAACAGTGCCGCCCACTCCACGTGGGACCTGCAGCAAAGTCCTTACTAAACAATGCTGAACAGTGAAAACTAAATATAAACCATTCTTCCAGTCGCTGCTGCTAATCTGTAGCACGTGTTGCTCCGATGACATGAGAGACCCGCAGAAACACGCAGAGGAACAGCAGTCTCTCGAATGTGTTTAGGGAAAAATAAAACATGTCCGTAAGAAAGAAGACTCAGAGGACACAGACAAACGCTACCAGCACAGCTGCCAGCAGGCAGAGGGATCACTGCACCTCCTTGCTCCTAGTCTGCATCCCTGCAGAGTACACAGTTCACAACAATATTTTGTTTCTGAATAAAACATAAAATCTTACTCAAACTCAGCAGTGTGAGGAGTGCTCTGCAGAGACGGAGTTGAGGCAAAGGGACACGTTGTGGGACAGTGGGGCCAGAGGGCACAACCCTGTCCCGCCAGCCCCGCCCGGACAAGGTGGTTCCCAGACTGACCCTGCTTGTAAGACAAACCTGGCTCAAAGGAGGACCAGGGGGACATGCTGACCAACCAGCGTCCCTGGAAGCACTCACCACCCCCCGCCCCGTTACCTGCCCTAATGAGCGGGCGAGTCTCCATGGTGGAGACACAGCACACGGGCCCCACGTGGTGGCAACCAATGAGAGGCCACTGAGCTAACGGGGGTCTAATGTCTCCTCAGCTTCCGCCTGTGCGGAAGATGACAAAGCAAGCTCCCTTCTGGACAAGTATGCGTTCCAAACACTAAGTTAGGGGGATGACCTCGCCCCGCAGTTCAGGGGACGAGGCCCAGCTCCAGCAACCCCGCGTGTTACACAACAGCACGCAGACCCCACAAGGGCATTCAGAGCAAATGAGTCACCCTCACCTTCCAGACAACCTCGAAGACTTCTGCAAGAATCCTCAGGTTTCATCAACACAAGTAAAGAAAGACATCTCAGCTCTTAAACATGTGAAGTTCAAAACCCAAGACTTCAGGAGAAGGGGGAGGGTGCTGAAGCCAGAGGCACCCACGACCAGGAGATCACCCCTCATCACAACGCGACCCGGGAACGAGAACTCTGGAGAGGGCACTGGCAGGGCGAGGGGTGCTGCGGCATTCCGAGCTCCGTGTGCCTGGTGAACCCTGCCTGCGGGGCGGCCCTGGGGGACAGGGGTGGGGAGGCCGTGAGCCAGCAGGGCTCCACTCCCAGTGCGTCCTGCTCTGTGGCAGCCCACGGGGCCGCGTGTCTCTGTCCTGTGCGCATCCCATCATGTGATGCCTCTCAGCAACAGTTCAAACACGAACTGTTTTAAGTCACTGCTGAGTCCGAACAGGTGAGAGAGGCAGTGCACAAGGGCTCCTGAGAGAGTCGAGCACCCTCACCTCCCACGAGGGCCTCCACGGGGGAACAAGCTCTCGCAGGGCCAACGGCCATCCTCTCCAGAAGAACCAAACTGGACAGAGATGCATGGCGAGCTTTTATGAGGCAGGACAGGAGTCTGTGCAACACTTTCCATGAGGTTCAACATGTTTGTTTATTACTTTTAACAATGGCTAAAGATTCATCACCTGTTCAAAACAAAATGAATCCTGCTGGAAGCTAACTAGAAAGGTCAAAGGTGCTATAAATGCTAGCAAGTCCTCGACTGTGAGAAGCTCCAAAGGGACAGAGGCTTAAACACATCAGGCTGACCCCTCCCATGGCCACCAGTGAGGGGTTCACTCTCTGAGGAATTAAAATATATTCCTGCCAGTAACTATTATTTAGTTTAATTCCTGTAGGAAAACATAAATAAACACCAAACAGTAAGCAGATCCTCCCCACACTCGCCTCATCTGGCTCTCTGACAAAACGGCCCTCATGTGCAGCCACCCCAAGACCCTCTGCCCTGGGACTCTGCCGGACTGCCTGGAAATACAACCACTGCTCAGGGCAGGTCTCTGCTGTTCTCCAACTTGCTGAGAAAGAATTAACAATTACTTCATAGAGTAAACGGATTAACATTTTAAAGTGTGCCTCATGAACGGAAAATGAACATGCTACCCTGAGGTTAATCCCACCACTTTTGGAGCATCTCATGCTGAAAGTGGCTTGTCAAGGCACAAAATTATGCAGAGAAAAGAATCGCACATTTTCTCCTCAAACTCTGGAAGTGAAAAGGCCAAGTAAAAATAAATACAAAGCAAACTGACTAATCTGGGCTTCTCTCCTCCCTGCGCTGGCTAATAGAGCAGAAAGCTAAAGTTAGAAAGCAAAGCGGTCTGAGCTTTCTGGAGAAAGGCTGAGGATATAAATACACACTCACATCTGACTCGGGGCTGAGTCGTGACTGCGGAGCAGCCCTGCGCCCGACCTGCACGTTTCCATGAGCAGCAGGAGAGGAAACTCCTCACCTCATGGCTGGCGAGCGGCTGTGCGCCGGGAATGATCCGCTCACGGCAGGACTCCTTTGGGGTACACATGGGACACAAAATCTATCTTCAGGGGTAGATTAACTATGTTTGCCGAAAATCAGATCGAACTGGCTTTTCTATCCTTTCAAATGAAAGCACACTAAAAGCCGCTGCAAATACTGGTTAAATAGCAAACCTGGAGACAAGCAAAAAGCACACCAGGATGAAAATACTGAGGCACCCAGCCACTCTTCAACAAGCAAGGCGCCCAGGCCCCTAGAGGCCAGGTGCTGGGGAAGGGGCTGAGAAGGCGCACACACCGGCTCCAGAGGGAGGGGCATGGAGGGACGCCACTGGCCACGGGAGCACTCACACACAGAAACGGGCGCCTGACAAGCCAGAGGTGCCGCGACCTCACGTGTGAGCCCACACAGATAGGCACGCACGTGCTTGGGCGTGGCTGTGCAGTGACACACATGTGAGCCCAGAGCTATGTCCCCAGGCAGCTGCTTGGTCTCCCTCTGTTCCCTGACCTGTGATGAGAGCAGAGAGGCCGGACCCCATGTCCCCTTGGCCACTGACACGCCAGGGGGACTTGGGTCCAAGGCACACCCACCCGTGCACCCACAAGTGTCCATGAGGAGGCACCACCCTAGAGGGTCACTGCAGTCCCCTCTGGGTGACGAGATGACATCTTTTGCTTTCTTCTGCTCATCTCTGCAGTCTGAATTTTCTACAGCAAAGCAAACGATTCTCACAAGAGAAAAAGCTCCAGGGGTGAGAGGGGCAAGCCCCACAGGAGAGGAGGTGGCTGTGTCCTGGCTGCCCCTGTGCCCGAGACCCACGGCTGGGCTCTGGGCTGGGCTTGGTGCCCCACACCACTGTCCCCTGCTGCCCTCGGCTCAGGCCCTCGGCATCTATCGCACCTGAGCAGACCAACCTCTGTCTCTAATTTAAATGCAAACTAGCATGGCAGGCGGCACTGCTATCACGGTCCCTGCAAGTCTGACAACCACGAGGGGAGGCGGCTCCCGTGCCTTCCTCCCAGCCCCTCTTCATGGTGAGGCATCTCTCTTCCCCTCCAGCCGGTCCCCAAGATGAAACGAAGCTTCGAGGCCTGGCATGCAGAGCAGGAAGATGCCAGGGATGGGAGCTCCTGATGGGATGGGTGATGCCCGAGCAGCCTGTAAAGGACAGGCCTCCCGCTGTGTGTGGGAGGGAGTGAGGGACAGAGCAGGGCGCGCGCCTGCCAGACCTCTCACCCACCGCCCACTGTCTCTCCTGCAGACACAGAGGCCTGGCCGGGCTGCGGCCACAGAGGAGGACTGCGAGTGTCTGCTGGGAGGACAGGGAGCAAGCCTCCAGCCAGCCATCCTCCTGGCCCCACCACAGGGCAGGCCCGTCATTCTCTCCCACTGCTGACCCTGGTGTGGTGGTGGGGGTTTGTCTCAATGTGAGCGACGGGGCGGCTGCTGAAGCCGGCCGGGGCCAAGCTGGACCCCCAGCGAGAAGCAGGCCTCAGCCCCACAGGCGGCTGGCAGGACGGACAGCACCCGCCCCCCATGTTGTCACCCACATGGAATGGAGGGCACGGCTCCCAGCCTGGAAGAGGCCTTGGCCTGGCTTCCCACCCCACCCCGGGCGAATGCTCACTCCCACACACTCACACACACTGAGCACAGGAGGGCTGGAAGCAGCCCTGAAGCGCCTCAGTCAGACCTTTGAGGCTGCCTTCCCTGTGTGCAAGGCTGTGGGCTCGTAGGTCCACACATGGGACACAAAATCAAAACAAATTTAGCCTTTAACCAGAACCCAGGAGCAGAGAAGGCTGTCCAGTGTCTGCAGAGGCTGTCAGTGGTGAGACAGCAGCCTGAGGGCCAGGATGGGAGGGCCCGGCATAGCCCAGGCCACAGGTCTGACCTGCAGGCAGGCCTCTCCTCCCCGTCTCACTTCTTCACATGAAGCTCCCGAGACAGACGCCAGCGGAGCGAAGCCAGCACTCTCCACACTGACTGCACGGGGCTGTCTTGTCCCCAGAGACCAGCCCCTAGGGTGAGCCGGCTCGAGGACGGATGAAGGGGCACCCACATGGCCTACAGGGACAGGGAGTCACCCTTCCCCCTAAATCCACACACACATCGCAGACACCCTCCCGCCAAGCAGAGCGTGAAATCCACGTGAGCACAGAGCTACCTACGGCAACGGGCAGCAGAGCAGCAGCTCCCGAACTTCAGGTGTGGGGAGAGGGAAGGACAAACAGCCCGAGGGACCCATGGGACCCAGGAAGGGGCCTGGGGGCCCAGCAGCTCACGCACACAGCTTCCCAAACACTCGCTCTATGCTCAGAACCTACGAACAATGAAAACAAGGGCAGGGATGTCACTTCCATCATAAAGTCCATTTCAAGGCCAGTCGCAGATCAGCTTGGTCAACCACTGTGAACGCAGCCTCTTGGTGGAGCCAAGAAGCCCCTTCATCCACTGACCATCTTCTCCCACTAAGCACATGCACAGTGACAGCTTTCCAAAGAGCTCTAGAATTTCTGCCCATCTGATGTGTGAGAAACAGTACCTCCAAGAAGCTGAAGGGCTGTTTTTACAAGTGTGTGCAAACACGTGTGTATATGTGTGCACACGCATGCATACATGCATGCAGGTGTGTATGTGTGCGTGATCGTGTGCACTGTGCAGGTGTGTGCATATGTGTAGGCATGCATGCATGCCTGTCTGTGCACATGTGCTTGAGCATATGTGCACAGGCCTGTGTGCAGGTCTGTGTGTGTGCACGCATGCACATGTGTGCACGTGTGATATGTTGTGGAGATGTTTCTCACAGCTGACCGTTCTGACTTCTGACCTCATGTACGGTGCTATGGCTGCTGTTTGAATCCTGGTCAGATAGAAGTTCTTCATCGCTGGAGGACTGTAGTGTCATAAGATCCTCCCTCTCCTGGTTGACTCTCAACCCTCAGGCATGTTTTAAAAGCCCTTCCCAGCACTGAGGTTATACTGGCAGGTGTTTCTAACACTAGAATAGTCTCCTCAGATCCATTTGGTGCTTATCCTCGTACATGGTCTAAGGCATAAACCTAACACTGTCTTTTACAAAATGGTGTCAGACTGTCCCAAAATCACTTACTGAAAGTTCATCCTGACCCAGCACTCTGAGACGCCGCCTTCGTCAGACCCGAGGCCACCGTCTGTGCCCGGGCTTCTTCCTGCACTTCGGGGCTGCTGGGGTGTCTGTTACTCGTGTGTGTCCTGCTCCGTCACCACCTGATCTTACTTAGAGGATGAGTTAATGTCTGGCAGGGCTCTTCTCCTTGGCGCTTTCTCTTCTGAGTTTTCTACGTGGTCACACATGTTCTTCTGTTAACGACACAATCAACATGACCAGCCCCAGGAAAGAAAACAGCTGGCATAGAGAGGCCTGCCATCTCAAGGATGCCGCAACAACCAAACCAGGAAAAAGGCCTATCTTTCCGTCTTCCAAAGGCCACCTCTGTGTCTTTCTGGAGCACTTTTAGAATGTTCTTCCTTAGGTTTTGAACAATTTTTATTCCATTTACTCCCAAGGACTTTATTTTGCTATTGTAAAGGGGGCTGTCTTCTCCCTAGTATCTTCTAATTGGTTAACTCTGAATGTGAAAGGCACTAGGACCATCTGCATATTAACTTTGTATTTACACTACCTTGGCCAATTCTTTCATTACCTGAGTCGCTCTCATCAGTGATTCTCTGAGTGGTGGCCTCTGCATGGACAGCCCAGGTGTGAGTAGCCCCGCCCCCACCACAGAAAGTTCTGCTGGACAGTACTGCCCGGGTTTGCTGCAAAGAGGGGCCACTCACCTCCTCTGGTCCAAACTCCACTTGTGTCCTCCTATTCTTTGCTCAGTCTGGCTGGGAGGAGCGCTGTGACCAGGCCTCACACTGCACACCTGTGTCTGGTGCAGGCCCTGCCTCCTGCCCTCCCTTTGGTCCGCAGCCAGGTCAGCGTCTCGGAGGGGAGCACAGGGGATGTAAGGAGGATCAATTAGCACCTAAAATTTATTTTTCAGTAAAACCTTCTTTACTTTTCTGACTCTTTTTAAACCTCTGATAAGACTTTTTCAAACAGAGAAACAAGACTTCCATCTGGGACAAACTGAATGATTGGCACCTGTGGACCTGAAAAAGAGATCCTTAAGATTTCTAAAGGTTACATTCATTAGAATTTGAAATAAATAGAACACATGTTTTTGCCTCCTGTTCCACGAGTGCAGCATCCAATGATCACGTGCCTCACCGACCCCACGCTTAGCCCCGGGCATCACACTCACACGGGGACATGGGATTCCTTGCATCCTGCTGCTCAGTGTCTTTCACTGGGAGGACCCAAGGCCACCGCAGATGCAGTAACATGGTTTGTAAAAGTGACGTGGGCTGAACTTCTTTATGTTGCTGGGAAAATTCATTTTTTATTAATTTGTTGCTCTAATTCCCAAGTCACTCATTATTAGAGAGGAAAAAGGGGGTCAGCAAACACGCCTCAGGCCCGCAGCCTCCCAGTGTTCTCCCAGGGGTTACTGTGGAGACCACACCCAGGAAGCATGCACCACAGTGGTCAGGCCTAGGCAAGTTCATGTGGTGGGACGGTTGTACAGAAACGATCATGGAAACAGAAGGATGAGTTAGCTGACAGACCACGTGTGTACTGAATATACTAGTCTAGGCTGCAACACGGAGCAGGCCCGCCACCCGCCCTGAACACAGAGAGCTCTGTTGGACCCAGAAAAGGGCTTTAAACTCAGCAGGCATCGTGGAGAGAGGGACCTATAAAAACCTCCAGAGGAATTTAATAAGCCTGGTTTTACAGGATACAATTGCAACAAAAACAAAGAAAGGAATTACCACTGCTGTGAAGAAGGAAAAAAAAAAAAAGAAACACAGCTTTGAAAGCCTGAACCCTATTGACTACGCTTGAAAATCTAAGAACAGCTTTGTAAACAAGCTGAGAAGAATCTTAAGACTTGAAATGGCATAAGGTGCTTTCTCTTCAGGAGAGGAGGGACACCAGGTTCTTGACATTCCCCCACAGCTACTCCCCTGGACAAAAGCAACAGTGTCGCGAGCAAAACAGTCAGAAAAAGCAAAGAAGCTGAGTTCAGCCCCAGTTCCTAGAGAGAGACCTGTTATTAAAAGAGCGCACAGCGACGGGTCCAGAAAGCCTGGCCAGGGTGAGGGTGTCATCGCTTCTGAGGCCGGTGAACCCCGCGCGGTCGGTCCCACGTCCCCCCAAGGCCTCTGGTGCACCTTCATGAAAGAGGTCAGTTCCTGAAATAAACCCCCTTAACCACGTCTCCAGATAGCAGGTGTACCGGAGAGCCAGAACCAACACTTTCAGGGGCTTTCATCTGTACAGTGTTCGAAATACTTCCCTGTTTGCTCACAGCTGGCTCTCAGGGGCTGTCTCCTTTAGAATGCGAGTATGTGAGTGAGTGCTCAGTTCCTGACTGTGAGACCCAATGGACTGTGGCCCACCAGCTTCTCTGTCCATGGAATTCTTCAGGCAAGATTACTGGAGTGGGTTCCCATTCCCTTCTTCAGGAGATCTTCCCGACCCAGGGAACTCACATCCACTGCATCTCCACTGGCAGATGGGAATATATTCCATTACTTATCCTCTGAGACTGACCAACACAAGAGACCTGGCCTTGCCCCTCGGTTATCACACGAAGGGCCAAAATGAACCCAAATGTTCCTCTAAAAACACAAACGCCACCGTCAAAAAGGGAAAATCAAAGGCTCAGTGATGCATCTGAGGCAGCAGAAGAGCCTCGGAGGAGGTGAACCAGCCGGCTCACACGCCCCCGGCACCGGCACCCTGAGTGGGAGGTGAGTTTCTTCCACTAAACCCTACCCTTCATTTGGGACGGTGTCCCTTTGGGGAAAACACAGATTGGTATTAAGGTCATAAAACCCAAGAGCCCTCCCAGCCAGCAGTCACCCCAGGCAGCCAGCAGGAGCGCGTGCAGAGGCGACACCGGAGCAGGGCTTCCAGGCCAGCAGGCAGGGGCTCACAGGGCTGCCGCCCACTGCAGGGCAGAGGCCCCGCTCCCCAAGGCCGCACGGCGTCCCACTCAGAAAAACGGACACCTCAGCTCTGCCGGAGGCACCGCTGACAAGCAGGACAGTTTCTGCTCACAACCCTCGCTAGTGACCTGACCTTTTCCCCCAGCAGGGTCTGCACTGGCAAACTCACAAGAGACACTGACCAGGGCACCAAACCAACGTAATATCTACGAGAACTAAGTGGACAGCTGTCACCTAAGTCGGACTTTAGCTAATGAAACCAGAAGTCACAGTCTGCTCAGACTCCTCAGTTTCCCCTAGTGACCTTCTGCTGCCCCAGGGCTCCGGCCAGGCCCCCACGTGACATGCTGCCATTGTGTCCCCTTAAAGCTCCTCGGGGCTGTGACAGTCTCTCAGACCTTCCTGTCTTTAACAACCTTGAAGGTTTGCAGGAGGAGCCAGGGGTTTTTCAGGACGCCCCTCAGTGAAGACCACAGAGAGGAGGGGCCCTTCTCACCACGTCCCGTCCAGGGCGCATGCCGTCACGTGACCTCCATGGTGGACACTGACCGTGGTCGCCCGGCTCAGGCGAGTCTGGAGGGCGTCTCCACTATGCTGCCACCACCTCCCACCGTCCTCTGGAAGGGGGTCACTGTGCCCACCCCCCACCAGAGGAGGGGCGCTCCCCTCCCCTGAGGACGGGGCAGCTGCAGAGCCATGTGGATCCTCCTGGTTTCCTTCTCCATCACTTGTTTATGTCAGGCTGGCCCCAGGGGTATTTATTTGTTTTATGCTTCAGGCCATGATCCAGCAGACTCTGTTCTGCTGCTGAACCTGTTCCAGGGCTGGCCCTCGGGAGTTCCTTGGTTGGCTCCGCTGTCCCCTGACACGCCCGTCTGTGGGGGCTGGGTTTTTTGGTTTTTTTGTTTTTAGCACTTCTGTACTTTCTGGCACTACCAGGGTCTCCAGGTCATCTTGGGTATTTCCTGCACAGTCTCAGAAAGAAACCCTCACTCTTTATTTTCTACATGCTCATTTATGGAGCATGCAGTTACATGTTTAAAAACACAAGTGGCAGACAGCTAGCTTTGCCTACCTTTCAAAGGTAGGCATCTTCCTCCTGGGAACAGCACCTTGACCTTGTTCAGAATGACTTCCTCCCACTGGACATGACTGGGTGATCCTGTGGAAAGGGTTACCCACAAGGAGTAAGATGGGGGAGGAAGCCCAAACTTTTCATTTTAAACTGCTTGCATAATTTTTTCCAAGGATGTGTATTATTTCCATAAATTTTTTTAAATGTAAAAAAATAATTTAAACCCTTGTGCTGTCAATAAGTACAGACCAAATCTAAGAAAGACAGAGAATACTAACAATTCTGATTTTGAATAAAAATAAACACAAAGCATGCTCCCTTCAGAATGGACTGAGTCTAGCAAAGCACATACCACCTGTCTAGTGTCCACTCTTTTTCTTACACAATTTTAAGTTGCTCTTTCACTCATTTAACAATCAGCAAAGATTCTGGTTAACTAACATGAATTGCATTCAAAGTACTCAAATTCTTTTGCTGAATACACAGTATTTAGAAACTTACAAAACGCTTTGCTTGAGAAGTTTTATAGCTCCAAAGATGGTGGGGTTCACCATAACTCCCCAAAGCAAAAGCATTCTTGATCTACTTGAGAAGAGTTACCCCTTAAACTCCAGGACAGGAAGTAAATGTACATAAGCAAAAGAGAAACGTCAGACAAAAAATGTTTTAGTTACATCACAGGTATACTTAAGAAAAAGTATAATTTATAATGTCAAGGTTTCTAAAACCATATCTCTGTGTGCATACTTTAGGAGGCAAGGTTTTCCGATGTCCCCTAAAATATCCGCACCTGGGGATCCGCGGAAGCGGGAGGAGCTGGCGGCGGATGGAAGTGGGAGGGGGAGACCCAGAGCAGGCGGCTTGCTAACCCCTGGCCCAAGGCTGGGCGCGCGCACCGCGGCTCCCGAGAGTGCGAGGGCGCAGGCGCGCGGCCGGCCCTGAGCCCGACCGTTAACAGTAGCGGACGCGAGTCATAGGGTGCAGCCTCCCAGACCTCGCCCGACAGGACCCCGAAAGGTCTCTGCGGGGCAGACTCACCGGGCACTGACGCGTCCCGCTGGCCTGACTGGGAGGTGCCTGAGCGCACGACCATGCCGACCCCGCCCATGACGATGCTGCTGCTGCTGCTGGCGCTGCTCTTGCCCACGCAGACCTGCACGGAGCCCACGAACAGCGCGCCCACCCCGACCGCGACCCTGATCCCGGAAGGCAACACCTCGGAGAGCCGGGCCTTGCCCGGCATCGAGCTCAGAGCCCGCGGCTCGAGCCCCGTCCCTGGCCCACTCGCCCTGCTGGCCCCGCTTGCCCTGTGGCTGGTTCTCGGGTAGAGACGCCGCATCCAGGCCTGCCCAGCGTGGACACTGCACCAGCACCTCGCCGGCCTCCACGTCTCGACCTCATGGACAGAAACAGGTCCAGAAAGCAGAACCCCACCACCACCCCGCCTGCGGTCAGTGATTGTCAAGGTCACACCTCCCAGCGCCTCCCTGAACAGCCTGAAAGGAGATGCCACATCCCAGCGAACTGAAGACAGGGCTCAGGAAATCTGGGTACCAGGAAACAGAAGATAGTTTATCTCTACTTTGATTCATTAAATTATAAAGCCAAAAAATGGCTGGGTGGTGTCTCTGAAAAACGGCAAAGCGTGTCTCAACTGTGGGCCAGTGGCAGCAGCCAGGCCTCCCGCCAGTGCAGCTCGTAAGCTGCAGTTGGAGCTGGTGGCTACATTTGACCTGGGGACAGTAAGTGACGGGGCCTACACAGTGATGGCAGATGGTCCCCAAATCCAGACCCAGGGAGTCACTTGTGCACCCCGCTTCCCCACACACCCTACACTGACCCAGAGAACAGACACACATAACCTCACTGAACTGTAGATGCTGCTGCTTTATTTCGGTATGTCCAATAATTTTTACAATTTAAAGGTGAGGGTTTTTTTTTTTTTTTTTAAAATATTTAAAAATCTTGAACATAAGGTTTGGGTAAAAAGGTAAATTGAGCGTTTGGAAAGGGAAGATTGGAACTTGCCTAGGTTGAGTTCACACAAATTTCATGCTCTTTTTATAACGTGTGTTTTCTCTTTACAAATCCACACCTGGACTGCTTGCTATCAGTGTTTTCAGACAGTATCTGGGGCAAAGCCTAAAATAGATTCCAGAGGTAAGTAACTCTAATACAGCCAGTGATGCACAGACACCCCCTCTAGAGTCTGTGGTTCACGGTTGCACGTGGACACTCCAGCACCCAGAGGCTACAGGCCTTCATAACCAAACACGTGCCAGCCTTAGAGGGCATTCCAGAAACACTGGGGCCAGAGATCTGGAGGACAAGGACAGCACGTGTGAACAAACACTGCGTGTGTCCTGCATCACATGCTGTGTTTAGTGTATAATTATGCTTTGATTTACATAAAATTATAAAGTATTTGCACTGAACCTAAGTGGTAGTTTTTGTAAGCTTATAGAGCAATTGAGAGAAAAAGATCCTAATTTAACAGCTAGGTTTTACTCTGCAGTAAAAAATGGTGACCAATAACAGCTTTATTTCACTTAAAATAATGATGAAAATGCTGCTGTACCACAGGAAACAACATTTTTTTGGCCACCAGTCCTACAGAACCCATTTCTCAAGGAGTGGTGCTAAATTAACACCCCTTAAGAGAAGACATGGGAATTCCTTTCAATCTCCAGCATCTATTAGATTTCACTTCTGAAGCCTGGAGAAGCCCTTGCCAGGCCCACTCCTGCTGGTATCAGGTATCTCTTCTGTTGGGGGAACTGTGTTCCTGTCCTGTGGTCAGCCACGGCTGCTCTGCAGGAAACATGCTCACTCTGGTCTACCAGACTGAAATACTAAGAAAAGCCTGGCCATGTGTCCAATCCCAAGGCAAGGCAGCAGGGCTCAAGGGTAAGGAGACGAGCTCCTGACTGCCTGTGCATCCACTCTCTGCGGGGCATTCTGCCAGGTGACCCGTCAACTTCTTCCCAGTACCTGCTGTCCACACACTCTCACAAACACTTCACATGATCATTTAATCCTCATCTTGCAGATGGGGAAACTGAGGCCCAGAAGGTTAAATGTCAAGGTCACACAGTAAGAGGCAAGGTCAGCATGACTCAAAGCCAGTTTGGTTCCTGAGACCAGGCCCATGACCATATCCCGAAGCCACCTCCCAACAGAATATCAGAAGACACCACCACGAACAAGTGCGCCAGGCCCACCTCAGTGGCAGTCACTCGATGGAGAAGAAGAGCCAGGGAAAGCCAGGAGGCGGGAACAAGTGAAGCATGCACTGGGCAGACCAGGCAGACGGGGGCAGGGGCCCGCGTGGCCAGAAGGGGGAGGCTAGGGCGGACCAGGCGCAAGGCTGGGGTGGACCAGGCATAAGGAAACAGTGGTCAGAGGGAAGCCGGGGCCAGGTGGAGGCCAGGGAAAGCAGGCGCTGGTAGCTAAGAATTAAGTCAGGGTTCTCTGCAGATGCAAAGGCACATCAGGAAAGACTGAAAGCACAAGGTGAGACGGTCTGACCACCGCTACCTTGCGGAGAGCTCGGGGAGACAAGGGAGGACTCAGGGCCCACTGGGATGCTTCTGTCAAGGCCAAAGGGGAGAGAGCAGTGGCCTGCAGGCTGCGGGGGGGACGTGGGGAGGCAGGCGTCCAGGAGGAGATGAATGCAGGGACAGCAGTGACACCGTGTGTGAGAGGGGCTGAGGCGGCAGCAGGGGAAGCCTAGACAACTGCCCGGTTTCTAGCAGAAGACCTGGGGGTGTTGTGACACTGACTGGGGGGAAAGGGTAGGAAATTTAGGAAAATAGAGGGACTGGTTCCAAATGTTCAGTTCGGGGCCTGTGGCTCGTCAGCGTGGCGCGGGGGTGCACTGTGCTCCTGGCAGGCCCAGGCCCAGAGCTCCGCTGAAGACGGAAACGCAAACCTCCCTCCCGTCCAAGAGTGTGCGTGCAGAACAGACCTGCTGCTCCAGGCCTCCCACCACTACAGCCGCCTCCCAACAAGCTCTGTTCAGGCAAAGGCACCCCTTCGCCCCACACGCAGCCCCAACACGCCTGAGCTCTCCACCTGCCCTAATTCTCAGAGCAGACACAACCGCCTGCCGCCCACAGACCCTCTGCCAGCCTCCTCTCCTGCAACCCAGGCTTCCAGCAAAGCTCTGCTCCATCCCCATCGACTAACAAAGAGAAAGTACAGGGCCTACCTGGTGGTGAGCGACTCTGTCTGAAGAACTGCTCTTGCCACCATCTCTGGGGCTGCAGAGCAAACCCAGCCCCTTCCCTGCAGGATACAAGGGGGCAGGGGGCAGGGGGGATGCCAGGGGAACACTCCTGCCAAATCCCAGAAGGCTGCCCCCCAGAGGTGCCCCTTGGCTCCTGGACTGTGGAATCAACCTTTTGGGGGGGTTCTCCTCAGAAGCCACAAAGAGGCAGCAAGAAGGGGGCAAGGGTCAGCAGGGCCCCCAGGGGGGTCACAGAGGTAGCAGGGGGGCTCATCAGGGGCTCTGTGAGGACAGGGCCACCATTCCTGAGGCTGACCCATGTCAGGCTGCCCCCACTGGAGACGGCCAAGCCCGCGGTGGATGAGGAGGCCGCCTTCCTGCTCCTGTCGCCCTGAGGGGAGAAGCCAGCTCATCTTCAAGGAGGGAGGAGGCAGCAACGATGGTCTGGGGGAGGGTGGCCCACCCCCGAGACCGGCCCTCAAGTCACTGTGCAGGAGGGGCTCGTCCCTGTCGAGGTCACCTGCCCGGCCATGCTCGCCACCAGGGGGTCGGTCTGACTCATCCGAGATGAAGGAGGAGCAGCCTATACGCTAATGATAATGTCGTCCCGCAGGGCTGGGCCGCCTCTGTTCTCCACGAGCCCATCCACAGGGTATGGGGGCCCTTCCCACAGAGGAACCACAAGCCCATCCCTGGGGCATGGGGCCCTCCCCACGGAGGAACCTGAGCCAAGAAGAGTGGGTGCAGGTGACAGGAGGCCACACCCTATAGCCCTGAAAGGCCTCCCCGGCCATCTCCCCACTCCGTGCAGAGCCTGACTCTGGAGACACCCTCCCAGGCAGCGGGGTGGCGGCAGGGCCCCTGAAAGAGACCGGTCCCCTGCTTCCCCTCAGAACAGCCTCCCCGAGGCCAAGGAGCCAGCGGGGCGGTGGCACAGCAGAGAGGAGAGACGGAGGGTCCGGCCCCTGACAGGAGCCGGTGGTCTGCTACTTGCTGCCAAACCGCCCCCGAGCCAAACACAGGCCTGGGAGAAAGCCCCCAGTGACCCAGGACCGCCTCTGGTTTCCAAAAGCTCACGTGCCAGGGCAGGGGACAGACAGCACATGTGCCTACAAGCAAACGCAGGGGCACCTTGAGTGCTCACAATAGGGGGTGGGAAGGCCAGGGGGCCAGCGCGCGGATGGCTGAAGGGGGAGCAGCGGCAGCCCCGTGAACACCAGGATACAGCCATCGCCCACGGGAGGAAGAGCAGACACTCCGGCCCTGGCGGGTGGGGAGGGCGGCTCTGTGCAGAGCTGCACACAGGGCAACGGAGGGAAGCAGGCTCGGGGAAGACTGAACTCCTGCCAAGGCAGCGCCCTCCTGGTGTGATGGGAAGTCACCAGAAAGGCTCCCGGGCAGGATGTGCCCCCAGAAAGATGCCTGCAGGGGCCAGAAGAAGGGCGGGCTTCTTGAGAGCAACTCCAGACCCAGGAAGCCGAGGAGGAGCGCCACGGCCCGGAGCAAGGCTCAAGCGGGAGACAGGAACTGGGAGGAGAGGATGACAACCAGGCTGAGAAACAGTGAAGCTGAGAGGGGGCCTGATCACATAGGGAGGAGAGGCCCCAACTCCAGAGAAGGAGGGAGGGTGGTCTCGAGCTGAGGGTAGACAGGAAGATAGGCTGGCATGGACCACTGCTCTCAACAAAGACAGGTCCCCAGGGGCTGGGAGAGCCACGTGGCGGGATGGCAAGACCACCTGACCACAACAGCCCAGGAAACGCTGACAGCGGGGCCAGGAGGCGGGAGGCACCTGTGCAGAGAGTCCCCAGGCTGGCACTTGAGGGAGCTGCGTTCACCTGGGCTGGGGTGGGGGGACAGGGCCCACTGAAGCAGACACGCTGGGGCTGCTTCTCCGGGCAGGGGGTGTCCCAACCAGTGACCACACCAGCCCAGACAGCAGCGGGGCACTTGGCGGCAGCGGAGGCAAACCATCCGAAGCAGGTTATCCGCCCAACCCCCAGTTCAAAAGCACCCCAGGGAACGAAGCCAAAGCTTTCCAAACTTCACTGAAAGATTTCCCACCTTAAAGGTGATTTCAGACAACAAGCGAGCATTGGGCCCAAAGCAGGCTACAGCCCTCAGGAAGCCCCGCCCTCGATAAAGACAGGCAAGCAGCCCTGCTCTTCTGGGCCTTTAATGAGACACACTAAAGACCGTTTAAGCCCAGCTGCTCTCGGAGCTGTGAAACCTGCTTCTGGACATTTCTGAACAAATCATTTGATTTATGCCATTTCGGAAAAGAGCCTCACTTTTTATATACGAAATGACCAGAAACTCATCTTAACAAAAAAGACATTATATACTAAAAACAAGACACCACCTCTAAGAATGCTTTGAATAAAAATGTTGCAATTCCATAGAGCAAAACAAATACTCAGATGAGTCACAAGTTGAGAAGGCAACTGAAAAGATTGTCCTATGAAATGCCAGAAGGCAAGTTATTTCATCAGATTGTATCAAACCTCTTCTGGGCACTGTGTACAGCAGGGACATGAAGCCCAGCCCCAAGGTGCCCAGCAGGAAGGACATGGAGGAAGGAGGTTCCGGACTGTGACTGAGAAATCCAGGAGGCCTGCCTGTACCCTGCACTCCCAGACTAGGCCTGAACCTCCCCAGGCCCCGGGCCCCATGGCCTCCTCCCAGGAGCGGCTGTGCCCTCACAGTGAGACCGCAGCCCTGAGCGTGCCCACCGAGCCTCCCCATGGAGGGCAAGGCTGGTCCCAGGGCCGCACAGTCAGAGAACAGCAGAGGGGGGCTCCGAAGGAGGCACCATGAGAGGTCCCGCTTCTCTCTCTTCCAACTGATAGCCAGGGATGCCAGCGGGTCTGGAAAGTAGTGAACAGGAGGGGAGCCGCCCCGGGACAGCAGTGCCCAGGGTGTAAGAGGGCCCCATCGCCCGGGTCCAGCTCCGGAGCTGCCCGGGAAGTGGGAAGGAGGCCAGCCTCCAGCGGTTGCCCCCACCTCCGTGCCCAGCGCCCAGCAGCCAGGGTCTCGAGGTCCCTCTTGGCCAGAGTCACGTGCGGGTGGGTGTGACCCCACAGGGTGTTGGGAGCCAAGCTTCCTTCCTCCCAGAGACCTTACTTATCTCAGAGCCTCGGTTTCCTGGTTTTCATTGTGCCTATTGTGTAAACACAGGGGTGGGGGCAATCTGAGACTCCCCAGAAGGGTGTCAGAGGCCTGTAACAGACTACCTCGTGGTCTCTAGGAAGCAGGACAAAGATTTCCTCAGCTTTAGGAAACTCAAGGTGACAGTGGTTTCGACATCTCTAGGACCCTGGATCCACCTTCAAGAAAAAGAACCAAGAATACAAATGTATGGTGATGAATGACTGCCACTCCACAGTACTGAGAGGCTCTACTCACTAAGACACTTTAAATAAGGACACAAGAGTTAGGTTTGAGCCTAATATTACAGCCTCATCCATCTCCCCCACCTCATCTGCTGTGTCTGGTACAATCTCTAACTCGTCCATTCTTCTGGTATCTATAGAAGGATGTTCTGTTTTCATATTCTGTGATACTATTAGTATCTGACTTATACATTTAAGTACAGGTAAATAAGATGGATCCATTTAAAAATCCAATAGGTCCACAACAATGGAAAGTTACTTCTGACAAGGGTTCTTGAATTCTGATTCTAAGATTTAAAGGTAGTCTGTGAGGATTCAACTTTCAGGTTAAGCCTGCACCCCCAGAATTGTTACTTTCAAAGACTGAATTCCAAGGTGTAGCTATACCCCCACAAAAATATATTTAATCCCATGAAAAATGCTTTCCGTCACATCCATTTTTACAGTAAATCCTCCTCATAAGCCAGTTGCAATTCAGTCAGAAAAGAAAGGAGAGCCAGCTCACGGAGCGTTTACTAATGGTCACAAGTCACCCATGGCAGAAGGCTCTCGGAGGTTCTATCCATCCTTGACACTGAGGGCCAGACCACACCTCTGGACCGACAGCTGGCACCTCTGAACCTTCACTGGAAGGTTCTTCTGTGCAGATGGACACTCAGGGGCCAGGAGCCAAGGCCTACGCATGCTGTCCTTTCACACATCTGACTTCCTCATATTCTCCTGGAGGGGCAGCAAAGTTGATCTCTGAGGTCTTTTAAGATCCTGAATAAATGAACTACAAATGATTTTTCTTATTAAAATGAAATACTGACTTTTAAATTAAAGACAAACTAATTATGCAAAGGACTGAAAAGCAGAAATCCCCATCAGCTTAGCAGAGGCGGGGAGGTAAACTGGCAAGGCCCGCTGGCTGCACCCTAATTTTCCAGCTGCCCCCAGGCCGGCTGCTCTGGATCAAGGTCCTCTCACCCCTCCTCCCCACAGGAGCCTCCTCTCTCCCGGCCTGTAACCCATGGGGCACAGGGACCTGGCCCCCACCTCCTCCACCTCGCCTGGTTCCAGAGCTCCCAGTGAACGTCTAACAAGGATCGGTGGCTGGGCTCCCCCCCTCAGAGCAGCCGAGCTGCCAGGGCACAGCCCCATACACCCTGATGCTGTCCAGAGTGAGATGAGACCACGGTGGTGGGGAGCAGCCCGTGGACACCTGCCCCCCCAACCAGAACTGTCGCAAAAGACCACCAGCTCGTCCCCGGCTCCGCCTCAGACAACAGGCCACACACCATAAAGAACGTCACTTCACTAAGCTTCTTCAATTATTCTACTGACCAAACCCTTTAAAAACACTGATCTTTCCTAACATAAAAGTCACCAGGTGCAATTCTTTGCCTTTTCCTGGTGAGATTTTGGTAAAAGTAGAAATTGCTGTATAAGTAGTTAAGGTAATGTCAACTAGCATCGAAGCAGGGAATTTCAAAACTGGAGCAGTGGAAGAAATTGGATTAATTTAGGGTTGATTTAAGATAACACCAGCGGCAAAGACAAGTGGATGTCTAAGGAGAAAACTCACAAAGATGATCAGATCAGAAAAACACACAACTGAAAGCCATATCAGAGCTTGGGCTCTATGAAGAAAGAATGCATGCATGCTCAGTTGCACAGTCACGTCCAACTCGGCGGCCCCATGGACCGTAGCCTGCCAGGCTCCTCGGTCGGTGAGATCCTCCAGGCAGGAATACTAGAGTGGGTTGCCGTGCCCTCCTCCAGGGGACCCTCCCGACCCAGGGATCGAACCCACATCTCCGTGGCTCCTGGAATGCAGGCAGATTCTTTACCAACTGTGCCACTGGTGAAGCCCGCTATGAAGAAAGAGACTGAGTCTTCTATGCACTGCTATACCTTTGGCACCCAAATGCCTGACACTGGTGGATGTTCATCAAATGCCCACTGAATGACTGAACAAATAAAGGAAGGGAAAAGGCCCTAAGTAATACTAAGGAAGATGAAAAGCTGCGTGATTATAACAGGCTAGCAACCCCTCAGATTTAAAGAAAGTTACTATCAGAGAGCCCTCACTGTTTTCTAGTAAAGTCAGTGCCACANCTGGTGGATGTTCATCAAATGCCCACTGAATGACTGAACAAATAAAGGAAGGGAAAAGGCCCTAAGTAATACTAAGGAAGATGAAAAGCTGCGTGATTATAACAGGCTAGCAACCCCTCAGATTTAAAGAAAGTTACTATCAGAGAGCCCTCACTGTTTTCTAGTAAAGTCAGTGCCACAATAGTAATCATGAGTCCAGTGTTCAATTCTTCAACAGAGCTCACTATGACCCAATGTCTTACCTTTTCTACACGAGGTGGCCGGTGGGAAAGAGGATCTGTGAACACAGGAAAGAATGCCAGGGCTCCAGACGGGGCGAGGACCCTGGGTGACTAAGGTTAGACCTAGGGCGTGGGTGCCAGTGTGGACGGCCAGGAAGCACAGAGGATGTCTGAGATGGTCCCGTGAGCCACACGGGCGTGGCTATCAGTCAGCAGGTTGCCCACCAAACTTGGCAGCTGGGCCAGCTCCTACCAGCTCGAGAGAGATGTTATATCTCAGGATCACCAGCCAACAGCTCGTCAGTATCCTGAAACAGGTGATGGTGAGAAGATTTACGCCACGGAAATTGGCAAATGCTACAAAGCAGGGCTTTTTACACCAGCAGCAAAAAAAAAAACCATCTGTTGAACATTGATCAGCACAGCCCTGCAGGTACCTCACAGCATGCACACCATGTCTCAAAAGCACACAGGGCAAGGGGGAGAGAAGAGACACAGTCTAAAAGAGAGAAAACGTTAAAATAAAGAGCAAGTTAAATAGCAAATTAAATAAATTCAGTCAGGATACAATGACATTTCTGAACACTGAGCAAAGGACAGAGCAAGCCACAACTGAGGCAACTGGGTGGCCAACCAGAAAAAATATTAGATCCTGGCCTCAAACTGTACAGAAGCAGATTTCACATGGATTAATAGGCTGTGTGGAAAACAACAGAAGACTCCTGGAAGAAGAATGACTCCTGAAACAGGAAAGTGTTCTTAGGCAGATTCAAAACCAAGTCATAAAGGAAAAGGCTGACAAATCTGAAAATTTAAAAATGTTAAATTTCTCTTCGGAAAAAATCGGCTTTCTTTGTGGCTCAGCTGGTAAAGAATCCGCCTGCAATACAGGGGACCTGGGTTCGATCTCCGGGTTGGGAAGATGCCCTGGGGAAGGGAAAGGCTACTCCCATATTCTGATCTGGAGAATCCCATGGACTGTATAGTCCAAGGGGTTGCAAAGAGTCGGACATGACTGAGCGACTTTCAATTCATTTTGGAAAAAATAATAAAATCAAAAGATCAAGAACTACCCAGGACAACCTTCCTGCTGCTGAGAAGTCCCTACTTGCACCTCTGGAGGTCACTGCCTCTCGGTCACAGGGTCTCTGCCCACTGGGTCCAGGCCATCTCGATGCTCCCACTTTGGGAAAAGCCATGCCCCTCTGCTGAGGGTGCAGGTCACACGTCTCCAGAATGCTCCATGCCTGGTCCAGATGGCCAGAACTTCTGGTAAGAAGGCATGAGAGTTTCTCATTGAGATGACACTGACCCTCCCCTGGGACAGAGTTAGGACCATACACACGCTGCCCTGTCTCCTTAGGCCCCTCCAGGCCGAGACCCCCTCAATTGCCCGGTCTCTCGTGATGTGGACACGTGAAGGGCCTGGCCTGGTGTTTTGGGGACGTCCTCTGTGGGGCGGGCCTGCACTGTGCCCGTGCCCAAGCAGGAGGGAGGGCGCGAGGGTGACCTGTCTTATCACAGGTGACACTGCCCAGATCATCAGGTGGGGTGGTGTCTTGCTGGCTCTCTCCACTCTAAAGTTACTGCTTTTCCCTTTTCAATAAATAAGTAACTTGGGGAACAGATACTTTGAGACGAGACAAATATCCTGTTTCTCCTCAAACTCTGACTTATTTAGCATCAGTCCTGAGCCCTGCCTAAAGTAATTATTACCCTGGTGTCTGCCTCTCGGTGACCCTGTGTCTTCACTCCTTCCCTGTTGCTTCGCTGGAACTCTTTGGTTCCCCTCTCCCTGTTTACTGACTGCTGCTTACACGCACCAGCATGGAGTGATGGGCTTTGCTTTATTCTATGGATTATGAGCCATGCCATCGCCATGGAAGTCCTCGCTCAGATCACCAGCTCTGCCCCACCCCCTCCACATGGGCCGGTCCCTTCTGGGCTCCTCCTTACTTCCTGCACCTAGAGCTTCCAGTCGCATCTTCTTGGAGGAGCCCTGCTTCTCTGCTCGGCAGAGCCCCTGACTGTCCTTGGGGGACTGGCTGAGGAGCTGAGTGGCCTGGGCTCTGACATTTATTCTCTCTGCCCATCTGTGCACACTGACACCTGCTTTCAGCCCAGTGCCCAGGCTCCTCCGTCCCCTCCCCTTGTCTGCACCTTCCTCCCGGATCCCGTCCCTACCACACACTGGCTGTCCCACCTTTGTGAACGCTGCACCACTAACCTGGCACTGGGAGAGATAGAGGGACAGATGGTGTGCAGCCCTTTTTGTCTGTGGCCTTACAGAACCCAGAAAAGTTTATTTTCCAAAATCCAGCTAATCCTTCCCTACCCCCACTGTAGCTCCGCGACTGACTGTCCTACACGGAGCTTTGGTTCTTTCTATCTGTGTTGCATTCTGGGTCCCGCACAACCTGGCTGACACTCATTTATTTTGTCTTGGCGTCTGTGGTTCCCAGACTTGGGCTGTACTGAGAGGGTTGCTCAGAGAAGCCCCGGCCAGCCCTCCACCCTCCTGTGTCCCCTCTCCTTCCCACCGGCCGGGGCCCCACCCCGCTCGCCCTGGCTTTCCTTTTCGGTGTCCCTTCCGCACGAAGGCACAGATACACGTTTGCTCACTTCAAGGGCGCTGACTGGCCACGCTCCAGTGCTTGGTCCAACTCCCTTCCTGTATGTTCTGGAAATCGCCTCAGATCAGAGACCGACACCTCCACGTAGCTCGTTATGGTGTGGTCACCGAGCGCCCATCTGCCTGCTCCCGGCTGCACAGCTAGGTCACTTCCGTCTGTATTCCCATCTTATCAGCAGTGTGTCCTCGGGCTGAATTCCCAGAAGAGGACTGCAGGGTCAAAGCGTGAAGCCCGCGGTGTCTGCAGGCCAGGTGTGGGTTTTAACAAACCTCGGAGTTCCTTCTGGACGGCTTCTGATGAGTGAAAGGAAAAGCCAGACAGACACTGGGGAAGGGTTCCTCGGCCCCACACTCTGCCCCAAGAGCGCCGTCACGTCACAGGACTTCATCCCGGAAGTAACGGGTCCTCACTGCTCCGGACGCACACTGCCCCTCGCAGGGACAGGCCTGAGTGTACCTGGGGTCCCGAGAACGCACGTGCCATCATCCTAACCCCACCCGAGTGCCGATTTCGACAGAGATGCAGCCACTAACACTCAGAGCACACTGTCCACAGAAGCAAAAGGCAGAAAGCATGCAAACGCCCGTCCCTGGAGGAGGGCAATACAGGCATGTGACCCTCATGCAGCAGAGTCCTAGTCGACAACTAAAAGGAACAGATCACTGATCCACCTACAGCACAGGCGAACCCCAAAAGAGTCACGTGAGGCGAAAGAAGCCTGATTCAAAAGACTCCATGCTGCACGATTCTATTTACATGGAATGCTCAGAAAAGGCACATTTAGAGAAACAGAAAGCGGATCAGTGGTTGCCCACGGCTGGAGGTGGGAATAGGAATTAACCACAGACACAAGGGGCACTTTGGGGTGATGGCAACGTTTTAAAACTGGACTGTGGTACTAGATGCCCAGCTCAGAAATTCATGAAAAGCGCTGACTTGTCTACTTACTGAAGGTGAAGCTCACGCTAGCTTTTAAAGCAAGAAAGCAAAGCTTCCCCAGGGCCTGCCGGTCCCTGTACTTCCTGCCCACGACCTCCAAGCACTTGAAGATGGGCACGCAGGCCACAGGCTGACTGTGCGCACCATCTGTCCATCTGTATGGCTTCTCCCCCCACCAGCGAGGCTGGGTGGGCTCCTGGGGCTTGTGCCCGTGAACAGCACACACCGGCCATGCAGCACTCCCCTCCCCAGCTGCTCCCAGCAGAGCTCTGCCCCGCAAGTCCTGAGCACCTTACCCAGCTACTCGGCTAGTGTGTGTGTGGCTCAAAGCCCTGGCGAACTGAAGGGAAAGCCCTGCTCTTCCTACAGTGAGGCTTTCGGAGAGAAATGCTGAAAGCCATCAAGCGCCTCCTTCCCAGCTGTGCTGCCCACGCCCAGGGCTAATAGCTCACGGGGAACTCGAGGGGCACTGGCCGGGTCACACAGCACCTGCTTTTCCTGTGGAAATGTCATCAATACCCTTGGTTTCACTGGAGGGTAAAATTAAACAGTAGAAAGTGTCACCGTGAAAACCTGAAAACCCAATCCTCACCCAATTTAATTCAACAACTAATACAGTCTCATCCCCAGAGACTGAGAAAATAGAGACAGGGCTCATCCGACTCCCCAGCTCTCCAGTATCCTTGCCTGGAGAATCCCGTGGACAGGCAAGCCTGGAGGACTATGGGCCATGGTGTCGCACAGAGTCAGACGTGACGGAGTACAATCTAGTCTCGTCCCCAGAGACTGAAAAGAGACGGGGTCATCAGGACGTCCCAAGGACCGGTGTTTCCTCGGCGAGTCAGAACCCAGGACTCCGCCCCAGTGCTGTGTCCTGAACCCCTCCTGGCCCTCCTTCAGGAAAGCTGCGGGTCCGGGAGGTGACAGGACGCCTCATGCCGAGCCCAGGCTCTCGTGCATCCCGAGTCGCGGGGTGACTGGCACCCTGTGCTGTCCGCACAGGGCTGTTCTTGACAAACACTTGTTGACAGCTGACTGAAGGCCCCTCAGAGCACTCAGAATTTATGACCTGACTCCCAGGTAAACAGCTTTCTAGCAACAGCTTGACCGTGGACATCGCCAGCTCGACCACCCCTTTACACTGAAGGAGCTGCGGAAGAGGCGCGGGAGCAGCCCGCCACGCGAGAGTGGGGCTGGACGAAGTGCGAGCGCCCCGTTCTGGTGCCCCTGCCACTGGACCCCTGCCAAACAGCGCTTACACGATGTTCCTTCCAACCTGTAAACCCTCTGAGCCTCCACCGTGAATCTACTTCATTTTATTTGGCTGCTTTTCTGAAATCTCCCAGAATTATTCAAAGTATCCTCACTTTCATCAGGATGTAGTTAGGAATATCACTTCTCTACAATGGATTCTGTTAGTTCTTATGAGGATGCATTTCAATCCGTCACCTGAAAGGGGTTAGCAGAACAGAGCTATTTTTTTTTCAAGTTGAGAACTCCGTGTTTTCAACAGATTAACTGCTATATTGCACTTGATAATTTCAGAACAAGTTTGAATGTTTTGTCAATGTTTCTGTTCTACAAAGAAAAGCACAGAAATCTGGAGATAACACAGACATATGGGCCATAAATATATGACTGATTCACCAAGTACAATGGGAGCCATTGGGGGGTGCAGCGGGGGTGCAGTATGCTCGGGCGGAAAAAAAATATATTTTCAGAGGCAGACAGCCTCGTTTCGGATTCTACTACCTACACTGCAAGTAAGAAAAACTTATTCATTCATTCAACAAACATTGGTAAGTGCCTCTATCTGCCAGGCACTGTTCTGGGCCCTTAGGATAAAGACAGAATTAAGATCCCTGCCTTCCTGAAGCCTCCACTCTGCCAGGCAGGCTGGTAAAAGGGGAGGGTGGGTAGATGAACAGAACAGACTGAAGGGCCCACAGCAGGGGGGAGGGGGAGGGAAGGGAGGGGCTGCGGCGCGCGGGCCGTAGCCTGGCGCGGCCCCGAGCGCGCCCCCGAGCGCGCCCCCGAGCGCGGAGATGTGTATAAGAGACAGGGCAGGTACAGGGCTCTAGTGTGGGCTTGAATCTGGCTGCTGGTCAAGAACGGACAGGGAGAGGAGAGGAGTGGGGAGGGCAGGGGGGAATGGGGGGAGGCTGTAAGGTAGCTACTCAGGTGAGCCAGGTAACAGGGGACAACCATGGTTCCACAGAACGAGAACCTTCTGAGATTACCATCAGGAATAAACGAGATTAAACTGGTTCCACCACACCTGACACATAGCAGGAACTTAATAAATGTCAGCTAAATATTATTAAATTATTAATAATAATAATAAAATAAAATTATTCCGCTTTCACAGGAAGTTACTGAGCCTCTTCTGCCAGTTCCCGATTGGAAAAATAGGCGCAATGAAACATCTACTGTGAGGAATGGCTGACGGAAGCAAAGTCCTGCCCCATAGAAGTGTAAGCACACGTGTGCCTGCCTTTCACAAACAATGCCTGTTACGTCTACAGATCACACCTAAGTATGTACAAATAAATACTCTGCATACCTCACAGCAGAGGGAAGTGAGATGCAGACTCAAACCAAACCCACCATAAGCTGACGTCCATAACTGAGATTCCCCACCTCAGACCCTCTGGCCTCAGTGGCATCGGATCCACAGCTCCGAGAACCCTTCTTAACCATCCTGGACCCTGCCTCCCAGGCCCCTGCGTCAGCAAACCCTGCTGACTCCGCGGACACCTCTGTGCCTCCTCCTCAGTGGCCCCACACGGCTACAGCCAGGTCTGTCCTCTGCCACGGCCTCCTGTCCTGCTCCAGGGCCCCTCGCCCCTCTCTGCAGGCCCTTCCCAGGTCCAGGAGAGCCCCCACGGCTGGCATCCCCACACACACACCGATGACGGCTGCCGGCCTCCCTCAGTCACTCTGATAAGTGGCCTCCACATTGGGGCAGGGTGTCTGCCCCCCACCTCCACCTGGCTGGGTCGTCCCACAGGAAGGCTGGCTCCCAGAGGCAGAGTGTCCCCCTCCACGAGTCTGGCCAGAGAAGGTCCCCAGCCAAACCTCCACATCCACAGAGGGCAGGGGGACATGACCAGCTCCCCCTCAGCTCCCCCACAGCCTGAGGACAAGGGGTCAGGGGCCCTCGTGTGTTTCATCCTATTGACTGAACCACTGAGAAGGCTGACATTCTGGAACTCCAAACCTAAAAACCCCAAATAACCACACACAGTACAAATCAGCACGCAGGGAAGATGTTCTATCATTTCACCAGGCAACTGGAAGTGAACGCTGCTGCCTCAGAGGAGCTTCAGCCCACAGGGCCCAGAGCAACAGTGCCAGCCTCCAGGCAGCGGGGGCGGCTGGCTCCGATGCACCTCCCTCCAGAGCTTTCAGACAAATAAGGGGCAAACCAGAAGCCAAGTCTGGTTAGTCCTCTGCGCAGGACTGGATTTGGTGAATAAAGGTGCCAACTTCTAGTTGAGTTAATGATACTTCTAAAGACAAGTGAATATTTTTAATAAAGAAAAATGCCATTTCCACATGTATCTTTCTGTAAGGATGCCCCAAGGTATGTTTAGCACCACAAGCTAATAAGAATCTAGATCCTAAGTCCTACAGCACAGTTCACAAGGTTCCTGGACTGAGCACAAAATTATATTTTATTTTATGCCCTCCTTTCATAGGGGCAGTATGTCTCTTAGCAATATTCTCGGAGGCTCCCACGCACAGAAGTCCCGCCTCGCTCCGGGGGGGGTTGGGGGGGCTGTACTGGCTGCTTCCCCTCTGCTAGAAATCTGTCCTATCAGCCCCAGGACACACAACAATCACAATAAAAGCTCCCTCGAGCCCACAACCCTCCAGTCACTGTCCTGTTATTCTGGCCCCTGCTGGGGGTCCTCCACACCTGATGCTCTCCACCCACCACAGCCCACCGCCTCTTATTAAACCCCAGACCTTCCTCCTCTGTGGACCCAAAGCTCCCAGGCTCAGTCCTCACCCTTCTGTCTACACCCAGGGCCCAGCCTATAGTCTCAAACACCAGCAACATACAAATGACCCCCAGCCTCTCCTTGAACCCAACCTAAATTTCTGCGCAGACCCACACACTGCCACTCAATGACTGATCACAAAGATAACAAGCAGAGTAAACCCTCCTAAGTTCCGTCAGTGAAATACTCTTTCAGGCCCTTTACATCAGCTTGGCTATCGACCCACGGGCCACGGAGGACCAGGTGTTGCCATTCCTCCTAAGACGGCGGCAGAGGGAGGGAGCACAGGCTGACACGCCGGTGGGCCAGGGTCAGAGACCCGCGCGTGTCTCACAGCTCGGCTGGCTGGCTGCTCCGCGGCCAGCACCTGGGGGCGTGTCTGGGCTGTTCCACCTCAGAGTCTGCCAGCAATCCCCACCAGCAAATATGCCAGGGTTTCCACATTCTCCCACGTTGTCGTGACTTTGAGGTGGGATGGGGGCTGAGCAGTCACTCAAGCCCAGCAGTTCCTCGAGGAGGCATGGCTGAAGGAGCTCCCTACCCCATCAACGGGTTAGTCCACAAATCATTCAAGGACCAGAAACCTCTCCTTAACACCTGCTGGTAGGACAGAAAGCACCCAGACTCCCGAAGCTTGGGCACGCCCCAGAGACAGCAGCGTACAGTCGAGAAAGACTCCGTTCCGGCAACAGATGGAGATGGCACAGCGCACCCAGCCACAGTGCCGACTTGGAGGAACTAAATTCCAAAGTGAATCGCAATTTTACAATTACTCTATTTCGCTTACATTTTCCTTCTACATCAAAGTGAGACTGGCATGGTTTTAAAAGTCTATTTGTAAAGTCTGAAAGCTATCTCAATGGGCATGAGCACACAAACACAAGTGACAGGAAAGCACTGTGTCGCAGGCAAACGGGCAGCATTTTCTGATTCAGTACAAAATGATGCCGAAATCGGTGACCTCCGCACCTCTGCCCTGGTGCCAGGCCCCAGCAGGTGACCATGGTCGGGCTGCCCCACTCCAGCCCCGGGCAGGGACGGGGGAGTCCGCCCTTGGCCCCTGACCTGTGCTCTCACTGCACCGAGCTTTACGCACACGTAATGTGGGAGACCAGAGGAGGCGATGGCACCCCACTCCAGTACTCTTGCCTGGAAAATCCCGTGGACCGAGGAGCCTGGTAGGCTGCAGTCCATGGGGTCGTGAAGAGTCAGACACGACTGAAGCGACTTAGCAGCAGCAGCAGCAGCAGCAGCAATGTGGGAGACTGAGAGTACTGCGCGCCTTACAGATGATCACAAGAATTTAATTAATATATGTGAGGCGCTTAAATGGCCTGGCACACCACAAGCTCCCAATAAACACTGCTGTATAACGGCCAGAGCAATTCTTCTCAAAGAGAGAGCAGACCGTGTCATCTGTGGTCCAAAACTGTGACGCCAACGAGGATGGCAAGCAGGCAGGCCAGCAGCCCCAGTAAGGCTGAGACTACCGTCTAAATTCCACACCCCAAGCCAGGTTCCACAAGCCACAGCCAGCCGCCAGACTCTGGGCTCACTTCCTGCCACCCTCCCTCCCTCCCTCCAGGCCACACTGGGCTCCTGGCTACTATCAGCACAGGACAGGAAGCTGGGACATGGGGCCAACCTGTGAGTCCAGAACCCCCTTCACCAGCGCCCAGCCAGGCGGCGCCCAGCTCCCTCCACCCTGAGCTCTCCCCACAGCCCTCCCCGGCCTGCTAGCCCCTTCCCCATCCCTGCTCGGCACTCAGGACTTTGTAAATTTTATATTGGAATATAGTTGATTTACAAAGATATGTTAATATCAGATGTACAGCAAAGTGATTCACTCATACATATGCATACATCTATTCTTTTTCAGATTCTTTTCTCATATAGGTGATTACAGAACACTGAGTCGAGTTCCCTGTGCCCTACAGTAAGTAGGCCCTTGTTGGTTATCTATCTTACATACAGCAGCGTGTGTATGTTAATCTCGAACTGCTAATCTATCCCTCCCTCTACTTTTCCCCTTTAGTTTTTGTTTTCTATGTCTGGTCACCTATTTCTGTTTTGTAAATAAGCTCGTTCGTATCTCTCTTTTTAACTACACATATGAGGGATGCTGCTGCTGCTGCTAAGTCGCTTCAGTTGTGTCCGACCCTGTGCGACCCCATAGACGGCAGCCCACCAGGCTCCCCTGTCCCTGGGATTCTCCAGGCAAGAACACTGGAATGGGTTGCCATTTCCTTCTCCAATGCATGAAAGAGAAAAGTGAAGTGAAGTCGCTCAGTCGTGTCCGACTCTTTGCGATCCCATGGACTGTAGCCTACCAGGCTCCTCCATCCATGGGGTTTTCCAGGCAAGAGTACTGGAGTGGGGTGCCATTGCCTTCTCCATATGAGGGATACCATATGATATTTGTTTTTCTCTGCCTGACAATTCACTTGATACAATAATCTCTAGGTCCAGCCACGTTGCTGCAGATGACATCATTCGGTTCTTTTTGATGGCTGAGCAACATTCCCTTGTATCCGTGTACCACATCTCTCCATCCATTCCTCTGTCCGTGGACACTCAGGCTGCTCCCATGCCTTGGCTGCTGTAAATTATGCCGCAGTGAACACTGGGGTGCACGGATCATTTCGAATTATGGTTTTCTCTGGCCAGCACTTAGGACTGGAGCTGGGGTTTATGATCCTTGTCTCCTCCAGAATGTGAACCCCTGAGGGCAGGAACTACCCGGCTGTGTTTACTCCCCTCTCTCCAGCACCTAGAACAGGACCTGGCACATGGTAAATACTTGTGGGATGAGCATGGGAATGAAACGAAACTGCCCTCCATGCAAACCGAGTATCACTGCACTCTCCGAAAAAATACCAGGCCCCTCTCAGCTACTTCCCCCAACTCCCTGCCCCGTCTTCATTTTAAATCCACCACAAAGACAAACGGAAAACCAAACTCATTTTTTGGTACACTCCTAGAACACAACACACACGTACAGGACAGCAGCCAACAGTACCAATCAGACCACCAAGAATACAGCAAGGCCAGGTGAACACCTCTGTCCACACTCCAAACAAAATGTAACCTTGGAAAGAAAAGTCACTCTCGGAACAAGAAAATCTTAATGCTTCAACCTACAATTTTTAAATGAAATTCTGTTTGTCTTTCCTACCTCACATATTATGAACATACTTTTTAAAGGTTTTTTTCTGTTTTTTTTTTTTTTTTTCTCAACAGCAGCATTAGCAGGGGCGCTAGTGGTAAAGAACTTGCCTGCCAATGCAGGAGACATAAGAGATGCAGGTTCCAGCCCTGGGTTGGAAAGATCCCCTGGAGGAGGGCATAGTAACCTACTCCGGTATCCTGGCCTGGGGTAACCTACTCCGGTATCCTGGCCTGGAGAATCCCATGGACATGAGACCCTGGTGGGCTGCAGTCCATGGGGTCACAAAGAGTAAAACATGACTGAAGTGACTTAGCACACACAGGCATTTCTATCACACCAAATTTCAGATTCGGAAATCTGTGTTAGAAAACTGACACAAAAAACCATCAAGTTTTCCAATAAAATCTGACCTCTCTAAGCTCTTCAGTTTCATACCAAGATTGACTTTTTTTTTTTTTGCTTCACCACTCGTATAGCGGGATCTTAGTTCCCTGACCAGGGATCAAACTCAGGGCCTCAGCAGTGGGAGCACCAAGTCCTAACCACTTACACCTCCAGGGAATTCCTCCAACAATTTTTCTTAAACAAGTTTTTTATAGGCTGGATAACTTCACCTATTAATCTTGAAAATGTACTTTCTAACTATCTCCAACCTAAATATTTAAATAAATTCCTTGGTGCTAAGTACTTACATGGCTCATCACAGCATTCAAGGGAATACAAACCAGCTCTTAAACCTTATGGCTAAGGAATTTTGACAATTAATAAAAAATGATTAGTGGATTTTGTTTGCACACTAATATATAAAAAAATTCACTGCAGTACTTTTCAGTTCAGTGCAGTTCAGTCGCTCAGTCGTGTCCAACTCTTTGCGACCCCATGAATCGCAGCACGCCAGGCCTCCCTGTCCATCACCATCTCCTGGAGTTCACTCAGATTCACGTCCATCAAGTCAGTGATGCCATCCAGACATCTCATCCTCTGTCGTCCCCTTCTCCTCCTGCCCCCAATCTCTCCCAACGTCAAAGTCTTTTCCAATGAGTCAACTCTTCGCATGAGGTTGCCAAAGTACTGGAGTTTCAGCTTTAGCATCATTCCTTCCAAAGAAATCCCAGGACTGATCTCCTTCAGAATTCACCCATTCCAGTCCATTTTAGTTCTCTGATTCCTAGAATGTCGACGTTCACTCTTGCCATCTCTTGTTTGACCACTTCCAATTTGCCTTGATTCATGGACCTGACATTCCAGGTTCCTTTTAGCAGATATTAAAAATTATATTAAAACATACACATAATCATGTATATTTTGACTATTGCTGGGACAATCCACAGTCAAATGACCACAGCAGTGGCAGAGACCCGAGTGGCTGGGGGTGGAGTGGAATGGGGTTTTCTTATGTGTTTATACTTTTGTGCATATGCATGCTCATACTTTCACATCTATAAATAAAAATTTCGATGGTATACATTTTAAAATTTTATAACTAAAAGTATAGATGTAATTTTTAAAATGTAATACTATAACACTGTTTAGCAAAACAAACTGCCAGCTTTCAAGCTTTTTTGAACTCTGCCTAATTTGTTCAGCACTGTATCAAAGGATCCTGAAACAGGGAGCAGCACGACACAGATAAGTACCTGCCAAGGGAATCAGTCTGCTTCATTCGTTCACCAGATAAATATAAATTGAAAGAATGTTCCTACTCCAATCTAAAAGCGGTTGAGATGCTTTTACAACCTGTAAGTTTACGGAGGACTGAATTCGCCTATAAGCTGAGAAGTTTCTTGAGGAAGCTGTTACTAGGTAACTGTCCGTCCTTCACCTCCCAGGTCAGAACTGACCTCATGAGCATGCTGCATCTCCAGAGCCATGTGTCATCACTTTCTCAGAGCTGGACCAATTTTCTTTTCACCACTGCCCCCTGCAGAAAGGCCTCTTTTTTTTTTTTTTTCCCCTTCCACTTACAGCTTCAATTTTTGTTGAAGATGTCCCTGAATACATTCAGTCTCAGGAACATTCAGACGTCAAACAGGACGCCACTCAGAGATAAGGCTCTCCCTGCAAAGCGGGGGTCAGTCCCTGCCTCCACCCCAGCAGGGTGGGCTAACCACCCAGTCAAGCCACTCTCAGCCAATACTTTACAGGCCCTGCTGTGGGTGGCCTGGGGAGGGGACCCTGTCCCTGGAGGGACGCTGCAGGGAGGGAAGCGACCTCTCAAACCCAGGAGGAAGGGTACCAGCCAACCTTTGCATTTTCCTTCTCCCTTTCTCCTCAGGGAAACCCTCAGCAAGCAGGTAAAGGAATCTCAGCCTCAGAGAAACCATGGTATCAAAAGACACTGCTGGAACTGCTCCTAACACGTACCAGGTTTTGGAAAATGTAGCTCTAGGTGGCTACCTTTTGAAGGAATAAAGCAGACTGTAAATTTAGGAGAGATTAAAGAGAGGTAAATAAATATTTCGATTCTCAAAACTTAACTGATCATCATCTCAATTAGGGCATTAAGAGTATAAAAGTAAGTCTGACAACCAAGCCAGCTTTCCTTATACTTAGCGGGCTGAATGCTAACCACTATTGCTTGTGTAGGGGAAAAAATAAATAAATAAACGCCTTTATCATTAGTAACAGCCCAAACCTGCTGGCTAAAAATATGAACTGCGAACCAAACACGGCGCTGTGGGTCTCGCATATATAAATCGGTATTAGAACACATTTCAGGTCTCCCAGTCTCTGTCTGGGACTCCCACCCGTTGTAGCGTCCACAGCCCATCTTGACACCTTCCCCCAGACCCGTTCACAGCTCGGTGATTTTCCTACTGCAGATCTGAGCACGACAGAATTCACCTCGAGCCCCCAGTCGCCTCAGACGCCCGGCACCAGGGGGAACTTCCCCGCCCCGCGACGCCCCGCGACGCCCGCGGCGAAAAGCATCCCACGCGGACACTGCGCCCTAGAGAGGGGACGCGGGCCGCCCTGGCGCAGCCTCCCCTCCCCGGGCGCGCAGCCTCCCCCGGGGGTGCCTCTCCCCTCTGCGCAGCGCAGGGCACCCCGCGCGGACACGGCGCTCTCCCGAAGGGGACCCGGGGGCCGTCCCGGGCGCAGCCTGGTCCCGGGAGCAGCCTTCCCTCCCTAGGGCGCAGCGCATCCGGAGCAGAAACGCCACCCCCGGGGAGGGGACAGGGTTGTCCGCGGGGGCGCAGGCTCCCCTCCATCCCGGGTTCGGTGTACACGCGCCGGGGCGCAGCTTCACTCCGGGAACGCAGCCTCCCTCATCCCGCGGCGCGGCGCGGCGCAGCGCAGCGCATCCCGCGCTCATGCGGCGCCCGGGGAGGAGGCGCGGGGCCGTCCTGGGCGAAGCCTCCCCTCGCGGGCGGCCGCGGCCCTCCGGGCAGGGCTCGGGGCAGCACAGGTCCCGCTAGAGCCGCACGCCCGGCGCGGCGTCGCCACCTGCCCGGCGGCGCTTACATAAACGCGGCCGCGGCGCTGCCCAGCGCTGCCCGGCAGCGTGGTCGGGCCGTGAGAGCGACGCCACGACGCAGGAGGGCGCGCGCACGCATGCCGCGCAGAACCCTGCCGGTAGTACGCGGAGGACCGAGGGGACGGGGCGCCAGGGTTGGGGGGGGCTCCGGGGGCCCGGGTGGGACGGGAGAAGCGGGAAGCCCGGCGGGGCCCGCACCACAAGACCTCCGCCGTGAAACACGAAGCCATGGACGAAGCGAGCCGGTCCACACAGTCCCCGCGCTGGAGGGCGCTCCGGGAGCGGGACGCGAAGGTGCATCCGGCCTGTGTGGGGTCAGGTCGGGACGAGTTGGGAGGAGGAGGAGGTGGGGTCGGCCCCAGGGGCGCCCTGGGTGCGAGCAGAAGCGAGTCCCGGTGAGCGGTTGGGGGTGGTGGTCTGTGGGTTTGCCGTGAGGCAGTGAAAGCTTCTTGCAGCCGGGCAGTACGCGGACTCTTGTCTGTATCCACCGGCTTCTGCACGGCTGCACCAAGAACGTTTGCACACCGACGGCAAGCATTTGTAGAAGTGCCACGTCCCAGAGCGGAATAAGCAACTCGAAGCAGCAGGTCTACTAACATAAAATAGTTGGGTAGGGAAAACTAGTTTTGAATGCAGTTGGGTCACTGGTGGTCCGCCAGGGCAGCTGGGCAAGCCTGGGGCCCCCACCTGCGCAAGGCCGGTGACCTCAAGACTCCGAGTTCAAGTGCCACTGCCGCCCTCCTCAGCTGTGGGCCAGGAGGTCTCTCCGGACGTCTGCCAGTTTTCTCCTGTTAAAATGGGGGAGAAAAGTCAAATGTAGGGGGAGAGGCTGGCGCAGCGCTCCATGATGGTTCCCTCTTACAGCTATTCCTGGTCATCAGACAGAACTGAGCTTCCCTGAGACTCAGTGGCTTGGAGCATAATTTAACCACAGGGGAAAGTGCAGCAGCTGGCCAGTTATCTGTTTCAGGTTGCTATCTGATGGAAAGGAAAACCTGCCTTCGGGGCCAGCCAGCCACCCACCAGGCAAGCTCAACACCCTCCTGAGGGCTAAGTGCCAGCACAGGGTTCAAACGGGTGCTTGTGAGGGCTTGGAGAAGACTCCTGTAATGCCTCGTAGGAGTTCATCCTTAATGAACACAAATCACCTGAAAACTAAGTGACTTGAAGCATTCCTTCATTCCCTCATGATGCTGAGGGCCAGCAGGGGGGACAGCTCACCTCCGCTTCTTGGGGTGCAGCCCATATTAGCTGGGACTCCCATGGTTGGTGGGCGGGGACCCCCCCATGGCCCCAGCTGTTGCTTGCACTGGCATGACTCGGTCACCAGCAAGAGAAACGGCCAGCAGAGCTTGGTCACAGGGCTTCTCAACCCCTGCACAGTGTTTACTAACGTCCCCTTGGCGGAAGCCAAGCAAAGGGCCCAGCCCGAGCCCGTATGCGGGGGGATGCGTGTGGCCTCCTACGTGTCCTGCAAGGAAACATGAGCCTCCCTCCTGTCGAAGCGGGTGGTGTGAGCCTCAGCAGCAGGGTCGAGAGCCGTGCCACTGTGACCAAGGCCTGCACACTGCTCCTGCTGGGTGGCCAACCGCACGACAGCTGTAGAAGCTGAGGTCACCCCTGACTGTTGTACTGTAACCTCTGCCTCCATCGTATCCAGAGATGGGTTTATGGTGGGGGTCTCCCAACCTGGGGGCATGACAGAGCTTGCCAGTACAAGTGGACATGGGAGACAGCGACTTTCAGGCCCCAGGGCCAAGACTGGTGCACCAGACAGGGAGGGTCCTGCAGATGCCTGAGAGGCCAGGTTCCGTGAGGCGGGATCCCACAGCCCCCTGAGGAAAGCTGGTCCTTCTCCCTTTCACTCAGTGTCAGACCCATGGCCATCCAGGAAGGGGCCCCGGCCTCCACAGAAGTGCTGGCAGCTTGATCGCACAGCCTTCGGTGCAAAGAACAGCAGCCAGATCACCACCACCACCCAGACACCATTCTGTTTACCTCCCCTGTGCAAACTGTGAAAGTGAAGGTTGTCCAAGGAAACGCAGGTGACGCCTGGAAATGCGCTTGTAGGGATCCGGCTGTCCCCTCTCTACCCCGGAGTTAGGGAATAGGATCCACGTGAGTGCATGAAGCCTCTGCTGGGAGCACTGGCCGCCTTGCTGCTTCTCACCAGCTGAACCAGACAGCCTGACCGTGCGGCAGAACGAGGACTTCTCCAGTCACCACATGTGGGACAGAATGGTGCAGAAGGACTTGTCAGGGACAAACGACAAAGACCTGCTCTGGGGCAGGGCTGTGACTGGTTTCAGCTTGTGGCTCAGGGCTGTTTGGGAACAGCTGGAAGGAGGAGTGAGGGGCTCAGGCCTATGGCCAGGAGCTGCTCAGTGAGCGTTCACATCCTGACTCTCAGGACGGCTTTCCACAGAACGTTGCGTCCCAGGTGTAGAAACCACTGTCTTGTCCAACAATCCAGCGAAGTGTGGCAGTCCTGCAGCCCTGAGAGGGGGCGGTTGTCAGCCTGGCTTTCTGACCCTCTTTCTAGCCTGGGGGCCACCCGTCCTGCTCACCTGGGGCGAGCTGACCTGTGTGACCTGGTCCCTGTCCCCCGCTGGCCGAGCGCGGTCCAGGCCGGTCCTGCTGAGACCGCCACCCACCACAGTTCACTCAGGCCTTGCTGCACCGCAGGGAGTGTTGGTTTCAGTCACTTGATGCTGAGGAAGGACCACCTTTAATTGTTCTCTGGAAGCCACTTTCACTGTCGTCCCTGTGAAACGTTTGTGTGTGTGTTAGTAGCTCAGTCATGTCCCAGTCTTTGCGGCCCCATGGACTGTAGCCCGCCAGGCTCCTCTGTCCATGGAATTTTCCAGGCTAGGATACTGAGTGGGTAGCCATTCCCTTCTCCAGACGGGGTATCAAACCCAGTCTTCTGTCTTGCAGGTGGATTCTTTACTGTCTGAGCCACCAGGGTAGCCCAGATGATAGTCTAAAAGTAAGTTATTGATTTTTTGGTTTCTGAAAATGTCAGGAAGCTAAAACTGCTAATGAGTGGTAACCAGTATGCTGTCTTATATTTATTTGAGACATATTTTTTCCCCTATTTTTTTTTTTAAAAAGCATGAGACTAGAGTGATAAAAATCAGATGCTACCAAACCTTCATCCAGCTCCTCCCGAGAGTGGAGACATAGCTTGGCATCTGTTCAGCTTCTGATGAACCTCCTCTTCTCGGCCCCCAGCCCCCTCTGTGAATCCTGCCTGGGCACGAGATGGGCCCGGAGCAGCCTCACCTTTGCTGGGAACACACACTCACCGTCCACCCCCATCTCCAGGACCAGGGGAGGAGTTCTGACCCAGGGTGGTTACACTGGGAACCTGGGGCTAGCACTGACTCAGCCAGGGCCCCTCTGTGCACCAAGTCCTGAAATGTTTAAACCCAGAGGCGATCAGGCTGGTTCTCATCACCTGCCACATACCCCTACGAGGAAGGTGGCCTGACGTGAGTCGCAGGGTGCCAGGCAGACAGGCAGGACACTGAGGACTTTCAGATGGTGTTTCAGTGCCTCGGGCCATGTGTCCTGTGCAGATTGGGAAATGAACTTGCTGTGACGCTGTCCACAGTCTGGAGCTGGGGGCAGAGTGGGAGGGAAGGTAGGAGAAGGGGAGGGGTCTTCAGGACTGTGCCAGCCTGGTGTGAGGGGCACAGGCTGGGCTGGACAGGTTCACCCCACCCTGCCCCTCACTGGCCTATGACTCGGACATCATCTGGCTGCTCAGAGCCTGCTCCTCATCCATGACACCTATGTCACAGGCCAGCCCAAGGCCTCATGTGCAGAGGGCCTCAAGGTCAGGGCGTGGCCCCTGCTTGCCGAGATGTTTTCATCCCAGGAGCTTCAGGTGATCAGAGCAAGCTTCCCCGGGGTGCCACAGCCTTGAGCAGAGCCCCTGAGAACCAGGAGGCCTTGGGGGTGAGGCTGCCCAGGCAGGGGGGGTGCTCCATCAGCACGTGATCTGAGAGTTGTGCTGACTGGGCCCCCTGAGTCCTCTGCCCTCCCCAGGCCACTAGTGGTCACACTAGAGGCCCACCCGTGAGTCCTGGGGACAGGCCTGTGGCCTGTGTCTGTATCGTCCACAAGCTCGGGATGACTTGTGCATTCATAAAGTGCTGGGAAGGGGAATTGAGAACAGACACACATGTGACCTGAAAAGCCTGAGCTAGGTACTGTTAGGTGGTTAGAACAGGAAACAGGAGTCCAGAATGGCGGTGGCTAAAAGACAAGGAAGGGAAAAGCCCACGAAAATAGGACAGAGGAAGGTCCGAGGACCAGAGTGAGGACTTCAGGTAGAACAAACAGCACTCCTGGCTAGCCCAGTTTGCATAGGGCAGGCCCAGGGGGAGGGAAAAACATATAACAAGAGGAGCCAAAGGGCTCTCTCTCTCTCTCTCTCTCTCCCCAACCTCCGTGCGCCCCGCCCACCGCCCCACTGCACACTGGCGTGCTCCTCCACTCTCTTCTCTTCGCATCTTTGGGTCGGCAGGCCCTCACACTTCAAGGATGGATTCTCCTGCTATCTTCTAAATAAAATAGAGCTGTAACACTGATTTGTCTAAGAGCTATAACACAGTTTGTCCAAGACCCAAGAGCTGTGACGCGCCGAGGGCTTTAATGTCTGTCGCTCCAAGTCTCTGTTGTGACGAGACAGATCCGAGGAGCATACACTTGCCTGACAGTACCATCTGAACCTTTAAAGAAGAGGCGTGTCCCCCTCAACACCGCCCCTCCCCCAAGCCCCAGGTTCTAGCCAGTAGGGCCTGCCCCTGAGCTTGGAGCTGGCCTGCTCCATCAGCGCACAGAGCCTGCCTGGGAGGTCAGTCAGTTCAGTTGCTCAGTTGTGTCTGACTGTGACCCCATGGACTGCAGCACTCCAGGTTTCCCTTTCCCATCACCAACTCCCGGAGCCCTGTCTCTTATACACATCTAGATGTGTATAAGAGACAGCCAGACAGCAATTGCATTTCATACCCAGTATGATCTGATGAATAGAGGCTGCCTGAAGTGCTTGTTAAGGATTCTGAGGTCTTAACCAGGTTTGGTATGAAAGATTCTTGTGATCAATTAGTGATGTCTGCCATGGGCAGTTNAACTATCTCATCCTCTGTTGTCCTCTTCTCTTGCCTTCAGTCTTGCCCAGCATTGGGCTCTTTTCCAACAAGTCAGTTCTTCCCATCAGGTGGCCAAAGTGGGAGTTTCAGCTTCAGCATCAATCCTTCCAATGATATTCAGGACTGATTTCCCTTAGGATTGACTGGTTGGATCTCCTTGCAGTCCATGGGACTCTCAAAAGTCCTCCAACACCACAGTTCAAAAGCATCAATGCTTTGGCACTCAGCTTTCTTTATAGTCCAACTCTCACATCCATTCATGACCACTGGGAAAACCATAGCTTTGACTAGACGGACTTTGTTGTCAAAGTAATGTCTCTGCTTTTTAATATGCTGTCTAGGTTCATCATAGCATTTCTTCCAAGGAGCAAGCATGTTTTAATTTTATGGCTGCAGTCACCATCTGCAGTGATTTTGGAGTCCAACCAAATCCCTTACAGTGGAAGTGACAAATAAACTCAAGGGATTAAATCTGATAGACAAAATACCTAAAGAACTATGGATGGAGGTTCGTGACATTGTACAGGCGGCAGTGATCAAGACCCTCCCCAAGAAAAACAAATGAAAAAGGCAAAATGGTTGTCTGAGGAGGCCTTTCAAATAGCTGAGAAAAAGAAGCTAAAGGCAAAGGAGAGATACACCCATTTGAATGCAGAGTTCCAAAGAACAGCAAGGAGAGATAAAGCCTTTCTCACTCATCAATGCCTGGGAGGAGTGAGATGCAAACCCAAGCCAGGGCACATTAGGAAGGGGAAGTAGCTGTGAGACACCACTGGGGTCTGCCCCAGCGCTAATGCGTGTTCCCCGGGTGGACTGCTGATGGCGTCCGTCAGGGGCAGTGGAGGGAGTAGGAAGGGGTCAGACATGCTGGGAGGGGCACTTGGTGTGCTTGCTGGAAACAGACTTGGTGGAGGGTTGGGGACAGGGTGTGGAAAGGGTTGTGGCCATGTGGGTTGGAGCAGGCGACCAGGTGATGTGCTTTGTACTGAAGGTAGGGATCTTCCTTCATAGCTCAGTGGGTAAAGAATCTGCCTGAAAGGCAGGAGAACTGGGTTTGATTCCTGGATCAGGAAGATCCCCTGGAGAAGGAAATGGCAACCAACTCCAGTGTTCTTGCTTGGAAAATGCCATGGACAGAGGACCCAGTCCATGGCTACAGTCCATGGGGTAGAAAGAGTCGGACACAACTACGTGACTACACCATCACCACCACTGAAAGTAGAGCCTGGGAAGAGCTGAGGTCCTTCTGGCTGTGCCATGTGCAGCCCTGGGAAATGTCCCAGTGGACATCTGTGTTCAGTGGAAGATGGGGATCCAGAACAGGGGGCTGTGCTGGGGACACACACCTGGGGGTCTGGGAGGTGGAAGCAGCCACCCAGAGAGAGAAGATAGGGAAGAGGACCTGGGCCACCCCTGAAGAGCCTCTGCCATCAGCCTAGGGTACAGGGGAGCAGGGAGGCTGAGAACCCAGGAAGCCAAACAGGGGACGGTACTTCAAGAAGAAAAGACAGTGCAAATAAAATGAGGATGGAAAATCTACTGAAGGTCATAGTGACCTTGAAAACTTAAGGAGAGTGCTGGGGACAAAACTGCCTAGAAAGGGGGAACACCCTTCCCACATGAGGCCTGCCTAACCTAGACCCCAAAAGCTAAACAGGATGACTAGTGGGGAAAAGCATGGACCAACTTCACTCATGAACAGTCTAAGTAAGTTATCAGAACATCCTAGACAGAACACTTAGCAAAACAAAATCCAGTAATATGTACAATGAAAACAAAGATGTCATAAACAACTTGGGTTTACCCAAGAATATAACTGATTTAATGCTTAAAATTCCATTGGAGCTATTTCAAATCCTGAAAGAGGATGCGGTGAAAGTGCTGCACTCAATCTGCCAGCAAATTTGGAAAACACAGCAATGGCCACAGGACTGGAAAGGGTCAGTTTTCATTCCAATCCCAAAGAAAGGCAATGCCAAAGAATGCTCA
>SJYT01029383.1:411120-457441 GCA_006410635.1 Cephalophus harveyi | reverse complement strand
ATTAGAGATACCAAGGGAACATTTCATGCAAAGATGGGCTCAATAAAGGACAGAAATGGCAGGGACCTAACAGAAGCAGAAGACATTAAGAAGAGGTGGCAAGAATACACAGAAGAACTGTACAAAAAAGATCTTCACGACCTAGATAATCACGATGGTGTGATCACTCACCTGGAGCCAGACATCCTGGAATGTGAAGTCAAGTGGGCCTTAGGAAGCATCACTACGAACAAAGCTAGTGGAGGTGATGGAATTCCAGTTGAGCTACTTCAAATTGTGATGTCAGAACCTGGACAAACTCAGCACATTCTCCACGAAGGCTTGGGGTGCGTGCAGATCCCCCAGGACAGCGTGTGGGAGGACACGGGTTCTCCATGGTGACACTGGGGTGGTAACACCACACATGACTGTGAGGACTACATACAGCTGACTGCTTTGTGGACGCTAAGGGACTCTAAATGCGAGGGATGAGTACTGCCAAACACCTCACATTCCTTGTGGGACAAGATGGGTGCAAAGAAATACACAAATCAGACGGAAGTAGTACCTGCACCCACTTCTTTTGCATGGTAGTAGTTTGGGGTATTTTTTTTATAAATCAGATGCAAATACAGTATGGCTTCTGGTACATACTATTCTAAGATCATGGACTAGTACCGGTAAAAGGAACTTTTCTTTTTCTTTTTTTCTTTCTTGCTGAGTTACCTCTTAATTATTATGTTAGCAGTCATTCTTGAGAAGCTGAAAGGCAACTAAGAACTGAAGCTGGGCAAGGGAGAGAGGGGTACGGGGGTCGTGGGAGGAACCCTGCCCCCTGCTCTCTTCCTGGCAGAGCCCTTCTGGGGGGTCTGGAGGCTGAGTAAGTGCCTGATGAAAGCTGGTTAATGACAGTTTAGATGGTTGTGCAGTTATTTAAAGCCTTCTCTCCAGGGGACTTCAGCTCCCACGCAGTCAGCTCTTGACTTTAGATTTAAATTCTAGGGATTCCAGCCGACTATTACATGTATTACTTGGTAACACAGTGGCTGGGAGTGGTGCCATGAAAAGGGACAGTCACACATGCGTTTCTAAACGTTTTGTTGAAGGATAATGTCATATAGAAAAATATCCATCTTACAAGTGTGCAGCTTGACAAATTAACGCAAAGTGGATGCATGGTGAAATCTCTGCTCAGGAAAAAAATAGAACCTGGTCATCACCAGAGTCCCCTTCACACCTGCTCCCTCCAAGCTCCCAGAGAACTTCTGCCCTGGCTTCCAGCGCTATGGGTTGGCTGTGCCTGTTTTTTACTTGGCACAAGTAAAATCATACAACTCAAACTTGTCAGAGTCTTGCTTCCTCCGCTGGACGCCACGTTTGGGAGAGCCATCACGCTGTGTCCGAGCATCGTCCCGAGTACGTTAATCATCCAGAATGTTAGTTCCACGATATATTAATTCATTCTACTGTCGATGGAGGTCTGAAACGTGAGAGTGTTAGTCGCACAGTCTCGTCCGACTGTTTGCAACCCTATGGACTGTAGCCCAGCCAGGATCCTCTGTTCATGCGACTTCCCAAGCAAGACTACTGGAGTGGGTTGCCATTTCCTCCTCCAGGGGATGTTCCCAACCCAGGAATTGAACCCAGGTCTCCTGCATTGCTGGCAGATTCTTCACCACTGAGCCACCAGGGAAGCCCATGGAGATCTGGGTTGCTTCCTGTCCTTTCTCTGTGCATAATGCCCCAGTGAACGTTCTCATGTGTGCCTTTCAGCACACTTGTGTGCGTGTTTCTTTGGGATGTCTACACATCAGAGGTGGCATGTGTGTCCCACTGTTTAGGCAGCGCCAGTTTTCTATACTGTTGAGCCACATTCCACTCCCACCAGCACCCGTGAGAGCTCCAGCTGCTCTCATCCTCAGCAGTGCTTGATGCTGGTGGTCCTCTTCTTTGGGGCCCTTCTGGAGAGCGTGTGGGTCTCGCATTGCCCGTGGGCTGAGCTTCTTTGCAGGAGCTGGCGATCCCTGTACATGCCCTGTTGGTGAGGAAACTGCTCCAGTGTTTTCTCATTTGCTTATAGAAATTCCTTGTGTATTCTGGACACAAACTCTCTTGGTCCATTGTATTTCAGATATTTTCTCACTCTCAGTACTGTGCCTTTCCACAAACAGGCATTCTTAAGTTCAGTGTGATCCAATTCTTCAACCTTTTCACTATGGTTAATGCTCTCTGGGCCCTGTTCAGAAAACCTTGGCTAAACTCCCTGCTCATGAAGACATGCCCCATTATCTTCTGTAATGTTTATTGTTCCAATTTTCTTTTAAAAAATATTTATTTTATTTATTTGAATGTGGCTGGATCTCAGTTGCAGCATAGGGGATCTAGTTCCCTGACCAGGGATCAAACCTGGGTCCCCTGCATTGGGAGCCTGGAGTCTTAGCCTCTGGACCACCATGGAAGTCCCCCAACTTTCTTTTTCAGAGCAGCAGTCCACCTGGAATTGTTTTTTTCTGTTTGGTGTGGGGTAGGGGTTGGGATTCATCCTGCTATTGCTGTTTGTATTTGGTATCCACTGACCCAGCACTGTTGATGGGAAGAGTGCCCTTTGCCCTGCTGTTCTTCAATGCTGCTTTTGTCATAAATCTAGAACCCACATGAGCAAGACTCGTTTTCATATGAGACTCCCTCTTCTTCTAGGCCATATGCCTCTCCTTACACCAACACTTACTGTCTTAATCACTGGAGTATATCACAGTCTCGCTATCTGATAGAGTCATCTTCGGTTGTGTTCATCTTTAGAATTTTCTCCTAAACATGTTCCTTTACACTTCCATATAACTTCTTGGATTGGCTTTTCAATTTCCGCAAAAGTCCTGCTGGAATAATGATAATTGTGGAGAAGCTGTAGATGAGTTGGGTGAGAATGAATGGTCTCACAGTATTGACGCCCTGCTATTGTTTCTTCTGACATTCATTTAAGGATTCTTCAGTTTCCCTCATTAATTTATTAGAGTCTTCTGTGTATACGGTTCAAACATTTTGTTAGGTTCATCCCTGGGTATTTGCTGCTTTAGATGATATTTACTTTTATTTTGTAACCACTGGTTACTGGTTTACAGAGAATGCAGATGATTTTTGTATGTTGACCTAGTATCCAGCCATCTTTCCAGATTCACTTAATTATTTTATTAAGAGTTATCTGGGAGTTCCGTTGGATTTTCTATGCACATAATCATTTTGCCCATGAAGGCTGACTTTTTAATTTCTCCCTTTCCAAACATCGTTCCTCACTGCCTTTTTCTTGGCTCACTTCACTTCTGGTCTGACTACAAGTGTCCATAGCAAACGTTCTTATCTTGGTCCTGACCTCAGCGGGGAAACATTCCCTGTTTACCAGTGAGTGTGATATTTGCTGTAGGAATGTCGTTTACATAGATGCCTTCTATCAGATTAAGGAAATTCCCTTTTATTCCTACTTCACTACGAGTTTCTTTTCATGAATGCATGTTGAGTTTTATTGAATGTTTTCTTCCTCACCTATTGAGATGATAGTATGATTTTTCTGATTTGTTCTATCAACATGAGGAACTAAATTGATTGAAGTTCAAATGTTCAACAAATCTTATATGTTCTGGAATAAGCCCAATTTGGTTGCAGTGTGTTATCTTTTTTATATATTACTGGATTTCATTCACTCATATATTAGTTAGGACCTTTGCATCTATACTTATGTGGGAAATAGGCTATACTTTTCTCTTTCTTTATAATGTCCTGATCAGATTTTAGTATCAAAGTTTATATTAGGCTTCATAAAATTAGTTAAGAAGTGTTCCCTTTTATGCTCTTCTCTGGAAGAGTTTAATATAAGACATGTGTAATTCTTTATTAACCTTCATCGAATTCAGAAGCCTTGGGGGAAAGCTTGCCGCTTACTTTGTGAGATAGTTTATAATTACAGATTCCATTTCTTTTCTGGCCATAAGACCATCAAGTTTCTATTTCTTCTCAACTGTGCAAAAGTCAGATTCTGGTCTTGCCAAACCCGATCTCTGCTGCCCTGAGGAGGATGGCTGGGTGGGAGAGGGCGGCCAAGCCACTCACCTGCCTCAGCACGATGTTCCCTTTGGAAGAAACGCTGGCCTCACGTGCACCAAGAATTGAAAAGCGACTTAAATCTGTGTGCACGTGATCCGGGGATGCCGCAGCAGAGGTGCCGCGTGCCCACACACAGAGTGCCCCTGCAGACCTCCTGCCCTCTGCCTCCCCTCCAGAGTCCGCTCTCCCCGAACCCCAGATCTCACCATGCCCAGCAGCCTTGGCTTCTGGGGCTTTCTCTCAGGGAGCCTCTGCCCCCCCCCCTTTTTTGTGATTGCTTAAAGCCCCTCTCGTCTCTTTATTCCCCATTTGCTCCCGATCCTCGTGGAATCCAGCCAGCAGGTGTGGAGGGAAGAAGATAACTCAATGTTTCGGTTGAAGAGTATGGCTGGATGAGTCAGCTGAGCTGTCCTCCGAGTGTGGCCTCCACACTGGCCACCCTACAGTCTCTGGGGCTGCTCCTGCCTCCCACCCACCACTGGCAGCAGAGCCCCCGGCCGGCCCAGGACCCTGATTGAGTGGCAGCCATGGGGGCGTTAAGTGTCACTGAGAAGCTGTTGTTTGCTGTCTCAGGCTGGTTGGCCCATGCCCCACTGAGGACAAATGGGGGCTCTGGGAAGTGACTTATGACGTCAGGACCCCCCAGAGTGCTGACATCCTGACCGTTGCCCAAGGCCTGGTGCCACCCGCTCCCTGTGCCTCTGAGGTGGCGTGCCCAGTGCTTCTGGGATTCCTGTGACATGCCAGCATCCATCCAGGGCCCCTCACCTTGTGCCTCTCCCCCAGCCTCAGTGACTTAAGGTAATGCCTGAGAAAGCTTGGGCCTCAGGCCTCCTGCTGAGACTTGCCCGCCTGTTAACTGCATCCTAACCCCCGACTCAAGATTGCTGGGAGAAATATCAATAACCTCAGATATGCAGATGACACCACCCTTATGGCAAAAAGTGAAGAGGAACTAAAAAGCCTCTTGATGAAAGTGAAAGAGGAGAGCGAAAAAGTTGGCTTAAAGCTCAACATTCAGAAAACGAAGATCATGGCATCTGGTCCCATCACTTCATGGGAAATAGATGGGGAAACAGTGGAAATAGTGTCAGACTTTATTTTGGGGGGTTCCAAAATTACTGCAGATGGTGATTGCAGCCATGAAATTAAAAGATGCTTACTCCTTGGAAGGAAAGTTATGACCAACCTAGATAGCATACTCAAAAGCAGAGACATTACTTTGCCAACAAACATCCGTCTAGTCAAGGCTATGGTTTTTCCAGTGGTCATGTATGGATGTGAAAGTTGGACTGTGAAGAAAGCTGAGTGCCAAAGAACTGATGCTTTTGAACTGTGGTGTTGGAGAAGACTCTTGAGAGTCCCTTGGACTGCAAGGAGATCCAACCAGTCCATTCTAAAGGAGATCAGTCCTGGGTGTTCTTTGGAAGGAATGATGCTAAAGCTGAAACTACAATACTTTGGCCACCTCATGCAAAGAGTGAACTCATTGGAAAAGACCCTGATGCTGGCAGGGATTGGGGGCAGGTGGAGAAGGGGACGACAGAGGATGAGATGGCTGGATGGTGTCACCTACTCAATGGACATAAGTTTGGGTGAACTCCGAGAGTTGGTGATGGACAGTGAGGCCTAGGCGTGCTGCAATTCATGTAGTCACCAAGAGTTGGACACAACTGAGTGACTGAACTGAACTGAACTGAACCCCTGATTCAGCTTGGCAGAGGGGGATGCCCTTGGGAGAAGGCAACCTGTGCCGCCGCCTCTCTGGGCCTGTCCTCAGAGAGGTTGTCTTAAATGATGTATCGTTGAAGTAAACAGCTGATATTATAATAAAGTGTGTAAAACAAAATGCAAGCTGAACATAAATATTATATAAAGTTTACATTGTAGGTGGCACTAGTGGGAAAGAACCCACCACCAACACGGGAGACACAAGATACACCAGTTCGATCCCTGGGTCGGGAAGATCCCCTGGAGAAGGGCATGGCAACCCACTCCAGCATTCTTGCCTGGAGAATCCCATGGACGGGAGAGCTTGGCAGGCTATAGTCCATAGGGCCGCAAAGAGTCGGACACAACTGAAGCAAGATAGCATGCAGGCACATTCAGGTGTAACACATTGTTTCTGCCTTTGGGGGCCGGGCGGGTGGTATGCAAAGAACCCCACCACCACGAGATGGGCATGGCTCTCAGGATTTTAAACCACTGAGGGTCCTAACGGGAAAATATCACTATCTGTCCAGTGCCAGCCACCACAGGGACTTGTGACTGCATAGCCAGCCAGTGAGGCTGGCCTGTGAGTGGTGCAGACTCCCGAGGCCCGAGTGGCCCCGAGGGGGCCGGGGCCTGCCGGGGGAGGGTTCAAGGTGGCCGAGCTGGTGCCGCCCCCGAGCTGCTCCGCAGCCTCGTGGAAACGCAGGCCCACATTCCACGGAGATGACAGCCCTGCCGGCCGTGCAGGCACGCTTGAGCTGCAGGCACGGAGAAGCCCACCTATTTTTGCTTTCTAGAATTCCACTTCTATTTTTGGTGGAATAGAAAAGCTTTGACTATTTCCCAGAGTGGAAAAACACATTTTCTGCCTTGACTGTCTTACAGATCACGGTTGCCCTTGAGTGCACCCTTCCAGTCTGGATGGGCTCTGTGCCCGCCTGACCCCTGAGCAGGAGGCGACTGTGCACACCCTGCCTTCACTTTGTTTGCTTCCGGTTCTCGAGCCTTGATTTGTAACCCATATCCCGGTAGGTGGATTTGAATTTGGGTGTTAGCTGTGCCCACCGCTCCGTAATTGAGGATGCCAGGCCTCAGGTCTCAGACCTGCCCCCTGGGAGGGGAGGGGGGAGAGGGAGACTGGGAGAGAGGCCCTCTCATTGCGTTGCCCTAAAGTTGTGTGTGGTGGGCACTGGTGCTCTTGTTATGAACAGAACTGGGGAATTTCACTGGCTATTTCAGGAAAGCCTCAGCCCCCTCAGGCTGCTGTGATAAGAATGTGCCCAGCTTGGCTCAGTCCCACCGGCCATCAGCTTCCATCATAACTGGTTAATTGGAAGGAGGATTTCGGCTTCATTATTAGACATTTCTAGAAGGTAACAGAAACTTAACATATTCGTTCAAGTAGTAATCTACGTTCCCCACCCGCTGCTGCCCTAAAAAGAGAGCCCGCAGGGGGTCTACCAGAAACATGAGCCTCCCCCCTGCCCCTGACCTCAGCGATGCCTGGTGGGAGTCCCGCCCTGGCCCACTGCACCAAGACAGTCCACATGGTTAAGGGCCTCAGTCTCACGGTGGGACGACCAGCAACAGGCTTTTAATCCCAGGAGAGCAACCGTCCCCAGGAAAGTCCCTTTCAAGTTAAGCCATCCTTCCGCTCTGACCCAAGCGGGTCTGGTTCTGGACTCTCTTCTGTCCCGCTGGTCTGAGCGTCGTCACCACCACCAGCCTCCATCCTGCCTGTAGCTCTGCCCTGAAGGGGCTGTGTCCACCCCCAGACCCTGCCAGGACCCCTGGGTCCTCTCGAGTCCTCTGCATCTCCATCGTGCTGTGGAATCAGCTGGCTCTCCGGTTTCCACACAGAAGCCCGCTGGGGTTTGGTGAGGATGGCTGGATCGGTCACCTGGGGGAGAGTGGGCCTTCCTGCTGCGTCTTCCCTCCGTGGTCACAGTCAGTGTCCTTAGCCACTCTCCTTTCTCTGGGCAGCATTTTGGAGTTTTCCAGGTAGAAGTCCCACATGTTTTTTTTTTTTTTTTTAATTAATTACTGAAAGTGAAAAAGTGAAAATTTAGTTGCTCAGTCCTGTCCGTCTCTTTGCGACTCCGTGGACTGTAGCCTACCAGGCTCCCTAGTCCACGGGATTTTCCAGGCAAGAGTACTGGACTGGGTTGCCATTTCCTTCTCCAGAGGATCTTTCTGACCCAGGGATCAAACCTGGGTCTCCCACATTGTAGGCAAACGCTTTACTGTCTGAGCCACCAGGGAAGTCCTAATTACTAGGTACTTCATGGTTTTTGCTGTTGCTCTAAATGGTACATTAAATCTAATTTTCCTGCTCTCTCTTGCTAGCATGTAGAAATACTACTGATTTGCTGTGTTACATTGTATTCCTTAGCCTTGCTGTGTTGGCTAATTTCAGTCTTGTTTTGTAGGTTCTTTAGAATTGTCTAAATCTACATGCAGACGGTGACTGCAGCCGTGAAAAGATGCTTGCTTCCTGGAGGAAAACCTATGACAAAACTAGACAGTATATTAAAAAGCAGAGACATCACTTTGCCAACAAAGGTCTATCTATGGTTTTTCCAGTAGTCATGTATGGATGTGAGGATTGGACCATAAAGGATGCTGATTGCTGAAGAACTGATGCTTTCAAACTGTGGTGCTGGAGGAGATTCTTGAGAGTCCCTTGGACAGCAAGGAGATCCAACCAGTCCATCTTCAAGGAAATCAACCCTGAATATTCATTGGAAGGACTGATGCTGAAGCTGAAACGCTAGTACTTCAGCCACCTGATGCAAAGAGCCAACTCATTGGAAAAGACCCTGATGCTGGGGAAGACAGAAGGCAGGAGGAGAAGGGGACAACAGAGGATGAGATGGTTGGATGACACCACTGACTCAATGGACATGAGTTTGAGAAAATTCTAAGGGATGGTGGAGGACAGGTGAGCCTGGCCTGCTGCAGTTCATGGGATCTCAAAGAGTCGGACACAACTAATCGATGAAACATCTACATCCAAGTCATGTTCAGTTCAGTTCAGTTCAGTCGCTCAGTCGTGTCCGACTCTTTGCGATCACTGTTTCCACTGTTTCCCCATCTATTTCCCATGAAGTGATGGGACCAGATGCCATGATCTTCGTTTTCTGAATGTTGAGCTTTAAGCCAACTTTTTCACTCTCCTCTTTCACTTTCATCAAGAGGCTTTTTACCTAGAAGTAAATACAGATTTATTCTATTTCTTTTTCCTGCCTTGTTGCACTGGCCAGAGCTGAGATGCAGCATTGCTTAAAGCACTTGCTGGGCCCACAACTGTGCTGGTGGGGGACACAGGAGTCTCAGGTCCCAGGAAACACAAGAGAACACTTCATATTGTGTAAAGCTTGAGAGCCTGACTGGCTATATAATATTCAAGGCTCATTGGAAATTTTTTTTTTTTTTAATGTGTTTTAGTTGATTTTAGTTCATTGTTTTTTTTGCTCTGCAACTTTTTTTATTCTTATACTTTTCAATTTTTTCTTTGTATCATCATTTTTTTGTTTGTTTTTTTGGGTCTTTTTGGCAACGCCACGCAGCATGCGAAATCCTCTTTCCCCGACGAAGGATTGAACCCGTGCCCCCTGCCGTGGAAACAGAGTCCCGACCGCTGGCCTGCCGGGAAGTCTCTTTGTGTCCTCACTGGAAAGAACTTCTCATCTAGGTGAGAGTGGACCTCACCATGTCATCATGTAGTACTCGTGTGGTTTCTTGCTTCACACCAGGTCCCCTCCACCAGAAGTCTGTTCCTGGGTCTGGTGTGAAGAGTGGGTCTATTTTGGAGGGAGGGTGTCTGCTGTAAAAGCGGAATGCCAGGGAAAACCACCGTATCATTTCAACTATCACCTTCTCGACCCTTACTGCTTTCCCTCTGTTTCCTCAAAGGTCTGGGATGGGATCTGCATGAGTAGGAATGCGCATATGCGCTATGTCACCTGTGTGCAGAGGACCCTCTGCTCTGCTCGCCACCTACTGGAGATTCCTCTTGTCAACTGGTCATCCCTCCTTCCTAACCCTCTCCTCCCTGCCTCCCCAACCCCTGCCTTTCCCCCGTCCCGCCTCGACCAATGGTAGCTTTGTTTGTCCACCCCAGCCAAATACCTGAGAATCACCCCAGATTCTTCTTTCCCTGAGCGTCCACATTCTATCAGCCATCAAGTCATATTCATCCTTCTTTCTTACAACGTCTCAAACCCGTGCCTTTTCAAGCCCCCACGCCACTGCTGTTGCCTGAGTTCACACTCTGCCCATCTTTCATCTTTCCCCAGAATTTCCACGTGGGCTTGTTTTCCCTCCTTCCTCCCTGCCCCCTCTCACTCCCACCTCCAACATTTTCTTCTAACTATTAAGTGTTTTACCTTTTCCCTCTAATATGATTAGTTATTTTCTCCCTATATGTCTCCCTAGGAGATTGGATATAGAAAGGCTATTTTAAATTTATGTGTATATACATATATATATATGTATGTATATATTTTAAGGATCTATTTAATATCTGCTTATTTGCTTTACATCAGATGTGGCCTTGGAGATGAAGAGTGAGCAATCCTTAGGTGTTCCCTAAATCTCTCATCAGACACTTGTGCTTGCCTTCTCTTATATGGAAAAAAACTGGACCTCGTGACTTCCAAAGATATTCCCTGAGACTTTCCTTTCTTCTGGGAAGCTTAGCCTGTATTTCTTTCTTTCTTTCTCCATTTTTTCCTTGTACCTTTTGATCCCCTTCACTTATTTCTGCCATCACCAGCGCCCCCACCACCACCACGCCCGGGGGATCTACTTTAATCTTTCTCCCAAAGGCTGTCCCATGGGACCCACGATTTATTACAAGTCCACTTGGGGCTTCCCTGGTCTGAGTGGTTAAGAATCTGCTTGCCAATGCAGGGATTAGATCCATGGTCCAGGAAGTGCTCACATGCTGAGGGGCAACTAAGCCCAAGCACCACAACTACTGAGCCTGTGCGCTAGAGCCTGGTAGCCTCAAACGCTGAGCCCACCTGCCACAGCTACTGAAGCCCAAGTGCTCTGGAGTCCATGCTCCACAACAAGAGAAGCCACCACAGTGAGAAACCCACATACAACAAGGAAAGAAAAGCCCACACACCGCCCAAGACCCCACACGGCCAAAAATAAATGAAGTATATTAAAAAAGAATAAAGTTATACTATGTTTCAGGGATCTGATTAGCAGATAGTAAAAAGAACGGGCTTCCCAGGTGGCTCAGTGGTAAAGAATCCACCTGTGTTGCAGGAGATGCTAATTCAGTCCCTAGGTTGAAAAGATTCCCTGGAGGAGGAAACGACAACTCTTGCCAGTATTCTTGCCTGGAGAATCCCATGCACAGAGGAGCCTGGCCGGCTACAGTCCACGGGGTCACAAAGAGTCGAACACGACTTAGTGGCTAAAACAACAGCAAAAACAGATGTCATTCTTAGTGTGGAGGGGATGTGGAGGATGCTGGAATTTCGGTCCCTTATTTCTGTGGGATACACTGATAACACCCACCAGAAACATGGACAGCTTCTTAGAATTAACCCTGAGATATAATAAGAGAACTGGCCCCAAATATATGCCCAACAATGTTTTCACAGCATTCTCATAATAGCTAAACTTGAAATAAATAGCTGGTCAAAAGTAAAGGCTCCAATTTTACTTATTTAAAGCAATGTCGTTCTTGCCACTGTTACAATGACCCAGTAGATCTCCATTATTGATCTTGAAAATGCTAGCAGTATAGTTACTCCTTAAAAATTGTGCAGGACAGGCTGTATGCCACATCTCCAGTTATCTATAGGACAGTGTGCATAATTTTGTGTGTTCACAGAGATGTCAGTTGTTTGTGTGATGGAGCTGTGTCTCTTTCTTCTTTTTGTTTATAATTAACTCTTTGTCTTTATGTGATGGTATATATGGCTTATGGACTTTGCTGGTGGCTCAATGGTAAAAAAAAAAAAAAAAAATTTCACCTGCCAGTCCAAGAGATGTGGGTTCAATCCCTAGGTCAGCAAGACCCTCTGGAGAAGGAAATGGCAACCCACTCCAGTATTCTTGCCTGGGAAATACCATGGACCGGGGAACCTATGGGCTACAGCCCATGGGGTCAGAAAGAGTGGGGCACGACTTAGCAACTAAATAACAACATGAATGGCTTAAACAGCAAAAGTGATCAATGTTTCCCATTTGTCACATCCCAGGTCTCATTTCTCTGGAAATGTGGTTTGGAACCTCCAGCCTCTGCAGGTTGCTGCCCCGTCACCTTCTCAGGGCAGACCCTCCTGCAGGGACAGGCCTTGCAAGCTCCCTGGGCAAGAGGAGCCTAAAGCTGAGTAGGGCTCCGCCCAAGCAGGTCCTACAGGGGTCCGGGCCAGTCACCACCCCATGCGCGCAGGCTCTGTGCTCAGACCCCCAGAACTGTGCTCAGACGCACCGGGACGGGATGTTCCGGAGCAGCAGCAGGTCAGAACACAGGCTCTGGTAGACACCCAGCGTCCAGATCCCAGGATGGAGCTGACCGTGGCCAGTGCGCCGGAGCCTCCGAGAGGCACAGCTAATCTGTCGCTGCCGGTAAACCACAATGATGGGGTGCTGGGAACAAAACCTCGGTGTCTGGGAGGAGCATTTCTAAACCAGTTCCAGTGACAGAACAGAAGCTAATATCCCGGGGGAGGGGGGTTGGTGAACAGAAGGCAGGGATGCCAAACGGTGCTTCAGGAGGAAGGCTGCGAGGAAACCTTACTGTTCACTGGATGTGCCGGGGTGGGCAGACCACAAGACAGACCCCACAGCGTTCAGAGGCAGAGACAGAAGAGCGTGCTGACTCCCGAGCCAACAGTGGAGAGAGGCTCGAGTTGATGGGGCGGGCAGGGTGGGCATGGGGGTCTTAGCAGAGAGACAGAAGTCCCTCCTCCACTGGGGCATTCAGGGACCAGGCTACTGAGGTTCCTCCGTTTCCTAGGCCCGCAGGCTGCCTCCCATCCCACTTGCTGCAGGGAAGGGGCATCTGGAATTGCTGAGCCCCTTTGGCTCAGCTGTCGGCTGGAGCTCAGCAGGAGCCCAGTAGCCACAGGGAGACCGAGAGGTGACCAGACAGTGGGTCAGGCATAGCCAACAGTTGACTATCTGGGCACTTGAGAAACCCCAGAGATTTCTAGAGTTGAAAATGACTAAGACAGGTTTGAATGTGGCGATGATGGAGGTACGGATCCATACAGACACAGCGGGTCACTTTAAGTCTGCCACTGACAGCAAGAAACAAGGAGATTTCTAAATATACACTTGGCATTTGTGAACTATTTTTTTCCTTTAAATGGGCAAATATAAGTAGTATATCTCACAAAGAGTCAGACACAACTTATAGACTAGAAAACAGCAATTGTTATTTTATGATCATACAGAGAAACATCATGATTTTAGACTCACAGATTACTGAGTGTATTTATCTATGTGGTTCTTTTCAAACAAAATTAATGTAAATACCATAAAAATGTTGAAGTGAAGATGTGGTTTCTAAAAAGAACTTTTGTGTCAAACATTGCATTTCTTTGAGTAGCTTTTAGTTTGTTTTAAACAGATATTCCTGTTTTTCTGCCAGTGTGTTTTCCTGATTTTTTTTTTTTTTTTGGATCACTGGACAACTTTGCTCTGACCACACTTATTTTTCTAAATTCTTTTGTAATCCAACACTCTCTTTCCAGTTTGTACCAAAACTATGTGAGAGTTACCTCAACCAGCGAGTCTGAATGCTCAGCAGATGGGCTGCTGTCTGGCGTTCCCTGCAGAACCCGTCCAAATCCTGCCCAGATGGTCGTGATATTTCCTGAACGCGGGCTGAATGGGGGCACAGTGGGCGGATCATCTGTCTCCTAGCTGCCAGCATCTACAGAGGAGGAGACTTTCAACACAAGGAGGGGAAAGCAGCGCTCTTACCTAAGTTGTTCTCAATTTGAAGGACATTCAGTGGAAAAGGATGATCAGAAGAAGATAAGTTGATCTTGGAAGCATAATAATTACTCTATTACTTGGTAACAATTTCCATTCAGCGTGTTTTTAATATGCAGAACCCAAAAACAAATTTAAAACTGCAGCTATCAAATATGGAATTTTCCTTGGGAATTATTTCTTACCGAAGAAGTATCTCATCCAGGGATGCAAACAGTCTTGCTTTCTTTTCACAGTGGAATGCTTGGGGTCCACAACCAGGTTGAGAAAGCCACCTCATGGTTTTAGTGGAGCAGAAGGCCAACTCTCCACTCTTAGGAATTTTTAGATGTTGAAATGTACTCTGCAGAGAAATTTTGAAAGTTAACCATCCAATTTCATGTTGGCCTAGGAAATATAATCGTTAGCGAAAGGATAAAAACAACTCTAAAATCCTATTTTATCGAGCTCTTCTGATGACATAGTTATATAATCACAAAATGGAAATGTCTCTTTTGCTACCGATTCTGGCTGCCCTGTCTTAACCACCACCGTTTCCGGATACAAAATAAAAAAGATCAGCATGAAAGGAATGATGTACACACTGGCAATATTTCTTTCTGTCATCACATTTTGTATAAAATAAACAACTTGTAACAATTTCATATTTATTTTGTGTTTGGCTGTGCTGGGTCTTTGTTCCTGCCTGCCAACTTTCTCTAGTTGTGGCGAGCGGGGCTTCTCGCTGTGGTGGCTTCTTTTGTTGGGGAGCACGGGCTCTAGGGGCCCATGGGCTCAGGAGTTGTAGCTTCTGGGCTCTGCAGCACAGGCTCAGGAGTTATGGCAGGCTTATTGCTCCGCAGCATGTGGGAACCACCCAGACCAGGGATGGAAGCTGTGTCTCCTGCGTTGGCAGGCAGATTCTTTACTGCTCAGCCAACAGTGAGGCCCTAAAATAAACACCTTGTATTTTGACAACCACCTTGGGTGTATTTATTTTATTTTTAAATTTTAAATAATTAGTTTCTGTATTTGCTGCTAGTCTCTTATCCCTAAGCAATCTGTGCTGAGTGCCACCATGAGTAGAGAGCTGAGCAACATGGGGATTCCTCGCTCCCCTCTCCTCATCCCCAGCTCCTTGCTGAGTGCCAGCGTCTCACTGTTAAGTACACCTGTGCCTCCATCATTTGCTATAGCGGTGTTAAACACTGTTTCTTGGCCCCTGGCTCTAAAGGTACAGAAGTCAGCGCTCTTTTCTATGCCCAGCTCCTTGCTCCTTGTCACTTCCCACCACTGTTAGCAGTACAATTTCTCTGTGGTGGAAATTTATGACCTTACAAACTTGTCCTAGCCACATTTGGTAATGTTTTACAATTCGTTTCTTAGTTGGCTGCAGTTTAGATTCTAGCTCATAGGAATAGCATCCCCAAGGCTTTGCATGCAGAAACGTGTTTGTTGGTTGCCTCTCACTCATGACAATTTAGCTGGATATAAAACTGCAGCCTTGCTGTCTTTCCCTGAGGGTGTTACTCTGCTATCTTCTGGTGTCCATTGCTTTGTGAAGAAGTTTGGGGGCAGAGTGATTTTTTTCTCTTTGTAACTGACTTCATATTCTTATTGGGTTGCTGAGCAAAGATTTGTTCTTTAATTATTTGAAGTCCAGTAAATTTCCAGGAGTCTTTGTATTAACAATGCCGTGTAGTGTTCCTATTTCTTGAGATTCAATGTGACTTTTTTAATCTATAAACTTATCTTATTTTATTGTAAAGAGTATTCTTGAATTCTATGCCTAAATATTTGTTCTGTTCCACTGGTGTAAATTTCCTCCTCCAGGGCTCCAGTTGTGCATGTGTTGAATCTCTTTTGACTGTCTTGCTTGTTGAACATTTCCTCTTCAATTGCTTTTTTAAAGAGAATATTTTGTTATGGAAGATTTCAAACATGTTACACATTGTATAATACACTTCTGTGTATCCAACACTTCAATACTCATTAGCATTCTCCCATTCCTGATAATCTATACTTCCACTTACTCCTCACCCTTCACTCAGTTAATATTACTGTTTTAGTTTTTTATTTGCATTTAGATTCATCAAAATGCACAAATCTCGTTATTATTGTTGTTCAGTTGCTAATGGTATCAGATTCTTTGCAATCCCATGGACTGTAGCATGCCAGGCTTCTCCACTGTCTCTCAGCTGCTGCTGCTGCTGCTAAGTCGCTTCAGTCGTGTCCGACTCTGTGCGACCCCATAGACGGCAGCCCAACAGGCTCCCCCGTCCCTGGGATTCTCCAGGCAAGAACACTGGAGTGGGTTGCCATTCCCTTCTCCCTTGTGTGAAAGTGAAAAGTGAAAGTGAAGTCGCTCAGTTGCGACCGACTCCTAGCGACCCCATGGACTGCAGCCTACCAGGCTCCTCCATCCATGGGATTTTCTAGGCAAGAGTACTGGAGTGGCTTGCTATTGCCTTCTTCCACTGTCTCTCAGAGTTTGCTCAAATTCATGTCCATTGAGTTGGTGATGCTATCTAACCATCTCATCCTCTGCCACCATCTTCTCCTTTTGCTCCGAATCTTTCCCAGCATCAGGTTCTTTCCCAATGAGTTGGCTCTTCACATCAGCTGGCCAAAGTATTCAAGCTTCAGCTTCAGCAACAGTCCTTCCAAATCTTAGCTGTACAGTTTTTAAATGACATTTTTAGAGCAGTTTTAGTTTCATAGCAAAATTGAGTAAAAAATACAGATAGTCCATGTACTGCCTGACCCCACACATACACTGCCTCCAGCAGCAGCATCTCCCACCAGACGGTATATTTGTTATTGTTGATGACCTTACATTGACACATCATTGCCCACAGTCCATAGTTTACATGAGGGTTTGCTCTTGGTGTTGTGCTTTCTATTGGTTTTGACAAATGTATAATGACATGTAGCCACTACTGTCATATCATACAGAGTAGTTTCTCTGCCCCCAAATCCTCTGTGCTCAACCTGCTGATCCCTCCCTCCCCCTAAGCCCTGGCAACCACAGATGTTTTGACTGTCTTCATAGTTTTACCCTTTCTAGATTGTTGTATGGTTAGAATTATACATTACATAGTCCCTGGGTCGGGAAGATCCCCTGGAGAAGGAAATGGCAATCCACTCCAGTATTCTTGCCTGGAGAATCCCATGGGCGGAGAAGCCTAGTAGGTTACAGTTCATGGGGTCGCAAAGAGTCGGACACGACTGAGCGACTTCACCTCACCTCTCGGAAGAGTCTAACCGAAGAAAATAAATCATTATTATACGTTACTCCCAAGGGAACACAGAAAAGTCCCAAACGATCGAGTATTCTTTTCAGTGGTGAATAATATTCCATTGTCTGAATGGACCACATTTTATTTATCCATTTATTTACTGAGGGACATCTTGGTGCTTCCAAACCTTGACAATTGTGAATAAAGCTGCTATAAACATCCACATGCAGGTTTTTGTATGGATGAAAGTTTTAAAATTCTTTGTTTAAATACCAAGGAGCTTGATTGCTGGATTGTATGGTAAGAGTCTATTCGGTTTCATAAGAAACCAACAAGCTGTCTTCTAAAGTGGCTGCACATTCTGCCTCCCCACCAGCAGTGAATGAGAGTTCCTGTTGCTCCATATCCTCACCAACATTTGGTGGTATCTGTGTTCTGGATTTGGTCATTCTGATAAATGTATAGGGATATCTCATTGTTGTTTTTATTTGCATTTTCCTTATGACATCAGCTGTGAGGTATCTTTAAATACATTTGTTTACTATATGTATATCTTATTTGGTGGGGTGTTGGTTAAGGTCTTTGGCCTATTTTTAATCAGGTTGTTCATTTTTTTATTTTCAAATTTTACGTATTCTTTGCATATTGTGGGTAACAGTCCTTTATCTGATATGTGTTTTATAAATATTTTCTTCCAGTCTTTGGATTGTCTTTTTATTGTCTCTTGACAGTGTCTTTTGAAGAACAGAAACTTTAATTTTGATGAAGTCCACCAGTTCTTTCTTTTGTGGATCATGTCTTTGGTGTCCTATCTAAAAAGTTGTTGACACACCCAAAGCTTCCAGGTTTTCTCCCGCCATATCTTCTAGGAGTTCTATAGTTTCATATTTTACATTTAGATCTGTGATCCACTGTGAGGCATTTTTTGTGACAAGTGTAGGGTCTGCATCTAGACTGATTTTTTTTCATGATATCCAATTGTTCCAGCCCCATTTCAGTTGCTAAGTCGTATCTGACTCTTTCCTCACCTCTCTGCTGTCCTCTCAGAGTCCATTTCATGCACTGCAGCACACCAGGCTTCCCTGTCATTTTGTCAAATCCTTTGTTGCATCTATTGACATAATCATGGGATTTTGCTTCCTTACCCTGTTGGTGTGGGAGATTACATTAATTGATTTTAGAATACTGAACTGGCCGTTTTGGATCACCGCCCAGCACCGTCACAGACTTGCCTTTATGTACTACTCAGCATTTACAATGGTCACCTACAAAGGACAAGAGGATGGTCTGATTAGGAGCCATGACTGGAAGCAGAACATGTTACAGCTCGTTCTTTTCTTCACAAGGAGATCACAACAGAAATATTTTAAAATATTGAGACAAAAGCAGCAGGGGAAAAATTCACCATTGGCTGAAGTTTCAGAGACGGATCATATTCCCTGATCAAATTTTTATAACTCCACATTAAAGTTTCTTCAGATGAAAATAAGCAGTTCACATTTTATTTCTAATGATGAAATAGTTTACTGATTTATACTTAGACTGACAAATAAACCATCTTTATGCAAATAACAGGAAAGGCCTTCCTGTAGCTGTCCTGTGGACATGAGCAGGTCTCCCTGGGCCCCATCCTGTCCACTCGGGGTGTGGTCTTCCTGGGGAGGCCACGAGGGGAATGATGATGACCTGGCCTAGTGGCCTTGGCTGCTCTGTTGAAATGGATAGATTTTGTCCTGTTATTTTCCACTTTCCTTTGCCTGATTGCTAAATTCACTAAAAAAAGAAAAAAAAATCCGAAGTTGACTGTTTTCACTAGCAGCGTCACTGAGTTTACCCCAAGCCCTGGATCTGCAGGTCACGTCCCGGCCTCTGCCTGGCCCTAGCCTCACTGACTCTGGGCTGCACGAACCTGCCACCCCGGGCAGCGTACCACCTCTCTTCCGTCCTCCCCGAGTTTCACCTCCTCTCTAAGCAAAGAGACAATGTCTCCTTTGGACAATCACAGCTTGGATTTGTGTCTGGGGATGCAGAGGAGAAGTCTAGGCTTGGCTTCTTGTTGATGGGGAGTCTGGAGGGAAGGGGCAGTCCTTGAGGAGCTCTCAGGTAGCGCCACCTGCCTCAAGCCCTCCTCGACTACGGGGTGGGCTCTGTGCTGTTGGCGAGACACGGTCCCTGGAATCTTAACCAGGTTGAGAGAGAGGAGCATTTAGGTAGGCAATTTTACATCAGCAGCTACATCGGCTTCACAGGCGTCACACAGCGGTAGAGTCGCACCAACACGGTGCCTCCCGGACACTTACAGAGTGATGAAGTGTGGGAAGACCATGAGCCGCTAATGGTTTTTTTTAGGCCAGAATGAAGCCTGTGAATGCAGCAATGTGTCTAAACGGTGATGAGACACCTCACCCTATTGGGCCGCTGGTTAAATGGCTCAGATGGGGCTTCTGGGGTCAGCAGGAAGTGGGCTGAGAGGAGGAGACGGTACAGATGGAAAAGCATAGCCAAGTGGCTTGTGAACTCGGTGTTCCAGAGATTTACTTCCCTGGTAGTCCAGAGGCTGAGCCTCAGCGCTCTCAATACAGAGGGTGAGGGTTTGATTCCTGCCTGGGGAACTAGATCCCACATGCCATGAGGTACAGCCGAAAGATTTTTTTTAAAAAGAGCAAGGTGTCCTGGCTAACCCAGATCCAGCAGTGTGTTAAACACAGTGCATACAGCAGACGTGCTCCGCCTTGAACGCTCAATGTCTCATCTGGTTCTTAAAAGCCGGGGCATTCCTACTTGCTTTGCCATGTCACATGTATTTTGTAGACATCCTGAAATGATTTATCTACCATTTTTATATACATACAGTGCTGAACAAATGTATGATCAAATTTATGATTAGCATTATTTCATGTAGTCACCATATGTTTATTATGAAGTGTCAACCATTGAAAAAAAGATGATTTGTGTTTAAAAGGAAATAGAGTCAATAATAAACACCTACTTCGTGTGTTAATATATAGAAAAGGATGCTGCTAGTATTGTCACCTTTATTCTACGTTATTATGATTTGAAAACGTGTTTCTGTTCATGCCCTACTGATCTGGGGAAATAAACAAAAGGGGTGGCCCACCAGCCCTCCTGGCCTGGGCTACTGCCCTTGCCCGGGTAACAAGTTGTCCCCAAGACAGTCCCTTGCGGCTGCGAGAGACAGGGCCAGCATCCTGGAAGGGCCGAGGCCTGGCTGAATTCTCCTCATTTCTCTTCTCTGAAGTGGATTTTGAGAAAAAGGCAAGAGAAGGGTGTGAAGGTGAAGGCGGAGCTCCCAGGTTATTCCCCCACGACCACAGGAGACCCTCCGTACCACTTGGAAGGAGACCAAGCAGCTCCCCTTCCCCCCACCCTGAGCCTCCAGGCACAAACAGCTCTGAACTTTGGTAAGGTTCCCAACTCACGGAGGCCAAGTGATTTTTCACTTATAATTTTGTTAATTTTTCTTTTTCTTCCCAGAATCGCCCAGGGACAGGGGGAACTCTCAGCAGCCAGACAAGCAAACATTGCAGCTCTTGAGTCTCATCTGTGTTGCATTTATCTGTGGGCCACGTTGCAAAACCCTTGAAGATGCCTTTAAAGTGGCAAGGAAGGAATTCATCACCGCATGTAAATTGTAAAACGAATGAAACTAATTTAGTTAAACTGTAAAATGTGAATTTAGACAGAAAACTTCAGGCTGAAAGTAAACATTTGTGGAGCCTTAAAATAACAGGCGCTGCGGTGAGGCTGATCCACCTTAATCACTGCTTCCACGTCCATAAATAGAAAGGCTTCTGTGCTGGGCGCAAGGCACGGAGGCCCAGCTCCCGCTCCCTGTGGTTTCCACATAAAAGCAGAAGTCAGGGAACCCTCCTCCAGGCTCCACCAGTGGCCACTGGTGCCAAGTGCATCAGCCGACAGGAGTACCCGTGCGGGCCGTGCACGCAGAGGTCCTCACCCTTGCTGCATGCAGTGGTGGGCTTCCCTGGTGGCTCAGGCAGTAAAGAATCTGCCTGCAATGCGGGAGACCTGGGTTCGGTTCCTGGGTTGGGAAGATTCCTTGGAGAAGGGCATGGCAACCCACTCCAGTATTCTTGCCTGGAGAATACTATGGACAGAGGAGCCTGGTGGGCTACAGTCCATGGGGTCAAAAAGAGTCAGACATGACCTAATGACTAAACACAGCACGTTTAATGGCAGGGACTTTTTTCCCCAGTAAAATGTTATCCCATTATATAAATCAGATAGATAAGAGCTTTTTGGGTCAACTGCCCCCACTACCTGCAGGCCCCTGGTTCATCTGTCCCCTCCAGATCCCAGGGAGGCCCCAGCATCCTGGCATCTTGGGATGCAGCCACAGCTACCTCCTGGTGAAGGCTGAGGGTCCCCAGCTCTCCTAGGAACCAACGGTGTATTTCAGACACTGTTCTTAAACCTCTACTTGTCAATGAAATGACAATGCAATTCCAGTTCATTTGGTTCTCTCCATTTATTTTTTTCAAATCATAAGCATAAGACAAAATGGCAGTTTAAAAAGTGATAAAAATGATGGTAAATACTCAAACCATGAAATCAAAGTACAGGAAAGCCTTCTGGCTCTTCTGTGTCCCTGCTGCCCTTTCTGGGAGGGAAGCATGGGCTGCCTCTGCTCCTTCCTCCAGGGGTGGCCAATTCACCCGAGGAAGAGCTTTACACTCGAATTCTTTAAACAGCAACAAAACTTCCACTTTTTAGTATAGATAATACATTTACAGAGTTCAAAATAAAGGAGAATGGGCAGTGCCAGGATTGGAATCCCATGGTCTTCCAGGAACGGCACAGGCTGATCACTCTGCCCATGGTCTTGCTGGGCTTTGCCTGAACCACAAACCAGGACATCTGAGCAACCCTTGGACAGAAAGAGTGTCCCCTGCTCTGTGTCTGTGGTGCATTTATAGGAAAACTCCTGGACGAGGACGTGTGGGTCCACGGGCCTGTGTGCAGAATGACAGTGGTGTGACAGGCCCACTCTCGAGGCTGCAGCCCAGTACCAGCAAACAGGGGCCCTGTCCAGTCTATTATGTCAAATGGGGCCCCAGGCAGAGCCAAGGGCACTTTCTTATGGGCTTAGAACTCTCACTTTCTATCTGTGCAGACTCTCTGACATTTTCTTTCTCGCTTTTTGTATTGCTAGTCTTTTTCTTCCTGACTCCTAGAAGCTCTTTATATATTACAGCCCTTGAGACCAAGTGCACAGCCCACTGTGCCTTTTGACATTGGTTACAACAGCTCAGGTCATGTAGAAATTGTTTCATTATTATGTCGTCAATTCTGTCAGCTGTTCACAGTTTCTGAGTTTTGTGTCACAGTTTAAAAAGCCTCTTCCTTTCTGAAGTTTTAAAGAATTTTTCCATTAAAAGCAACTTTTAAGATTTTGTTTTTTAATTATTAAATATTCAAGCCAACTGGAATGTATCCTGCTGGACAGGGTAATGTATAAACGTCACTAACTTTGCTTTTAGGTAGCTACCTGGTGTCCCCAGCCTCCTACGAATTTCCCCATGGATGTGAGTTTCAGTCTTAGCACAGACCACACCCCCGTGTGCATGGGGTGGGGGCACCTACCTCTGAACCTTCTATTCAGTTACACCAACTGGCGCCACTTTACACGCTGAGGCTCCGTAACTTGCTTTTGTTTGCTTGGTTGGTTTGTTGGTTGGTTGGTTTTTGGCTCCACCGATCAGCATGCAGAATCCTAGCTCCCTAACCAGAGATGGAACCTGGGACACTGCAGTGAAATTGCTGAGTCCTAACTGCTGGGTCACCAGGGAATTCCCTGTAACTTGTTTTAAACACTCCTCGCTTTAGAAATCACCCTGGCAGACCCTGCACTGGTTTCCCCTGATTCTGCAGGAATACCCTCTTTCCTCACCCACCTTGCTCAGTGCGGGCCGCCTCCTGCATCTCGTCCTCCTTCCAGCCGCCCTGCCCTCTCTGCCTGATGCTGCAGCCCCCAGGAGTGCCAGGAGGTGCCTTCTGTCCCCTCCAGATCCTCAATTTTCTTTCTTTTTAAAAATTTTATTTATTTTTAATTGAAAGGTAATTGTTCTACAATATTGGGTTGGTTTCTGCCATGTATCAACATGACTCAGCCATAGGTATACATACATATGTCCCTGCCCTCCTGAGCCTCACTCCCACCTGCCACCCCATCCCACGCCTCTAGGTTGTCACAGAGCTGGTTTGAGCTCCCTGAGTTACACAGCAAATTTCCACTGGCTATTTTCCATATGGTAATGTACATGTTTCCATGCTACTCTCTCAATTCGCACCACCCTCTCCTTCCACCATGTGTCCACAAGTCTGCTCCCCATGTCTGCGTCTCCACTGTTGCCCTGCGGATAGGTTCATCTGTACCATCGTACAATATTCTGTGTTTATGCATTAACATATACTTGTTCTCTTTCTGACTTACTTCATTCTATTTAATAGGCTTTGGGTTCATCCACCTCATTAGAACTGACTCAAGTGCATTCCTTTTTATGGCCGAGTAATATTCCATTGTATGTATGCACCACAGCTTCTTTATCCATTTATCTGTTGATTGACATCTAGGTTGCTTCCATATCCTAGCTATTGTAAATAGTGATGCAGTGAACCCTGGGGTACATGTGTCTTTTTCAATTATGGTTTCCTCAGGGTACATGCCCAGTAATGGAGTTGTTGGGTCATATGATAGTTTTGTTCCTGATTTTTAAAGGAATCTGCATACTGTCTTCCATAGTGGCTGTATCAATTTACATTCCCACCAACAGTGCAAGAGCGTTCCCTTTTCTCCACACCCTCTCCAGCATTTGGGTTTCCCTGGAGGCTCCGATGGTAAAAAATCTGCCTGCAATGTGGGAGACCCAGGTTCAGTCCCTGGGTCGGGAAGATCCCCTGGAGAAGGAAATGGCAACTCACTCTAGTATTCTTGCCTAGATAATCCCATGGACAGAGGAGGCCGGCAGGCTCCAGTCTATGGGGTCGCAAAGAGTCAGACAGGACTGAGCGACTAACCCTTTCTCCAGCATTTATTGTTTATAGATTTTTTGATGATGGCCATTCTGACTGGTGTGAGGTGTTATCTCATTGTAGTTTTGGTTTGCATTTCTCTAATAATGAATGATGTTGGGATGAAAACACATCTTCTCATGTGTTTATTAGCCATCTGGTTGTCTTCTTTGGAGAAATGTCTCTTTAGGTCTTCTGCCCACTTTTTGATTGGGTTGTTTGTTTTTCTGGTATTGAGCTGCATGAGCTGCTTGTGTATTTTGGAGATTAATCTCTGTCAGTTGTTTCATTTGCTATTATTTTTCTCCCATTCTGAGGGTTGTCTTTTCACCCTGTTTATAGTTTCCTTTGCTGTGCAAACGTTTTAAGTTTAACTAGGTCCCACTTGTTTAATTTTTGTTTTTATTTCCTTTACTCTAGGAGGTGGGCAGGTCCTCAATTTTCATTCCCTCCTGCTCATCCCAGGCTCCTGGCTTCAGCTGTTGGGAGGTCTGGGCGATTCTGTGTTCCTCAGTTTCCAGAAAATGGAGTTGTGCGTTTATTTCTCTCCCTGTTGCTTGTGGGTCATTTCTACAAGGAGAAAAGGGATGCGCTGGCTTTAGCAGCCCTGTGGATCGCTACACACTCTCCCTTTCATGTCAAGGAGTTCAAACCTCTGCTTTGCATTTCCGGTTTTGGCCCCGTCCACAGCATCCTCGGTGCTCTAGGCTCAGTGCAAACATCTCTGGCAGGAAGGAGACACAGAGCAGCCCCATCCTGGCCACAGCTGTGCTGGTGTTCCATGGCAGGTGCAGCGTCCAGGCCAGGAGGTAGACTGGCAGAGGTGCAGACACTCTCTCCTCCTCCTCCCTGAGAGGCTCTGAGTGTGAACCCTCGGGCCCCAGAGTCTTCTGTAGAGGAATGTGTAGAGGCTGGGGTGGGGTCTGACGCTGACCCAGAGGGAATGAAGGACAGAGCACGTGTCCCATTTATCTTAGACCCTGTTCAGAGCCTCACCTACCCAGCCACCTCCCACAGAGGTGCTTCACTCCCTGGACCAAAAGTGATACTTAACCTCCAGCCTTGCTCATCAGCATAGAGAAGGGATTTACCACTTAATAATGAAATAAATTACTATCAGGCCAAATGTCCGTTCTGAGTCTTTCTTCAATTTTAATTTTACTTCTTCTTTTGTTAAAAAGTTTGCCTTCTGCAGGTGAGTTTCTGGCGTTCTATTTCCCAAGTCAGACAGAGGCCTTGCTCCACCCTTCTGCCAGCCGTGGCCTGGAGTTGCACGCTCCCTTTGCACCATGGTTGAGTGTGCCAAGAAGGATCGGGGTCCTGTGGATGAGCAGCGCCACCAGGGCGGATGGGCAGGTGGAAGCCGTCAGCCTACACATCCTCTGCTGCCCTCACTCCCCAGCATCAGCTTCTTGTGCAGCCAGATGTCTGCTCTCTCTCAGCACATTGTATTTGTCCTGGAGTTTCTAATTGCCTTCCTTCTTCTTGATGATGGAGACATGTGTCTTCACCACAGCTCATCTGCTGCTTAATGATGCTGCTGCTGAAAGGACTCCACCGGGAGCTCTGACCCTGCCTGACTTGGATGGTGCCGTCTTCTCACCTGTTCTCTCTGCATTCTTGGATGAGGAGAGTTTGGGGGGGAGACACTTTCCCTCCATCCCACATCTTCCTCTTCCTTCCAAGCCTTGTCTCAGAGACGATGGGAAGCACATGTTCTGAGCTCCTGCAGGTCCGAACGTGGCTTGGCTTCTCCATCAGCCTTGATGGACTACTTGGCTGGGTATAGAATTCCAGATTCCAAATCATTGTTGATCAGAAGCTCCAGGGCCCTACATGGAAATCTAATACCCATGATGCTGAGTTCATGTGCTTCAGTTTCCTTGCAGGGAGCTCTGTCTTCCTCTGGCTGAGTTTGTAGAAACTTCTCTCTGCACTGGCATTCCCAGATCTCAGCAGGTGCATCAGGGCTGATGTACTGTCCTTCCCCCAGTCAGGATGCTGTGGCCTTTCAGTCCGATTGACTTTCTTCAACTCTGGGAACTTTTCTTCTATTAATTCTTCTAGTATTTCCTCCCCCAGCTTTCTGTTTTCTCATTCTGAAAATCCTATCAGGTGGTTTTTGGAGCACCTGGATTAACCTGCCGTACTTAATTTGTCCCAAATTCATCCACATCTTTGTCTACATTCTCTGCCTTTTAGAAACTTTCCCCTTTTCTCTTCCAGCCCTCCATTGAATTTTTATTTTGGAAATTACATTTCAAATTTCAAGAACTCTGGCTTATTCTCCAGCTGTTTCTTTTTTTGTTTTCTTCAGAGAATCCTGTTCTTGCTGTGGGTGTGGTGTCACCATGAGCCCGTTCCAACAGTAACTATGGTTTCCAAAGGTTTCTTCCAGCTCTGAAACATTAAGTATCTATGAGAACCTGGGCCACATTCCCACCGTGGCGCCTGAGGGGCAATTTGGAACCGTTGAGAAGACAGAGCGTGTTTAACTCTGGCTCTGCTTGTGAGTAGCCTCAAGCACTCTCTGCACCCACACTCAGTTGCTCAGTCAAGTCCGTATCTGGGGACCCATGGACTGTAAGCCCTCCAGGTTCTTCTGTCCATTGGATTTCCCAGGCAAGAATACTAGAGTGGATAGCCATACCCTTCTCCAGGGGATCTTCCCAATCGACCCAAGGATTGAGCCCAAGTTTCTTGAGTCTCGGCTGCACTGGCAGATGGGTTCTTTACCACTAACATCACTGGGTGTCAGTTTACTCCCTAAACCCCAAGAGGCTAAAGTAAGTTGCTCTTTTACAATTCCATTCCAAAGATGTGACCTGAGACCCCTTGTGTGCCCACCTCTGTGCTGACACCTCACAGAGAAGGGCCGGGAGCTTATGTCCAGGGCTGTTGGGGGAGGGCTGTTGTCAGGGGCAGTTGCCAGGGGTGCTGGTCGAGGAGCTGAGCCCTGCAGGTCAGTCCACGCCTCCTCTCTGGGTCCTTTCTTCTGAGAAGCTGGTCTGAGTTGCTGGCCACTCCAGCCATCCGGTAACTCAGGCTCAATTCCTCGGGGCCCTTCTCGGCCCCTCTCTTTCTCTCATACTGCATCTAATCTCACAAACCTTTCCACCGCTACCTTCAGGGCACCCCAGGACCCATGTCCCTAATGGCCATCCTGGGCAGAGTCATTTCCCTCCTGCGCCCCTGCCTCTCCTGGGCCTGTGCTCCTCACAGCAGGAGACACGGTGCCCATGACTTCCCCTCTGTGACTGTTAGACCTCCATCCCTCTGTCCCTGGGGCCCGCCCTGCGGTGCTGTCCTGGCCAGATTCATCCACCTGGAAGGGGGCCCAGGACGGGTTTTTATGTGGACAAAGAGCAGAGTTACACTTGATGTAAGGAAGGGGCGTCCATTCTGCTCAACTTTTTGAAAAGGAGCGATGGAAGGTAAGCCAAACGCCGTGAGTAAATGCTTTCCTGATGGGTGAGCCAGGGAAGCGGTGGAGGTGAGGTTTCTAGAATGTGTTTGGTCATAGAGTTTTGACTGGGGGACTGTTTGGTTGTCTTTTATAACTTTTAGAAGAAATTGAAAGTAAAACCAATCCCTAAAAAAATATTTTTAAAACTGGAAATGAATTTGTGGTTAGCAAATGACTTCAAAATGTATTATTTCAAGAGATTTTTAAAATTAATTTTTTTAAATTGAAAAATAATTGCTTTATAATATTGCCTGGGTTTCTACCTTATTTCAAGAGATTTTAAAGTGCAGGGTTTTGAGTGCACTTCCCCAGCAGGACATATTCTCGGGACTCACAGAATCACACAGAAGTCTTAACCGGCATCCGGTCCCCTTATGGTTGGCAGTGTTATCAGTGCTGTTTACTTGAAACTATTTAGATAAACTGTCGGAATAAGCAAACAAGGAATTAAGTTACTGCTGGTAACAGCCAGAACTTTTTTTACACAAGACAAGGGAGATTTTCAGAGATCCCGTGTAAAATCAATGGAGTGAAGTAAAAGCTTGTTAATTAATGAATTTGAACAAATAGTAAGGGCTCCTGCTTTCTCTCCTCTTAGAAATATGTGCATTTCCTAGATCTGTCGGCTGGAGAAGCTTGGGAACAACGGCACTATAGCAGCAACAAGCACGCGCGTGCTCAGTCCCTAAGTCGTGTCCGACTCTTTGTGACCCCATGGACTGCAGCCCGCTGGGCTTCCCTGTCCATGGAGTTTCCCAGGCAGGAATCCTGGAGTGGGCTGCCATTTCCCTCTCCGGGGATCTTCCTGACCCAGGGATTGAACCCGCATTTCCTGCACCGCAGGCGGATTCTTTACCACTGAGGCACCAGGGAAGCCCAGCAGTGAGCACGCCTGACCCCAAACTGTGGTCTCTGGGGCCGCTGCTCACTCGGAGGAGCCAGGACCTGGGGAAACGGCCGTTTCTGGTCTGGACCCGGGGGCACAGGATGAGCCTGGGGGGGGGGGCGGGGGACTTGGGCAGACCTGAAGAGGAGCACGTGCCACAGAGGGACGTCCACCCCACGACAGGTGGATGGGCTGTGAGCAGACCGAGCTCAGCCCACCGTGATCCTGGGAAGGGAGGGGTGCATCCTAGACCCTTCAGGAGCAAGGCTGGCAACAAAGATACACAGAAGCGCTGTTTTCAAACTCACTTCAGACATTTAAAATCAGCTTTCAAAATTATGAAAAGTGATGGAAAATGTGAGAAACGCAGAGAAGTAGGAAGAAGTCTGGGGGCCTCCCAAACCCAAACCTAGTCTCACTCCCAAAGCCCCTGCTGGCTCTCAGAGCTCAGAGCTCCACGGGACTGAGGTGGGCCGCTGACTCTGGCCCCAGGGGCAGAGTCCCTGCCAACTGGCCCACAGCCTGCAAGTGTGAGAACGCAGGTCTGAGGCCTCCAGACCACCCCGTCCCGCGGCATCGGCCCTGCTGCCCCTGCCTCTGCTGCAGCAGCCGAAAACTCCAGCGAATCCCCTGAACCCCCTGCAGTGTGGTCAGAGCCCAGGTGGCCGCGTCCTGCCCGGCGGAGCTGTCGGGGGCTCAGCACACACTCATTGTGTTGGCGTTTGTGAGGCTGTGCCATGCGTGGGGACTCAGGGATGAGTGTGTGACCTCACGGCAGGGCTGTGGTCCCTGAACCAGGACCTGGAGTCATGGAGAGGCTGTAGCCTCTGCAGGTCAGGAAGCCCATCCCTCTCCCCACCTACTTCCTGTTGGAAAAGCCTTTGCCTTCCATTTTAAAAATCCCTGCAAAATGGAAAAAATGAAGCTGAGAGACAAGCTCTCAGAGACTCGGGAACTCAATTCAGAACATGAAGGAGATGCACTGGGTCCAACTTCACGGAGCGCTGCCGCTCTCGCACCATGAGGCGCGGAGTGGGGAAGACCGGCTGCCTCCAGCCCTTTTTGTCTGGGGGAATGAGAGTATGCCCATGCGGGCCCTGTCGTGTCCAGCTGTCCAGCCTGGCCTGAGGAGCAGTGTTGGGGGGCATCATCTCCACCATCTCAACCTCACTGGGCAGTTCCCATCTCAGGGGGCTGGGGGCCAGCGTGTGTGAGCTCACTCAGGACAGTCACTGAAATGAAACTCAAACTTGGGGCTCCACGTCCAGGCCAGTCTCCCCCACAGGTCTGCTCCCAGGGGCAAGGCTGAAGTGTGGATCCTAAGGCTGGAGTGAATGGAGACTGCCTGAGCCCCTCCAACGGGGGCTGGGGGAGCAGCTGAGGGCAGGGGTCTGGGTGTGACTCCAGAACACCCTGGTCCCAGCTTAGGGGCCGTTCAGTACAGCAGGACCCCCGGTACTGCTAGAGAAGCCCCCCTCCCAGGGTTATAGCTCCAGGGCTGCCAGGAGCCCATGTACTGTGTACCCAGCTGACAGCACAAGCAAGGCGGTCTCCTGGGTCTGCAACCCATCGGGTGGAGGTGGGGGTCGTGACTCCGAGAGGCCCCTCCTGGGGAAATCTGTCCCCTGGACTGGGAACCCACTCCTGCACCTCCCGGACAACAGGTTTGCTTTCTGATTCACCAGTTGTTCCCAGCTGATGGCGTGGACCCGGCGCACACGGGGTGGGGGAACCTTGGGCAGAAGCCTCCCCAGAAACAGGCACACACAGCCTGCTGTCTCCAGCGCGGAGCCGAGACCCTCCCTTTCTGACAAGAACGTTCCAGGATTGGCGTGGGTTAGGGGACATAGTTCTCATCCTAAAGTTGGCCCATCTTAAACAACCCAAATAATATCAAGTGTCGCATTCCTAAAGCTAAAAATAAAAGTGCAACCCCTGTCTCTTATACACATCTCCCCCACCCGCCCCCTGGTGACCTGTGCCTGCCCCCCTGCTCTCCCGGGCTCTGTCTGGTCGGCTGCTACAGGGGAGCCCCACGGGACACACATTCCACTTCCTGTTGGAAAAGCCTTTGCCTTCCATTTTAAAAATCCCTGCAAAATGGAAAAAATGAAGCTGAGAGACAAGCTCTCAGAGACTCGGGAACTCAATTCAGAACATGAAGGAGATGCACTGGGTCCAACTTCACGGAGCGCTGCCGCTCTCGCACCATGAGGCGCGGAGTGGGGAAGACCGGCTGCCTCCAGCCCTTTTTGTCTGGGGGAATGAGAGTATGCCCATGCGGGCCCTGTCGTGTCCAGCTGTCCAGCCTGGCCTGAGGAGCAGTGTTGGGGGGCATCATCTCCACCATCTCAACCTCACTGGGCAGTTCCCATCTCAGGGGGCTGGGGGCCAGCGTGTGTGAGCTCACTCAGGACAGTCACTGAAATGAAACTCAAACTTGGGGCTCCACGTCCAGGCCAGTCTCCCCCACAGGTCTGCTCCCAGGGGCAAGGCTGAAGTGTGGATCCTAAGGCTGGAGTGAATGGAGACTGCCTGAGCCCCTCCAACGGGGGCTGGGGGAGCAGCTGAGGGCAGGGGTCTGGGTGTGACTCCAGAACACCCTGGTCCCAGCTTAGGGGCCGTTCAGTACAGCAGGACCCCCGGTACTGCTAGAGAAGCCCCCCTCCCAGGGTTATAGCTCCAGGGCTGCCAGGAGCCCATGTACTGTGTACCCAGCTGACAGCACAAGCAAGGCGGTCTCCTGGGTCTGCAACCCATCGGGTGGAGGTGGGGGTCGTGACTCCGAGAGGCCCCTCCTGGGGAAATCTGTCCCCTGGACTGGGAACCCACTCCTGCACCTCCCGGACAACAGGTTTGCTTTCTGATTCACCAGTTGTTCCCAGCTGATGGCGTGGACCCGGCGCACACGGGGTGGGGGAACCTTGGGCAGAAGCCTCCCCAGAAACAGGCACACACAGCCTGCTGTCTCCAGCGCGGAGCCGAGACCCTCCCTTTCTGACAAGAACGTTCCAGGATTGGCGTGGGTTAGGGGACATAGTTCTCATCCTAAAGTTGGCCCATCTTAAACAACCCAAATAATATCAAGTGTCGCATTCCTAAAGCTAAAAATAAAAGTGCAACCCAACATTTCCTAAGACACAAATGTCCTGGCCAAGAACTTTTCGTGGCTGCAAATCCCACTGCAAAGCAAGGCTCAGACAGGAAAATAAATCACTGTGCTCCCAAACAGACGTGCGGGAACGGCCCTGTGCCGCCACAACGACCAGCCGTCAACCCTGCCTCTCCCCTGCACACGCATTTCCACCAGCAAAGGGAGCCCTCTCTGGCTTGGGTCTCAGGCGGAAGGTCCGAGTGCCCCTCGCCCATGGGGCCTCAGCAGGTGCCCTGAGCCCTGGAACATGCATGTCCCCTGTACACAGGGTGACCACATCTGCAAACCTCCTGATAGAAGCATGAAAAATAGCTGGGGCTCCATGTTCACAGCGGGGATGCGAGCCCAGCCTGCAGTTCCGTACCCTGCACTCTCTCACCGGCTCTTATTGAACTCACCCGAAGGGTGCTTTCCTGTTGGAAAGGCTGTTCAGTGATTAGAACTCCAAGTTTCCACTGCAGAGGCCTGGGTTCCTTCCTTGGGAGGGTAAGCCTCCAGTCCTTTTTATCTGGGGGAACAAGAGTATCCCCATGCAGGCCCTGTCATGTCCAGCTGTCCAGCCTGGCCTGAGGGGCGGTGTCAGGGGGCATCATCTCCACCATCTCAACCTCGCTGGGCAGTTCCCATCTCAGGGAGCTGGGGGCTGACTGTGGGAGCTAACTCAGGACAGTCACTGAAACGACCGTCCTAGGGTACAAGCCGAGCATGGTCCCTGGTGGGAGCAGGAAGTGCCTGTCCATGACTCAGAGTTTCTAGAATACATACACAACCCTGAGTGATAGAGGGAGAGTGACCACCCCTTCTAGCTCATAGCGGGGCAGAGGAGACCCCCAGGGTTACCGACTGGGTAGGCATCCCCAGGGGAAGTCACCCCCAGAGGGGCCAGACTCCACCCTGACCACCAGGCTCAGACACAGAATCTCCTGGGAAGCTCCTGCCCTCACCCTGGGGCTGGATTGATAGACAGCGGGGTGGGCAAGGGGTGAGCGGGGGTGGTCCCTCCAGGTGGCAGGGCCATCTGACCACAGGGCTGAAGAATCTGGTATCTCAGCTCCCCAGACAGACACTACTCTGCTTGAGCCAACCCCTCCAGGAAGGGAGGCGGCAAGGGGGCACTCCACTACTCCTCTACCCAAATCCTTTGACCCGGCCCCTCCAGGAAGTGGGCGCTAGGCTCAGATAGCCCACCTGTGCACCCAACTCATCTCAAAGGGATCTCGTGCCCAGGCCTCAGGCAGGAATCACTCTGAGAGTAGGCTAGGGTCTTGGACAGAGTGGTAGGCTTGTTGACTCTGAAAGCAAAGGGTAGCTTGCCCCACACCCCTAGAAAAACAAACCCAGGAATTCAAGGAGAAGTTCAGAAATCCTCCCAGGACTGAAAAGACAGGGGTAGAGATGAATGTGACCAGGGTAACCGAGAGTCCTGGAGACAGAGTCAGGCTGGGGGCACACAGCTGACGTGAGGACAGAGGAAAAACAGACCCAGGGAAAGGCCTTCCCCCTGAGTCAGATTCACGTCTTCAGATGGGAAGGGCTCATGAGAACAGGAAAGTTGATGATTAAATATGAGAGAGAGAGAGAGAGGAGGATAAGCATAAACCCCGAGATGAACTTCTCGTGGGAGAGAGGAGCCGGAGGGCTGGCCAAAATCTCTCCCCAGCAAGGAGGGAGGTGCCAGAGAAGAACCCCTCAAACCCACCAGCAGCTCCTTAGTAGGACTGGGGTGAACTCCATCTCCCCAGCCTGAGGTTATGTTCCAACCATGTTCATTAAACCTTGCTCGAGACAAATTTCAGATTCTTAGAAAATCAGACATGTCCCAGCAGCTTTATAGTTCTGGCCTTGGGTCGTGTGAAATTCCTTGCCACTGCACCATCTCAGGCTGCTTTCCTAGTTCTGTCCTAACGCTGCCGTGGTCTCAGCCGTGCGTGTACACATCCAGGTATGAAGCTCACCTGGGTGAGCACGGGCGTGTTCTCACCTTCTGAGGGGTGCAGGTGAAACCAGAATTCTTCTCCATAGGTCAGGATCCTCTGTGCAGCACCAGGTCAGAGCTCCACGGGGCAGGGTGGGGAGTGTCTCCTGAAAGGCACGGGGAGGAGAGGCCCTGCCTGGATACAGGCTTCCCAGAGCAGAGGGAGCGGCCTGGGAGGCAACTGCTGTCCCAAGTCAGGGACCCAGAACCTGTAGCCAGGCCCCTCCCTGCAGCTCAAGGAACCTGGAACCCCCACGGCACACAGGGGAGTGGGCACAGGGACCCTGAGGGTAAAGGACAGTGTCACAGCAGGCTGGAGTGGGGGCTCCGGAGGTGGAAAATGCCCTGGGAGGGGACGGACACGGTGGAGTCTCGCCCCAGGTAAGGCCAGTGACCGGAGCCATTGCCGGCACTTCCGTGGGTCCCGGAGCGGGACAGGGAAGTAGGGGCTGGCAGGGTGCTGGCGAGGCCTGGCCTAAGATGGTCACTTTTCCTTTCTTGTTTCCCTCAGGCCTGGGCCAGGTTCCCTGCCCCCGAGTTTGGGTTTCTAGGGACACCCTCCCCCATAGCCACAGCTGAAGGGCATGTGTGAATCTAGGGTCCCCTTTTGGCCTCACTAACAGCTGACCTCTGACCTTGCTGAGCCACTACCCAGAGGCGGGACCCAGATCTCTGAGCTGGGATGAGAATTCCCCAAGAACCTGGCACTTTGACCCTTTCTTTCAGACTTCAGCTTTGTTATTACTGTTGTTCAGCCATTCAGTCATGTTTGACACTGTGATCCCATGGGCTGCAGCACGTCAGGCTTGCTTGTCCATCACCAACTCCCAGAGCTTACTCAAACTCATGTCCATTGAGTGGGTGATGCCATGCACCCATCCCATCCCAACCATCCCATTCTCTGCTGTCCCCTTCTCCTCCTGCCTTCAAGCTTTCCCAGCATCAGGGTCTTTTCCAATGAGTCAGTCCTTCATATCAACTGGCCAAAGTATTGTAGCTTCAGTTTCAGCATCAGTCCTTCCAATGAATATTCAGGGTTGATTTCCTTTAGACTTCAGGTTAGGGTTTTTAATTTCTCCTGGGGGCTTCCAGAGGGGGGTTCTCATGCACATGAGAGGCATGTCCTGGTGGGGATGCTTCAGGCGGCATCTGTCATCTCAGCACCGCCCCCTCCCGAAGAGGTTGTGTGCACCTCACTGGGGGTGGGAGGCTGAGGACTCAAGGTGGCCTCGGAGGAGCCTGGTGGGAGGGGGACGTGGGGCTGTCCTGTGGGGGCAGGTGCCTGGCTGACCCCAGGCCTCAAGGGCAGACGGCCATGTGGCTGGGGGTGCGGTGGAAGGGAGCACGGAGCCCTGAGAGAGAGAGAGAGGAGGATAAGCATAAACCCCGAGATGAACTTCTCGTGGGAGAGAGGAGCCGGAGGGCTGGCCAAAATCTCTCCCCAGCAAGGAGGGAGGTGCCAGAGAAGAACCCCTCAAACCCACCAGCAGCTCCTTAGTAGGACTGGGGTGAACTCCATCTCCCCAGCCTGAGGTTATGTTCCAACCATGTTCATTAAACCTTGCTCGAGACAAATTTCAGATTCTTAGAAAATCAGACATGTCCCAGCAGCTTTATAGTTCTGGCCTTGGGTCGTGTGAAATTCCTTGCCACTGCACCATCTCAGGCTGCTTTCCTAGTTCTGTCCTAACGCTGCCGTGGTCTCAGCCGTGCGTGTACACATCCAGGTATGAAGCTCACCTGGGTGAGCACGGGCGTGTTCTCACCTTCTGAGGGGTGCAGGTGAAACCAGAATTCTTCTCCATAGGTCAGGATCCTCTGTGCAGCACCAGGTCAGAGCTCCACGGGGCAGGGTGGGGAGTGTCTCCTGAAAGGCACGGGGAGGAGAGGCCCTGCCTGGATACAGGCTTCCCAGAGCAGAGGGAGCGGCCTGGGAGGCAACTGCTGTCCCAAGTCAGGGACCCAGAACCTGTAGCCAGGCCCCTCCCTGCAGCTCAAGGAACCTGGAACCCCCACGGCACACAGGGGAGTGGGCACAGGGACCCTGAGGGTAAAGGACAGTGTCACAGCAGGCTGGAGTGGGGGCTCCGGAGGTGGAAAATGCCCTGGGAGGGGACGGACACGGTGGAGTCTCGCCCCAGGTAAGGCCAGTGACCGGAGCCATTGCCGGCACTTCCGTGGGTCCCGGAGCGGGACAGGGAAGTAGGGGCTGGCAGGGTGCTGGCGAGGCCTGGCCTAAGATGGTCACTTTTCCTTTCTTGTTTCCCTCAGGCCTGGGCCAGGTTCCCTGCCCCCGAGTTTGGGTTTCTAGGGACACCCTCCCCCATAGCCACAGCTGAAGGGCATGTGTGAATCTAGGGTCCCCTTTTGGCCTCACTAACAGCTGACCTCTGACCTTGCTGAGCCACTACCCAGAGGCGGGACCCAGATCTCTGAGCTGGGATGAGAATTCCCCAAGAACCTGGCACTTTGACCCTTTCTTTCAGACTTCAGCTTTGTTATTACTGTTGTTCAGCCATTCAGTCATGTTTGACACTGTGATCCCATGGGCTGCAGCACGTCAGGCTTGCTTGTCCATCACCAACTCCCAGAGCTTACTCAAACTCATGTCCATTGAGTGGGTGATGCCATGCACCCATCCCATCCCAACCATCCCATTCTCTGCTGTCCCCTTCTCCTCCTGCCTTCAAGCTTTCCCAGCATCAGGGTCTTTTCCAATGAGTCAGTCCTTCATATCAACTGGCCAAAGTATTGTAGCTTCAGTTTCAGCATCAGTCCTTCCAATGAATATTCAGGGTTGATTTCCTTTAGACTTCAGGTTAGGGTTTTTAATTTCTCCTGGGGGCTTCCAGAGGGGGGTTCTCATGCACATGAGAGGCATGTCCTGGTGGGGATGCTTCAGGCGGCATCTGTCATCTCAGCACCGCCCCCTCCCGAAGAGGTTGTGTGCACCTCACTGGGGGTGGGAGGCTGAGGACTCAAGGTGGCCTCGGAGGAGCCTGGTGGGAGGGGGACGTGGGGCTGTCCTGTGGGGGCAGGTGCCTGGCTGACCCCAGGCCTCAAGGGCAGACGGCCATGTGGCTGGGGGTGCGGTGGAAGGGAGCACGGAGCCCTCTCCAGAAGCTCCTTCTCTGCAGCAGGACATCTCGGGGGGTGTGCCCCGGCCTCTCTGGAGGGGGAGCCCTGGAGGGAACATGGAGCCTAGGAGGCTGGGACAGGAAACCCACCCGCTCTCAGCCCGAATGTGTGTCTGCTGAGACCCGGCAGTCCCGGGCCTTCCTTTCATCAGTCAGCTCTCTGCTCCTTGTCTGTAACTGCCCAGACCCCAGGGTGGGGGAAGAGCTGAGACTTCGCTGGCCTGACAGGCTGGGTGACACCCAGGACTTGGGTCACACTTGTGACGGAGCCCCGGGGACGCCAGCCATCCCCTCCTCCGGCTGTTTCGTTTGCAGGAACTCTGCATGCTTAGGGGCCGAGACCAGAGGAACCCTTCCTCAGCTACCAGGCACCCCAGTGGCTCCCTTCACAGCCTGGCCCAGGGTACCCAGGCCCGTCCTCCCCAGGACAGACGCGGGCCCAGCAGGCACAAGGTGCCTGGCACAGCGCATGAGGCTGTGGCTGAGGCTCCCACCCCGGGGGCGCTGTGGGGGGAGTGCTGGTGTCTCCTTGAGTCCAGGCCCCAGTGTCTGAGCACCAACCTGCCCCCTTGGGGCTGGCTTCTTCTCACGATGGTGATGGACAAATGCCCCGTGTCCAGAACCAGAGCAGGAAGCCTATGTACGGTGGCCATCAGATGCCGGGTGGGCAGAAAGGGCAGATGGGCTGAGGGCTGGGCAGAGATTTAATTGCTCCCGACTCCCGAGCTGGGAGCTCGGCCTCACAGTATCTTTTCTGCTATAAATACACATGTGAGTCAGAAGAGAGGGCACTGCCAGCCGGGCAGCCGGTCTCCCCCCAGCATCGGCTCCGTGCAGCCTGTGTGAGGGCCCAAGCGCCCCCACCCCCCGCCGGCCCCGCCGCAGCCTGCTTTCCTGGCCAACATGAAGATGGATGGAACGTGATTAGCACAGGGAAGCTTCCTGCTTCTCTGAACTGGGGCTGAGGGCACTGTCTGGGGGCGGCGGGATGGGGGTCAGGTGTCTGCCTCCTCTCGCCCACTGTCTCTCCTCCAATCACAGGTTCTTCCGGGGAAAACTGATGGAGTCCTAATGCATTTCAGAATAACACGGAAGTATGGGATGTCCATTTCAGGGCAGGCCCGGGGCCAAGACCCCCAAGCAGGGCCTGGTGAACTGGCCCTGGCCCCTCAACTCCATCCCACCAGGCGCTCCTTCCTCCCAGCTCTAGAAGACATGGCGTCCCCAGATGTCCAGGAACAGGGGCTGGGTCCAGGGAGACCCAGCTGTGGGCCCATGTCAGTGGGGTTCAGAGAAACAGCTGTTATCCTGTCCTCTCCTCCTTGGGCCCCCTCAGGGGACACAGCCCCAGCTGGGCCCCTGCAAGTGCGCCCGCCTAGGTGAGACCCTGACTCCTAGACAGGGATTTTAATACAGCGGGGATGAGTTTACCCTTCCTTACATCTTGTAGGCTTACCATGGGGGCCTCATAAGGACAGAGATAATGTGAAGACGAAACACAGGCTGCTGACTGCACTGCGACTCCTCCTGCCAAGATGCTCGCAGGTTCCCCGTGTTTTCTACCTCAAACAGCATCATTTACAATCTGCAAAGGAGCACACCCATCTCCCACCGCGCCCCGTCGCCTCTGCCGCCTCCTCGCCTCCAGACGCGGCCATTTCCTCTCAGACAGCGCTGGCTCCTCCAGCCCCAAGCCTCCCTCCCCACTCCAGACGACGCCCCCGGAGTCTGTTGGAGTGGATGCTGCCCCCCAGACCCCCAGATGATGGCCCCACTGCCCTCAGGGTGCTGCTCAGGAACGCATCCCCGACCCCGGCCCAGACAGGATCCCAGTGGTTCCTGCACTCGCTCGCGCCTGAGAGGAACCGGCGTTTCAAGTATTAAAGCTCCAAAAACCGTGAACTGTTGCAGGAATCGGGTGAACGTTTGGGGAGAGGCGGGGACACCTGCAGTGTGTGGGACACCCTGGGTGATACCACAGCAGCTTTGCTCGTTTCCAACCCTAAAGTTGAGCAGGGCACACACGTGTTTACTCATGATGCTATCATGCTTCATGCACTGTACTGGAAAGTGTGTTTTATTTGTACACTGATTGCAATTTTACCCCCTTTTTGCTCTTTGCCCATTTAAACTGTTTTGAACGGGGCTAGAGCTGCCAAAGCTGCAGAGAGCTTCTGCCCGTTAGTTTTTGCCCGTTTTTGAGGAAGACGAGACGACGAGGCAGAACTGTTTTCGGAAGCGGGAGGCCCCGTGGGTGAAGCCAGGCTGGGGCCCCAGCAGCCTCGTGGGAACAGGCGACTCCAGCCAAGACCGGGTCAGGAGGGTAAGGGGACCAGACGGCCGTGCAGGGGAGCTGCTCGTTAAACTCAAGCTTTGGGTGCGGGAATCTGGGCCTGCCTGCTGCCGGCCGCGGGGAGGGACCTGCCGTCCCAGAATGCACTGAATGCCATCTTTGTCTGGGGCCCCCTCATTAGTGCCGTTTTCTGAGCTTTCGCACACGGCACTCTCTGCCCGTCTGGGTCTCCTTACACCCAAGGGGACAGAGGGAGGCCAGAGCTCCCCTCCTCTACACACCGTCCACTCAGGGGAGAGGGGAGAGGGAGCGAGAGCGTGGTGACTCCAGGGAACTTACGTCGGGGTCACACTTGATGACGCCTGTTCTTGGGGACAAGAGTTGTGTGCGCCCCCCGCCCCCTCCCCGGCCCTGCCAAGCAGGGACCAAATGCAGCCTGGCCTCAATCAGTGCCAGGGCAGGATGTCATGACCTTGTGCTGGTCGGTAGTGGACCCTGTTCTCAATATGAAGTCCTGTTGCCCCCTAAACACCCAGTGCCCCCGAGCTGCTCTTGGGTGATGTCAGGGCCAACTCCTCCAGACCCTGAACTGGCCAGGGGATCGAGCTCTCTGAGGCTGAGGGTCACAGATGAGGTCATCTGCCATGGTGGGCTTTTTTCTTCTCCCCACCCCACCCCATCTTCCTGGCTACTCCATTCTGAGAATGACCTCGATGAGAGCCTGCAAGACTGCACCTCCGGGCTCCCCTGTCACAGGGGCCTTCCCTGGTGACCCTACAGTGAAGACAGAGTGCTCCATGACAAGGCGACAGAAGCCAGGGTCCTGCCGCCCCCAGACCCCGCCCTTCCACTTGCATCCCCAGGTCCCCTCTGCTCAGCTGCAGGCCTTGAAGCCCCCATGGCTCCCGCACGTCCACTGCTAAACGCAGCCCCAGCGCCCCAGCCAGTCCTTCATCTGGCAAGCGTTCTAAACATTCCTGAGTGTGTGACCCACGAGACCTTGGCTTTGGCCCTCCTGACAGGGCGCCGTCTGGACGGGGGGGACCTGCCACCTCTGTCCCGGCTCTGACAGCATCTTTAAGCTCTGAGGCTGCACAGTCAGGTTGCTCCTAAGTCTTTAAGCTAAAAATACACTTGCTGAAATTATGACAAAAGCAACGTGCTCTGCACATTTGCTGAAAGTTCTCCTGCCAATACGTGGATCCAGGCCGCAAAACAGCTGCTCACAGCGTCTTCTCACTCGTGGCATTGAAACGAGCGAGGTCACACGGCATCTTGCAAACTGAGCCAGAGCTCTGCACCCATCACCTCTGCCCACATTGTTCCAGGTGCTGTGGAGCACCAACAGCCATCCCTCCCCACCTCCTTCCATCATCCCCCAAAGGGGCTGGAGGCTGGGTGGGCACAGCTGGAGGGTATCAGTGGCACGGTACAGCTCCCAGCAGAGGGTGACCTCTGACCCTGGCTTGGGCAGCCTTCAGTTGGCCCACTGTCTGGGCTGTCCCCTCAGTTCTGAGTGTCTGTCCCTGTGTGCCTGTCCCATTCTCCATTTGTTCTCCACTAAAAAGCCTCTTGATGAAAGTGAAAGAGGAGAGTGAAAAAGTTGGCTTAAAGCTCAACATACAGAAAATGAAGATCTCCTTCAGTTGGCCCACTGTCTGGGCTGTCCCCTCAGTTCTGAGTGTCTGTCCCTGTGTGCCTGTCCCATTCTCCATTTGTTCTCCACTAAAAAGCCTCTTGATGAAAGTGAAAGAGGAGAGTGAAAAAGTTGGCTTAAAGCTCAACATACAGAAAATGAAGATCATGGCATCCGGTCCCATCACTTCATGGGAAATAGATGGGAAAAGAGTGGAAACAGTGTCAGACTTTATTTTGGGGGGCTCCAAAATCGCTGCAGATGGTGACTGCAGCCATGAAATTAAAAGACGCTTTCTCCTTGGAAGAAAAATTATCACCAACCTAGATAGCATATTCAAAAGCAGAGACATTACTTGGCCAACAAAGGTCCGTCTAGTCAAGGCTATGGTTTTTCCTGTGGTCATGTATGGATGTGAGAGTTGGACTATGAAGAAGGCTGAGTGCTGAAAAACTGATGCTTTTGAACTGTGGTGTTGGAGAAGACTCTTGAGAGTCCCTTGGACTGCAAGGAGATCCAACCACTCCATTCTGAAGGAGATCAACCCTGGGATTTCTTTGGGAGGGAATGATGCTGAAGCTGAAACTCCAGTACTTTGGCCACCTCATGCGAAGAGTTGACTCATTGGAAAAGATTCTGATGCTGGGAGGGATTGGGGGCAGGAGGAGAAGGGGACAACCGAGGATGAGATGGCTGGATGGCATCACGAACTCGATGGACGTGAGTCTGAGTGAACTCCGGGAGTTGGTGATGGACAGGGAGGCCTGGCGTGCTGCGATTCATGGGGTCACAAAGAGCTGGACACGACTGAGCGACTGAACTGAACTGAACTGAAGTGTGTGTTAGTCAGTCAGTTGTGTCCAACTCTATGTGACCCCATGGACTACAGCCCACCAGGCTCCTCTGTGCATGGGATTCTCTAGGCAAGAATACTGGAGTGGGTTGCCATTTCCTTCTCCAGGGGATCTTCCCGACCCAGGGATTGAACCCAGGTCTCCTGCATTGCAGGCAGACTCTTTACCAACTAAGCCACAGGGAAGACCTCTCTCCACTAATGGCCACCCAGAATCAAGGTGACCGCTGAGTCTGATAATGTCCTCTGGCCAGCAGGATAGAAGTAGAAGTGGTAGATATGCCTCTCAAGTAACGTCCAAGCGGACAGCAGTCATATCTCCTTCTCATTTAATTTCTCCACTTGGCAGGAATACAAACATGGTGGCTGGCACTTGGGCAGCAATATTGGACTATGAGTTAGCAACCAGCCTTGGAGGGTGACTGTGTAATGGGATAAACTGAGGACGGGGCCCCAATCCCAGTCCTGAGATGCCTACATTTACATGAGAAAAAGAAAGTTCTAACTATTTAAGCTGCTTTTTAATTCTTTCCTTGTTCTCCTTATGACCCTTTCCCTGGACTTATACTGTGTTGACTAAAATGCTGACGGTGGTCACCTCCACCTTGTTCCTCATCTTAAAGGGAACACTTTTAAGAGTTTACCATTGAAATATGATATATCACATAGACTTTTAGAAAAACGTTCTTTCTATATACTCTGAAAGAAGTTTTTTAGATTAGAATTCTTTCTTTCTTAAATGTTGATAAAACATGGTAGTAAAAAACTATCTAGAACTTGTTTTCTTTGAAAGATTTTTATCTACTGATTCGGTTTAACTAAAGGACTATTCAGGTTATTTATTTCTTCTTGGTTTGCTTTTATTAAGTCATATTTTTCTAGAATTCTATCCACTCCATCCAAGTGGACAGATATCTTAGCATAAAACTATTCATAAAATCTCCCATGTAATTGGTGGAGCATCTGTGGGTTTGCCTCCTGCTCCCATTCCTAACACTAGTCATTGTGACTCCTTCTTTCGGATCAGGATGCCTGGAGTTTGTCTATTTTATCAGCCATCTTCAAGGAGTGACTTTTGGCATTGTTGACTTGCCACAGCATGTTTGTCTCAAGCCTGATACTTGTCTCTCTTTCCCTGTGTTTCTTTCAGTCTCCTATCTTGCCTGGCTGCCTCTTCCCCTTAAAAGTCAAGCTGCTGTGTGCTCTGCATCCAGCACCTCAACATGTGGTGTCTTGGATCAGCTACTTACTCAGTAAGTTTAACTGTACAGTTGCCACCTTCTTTGCTCTTAATCATGTACTCTTCATGTTTTCCACTGTTCTGTTTCTGCTGAATTAGAGATCATTTCTGCAGCTCCATCTTCCATTTTACCAGTTCTTTCTTCAACTACATCTAACTGCAACTGAATCAATTGAATCTTTGTTTTTAATTTCATTTTTTAATCCATTGAATTTTATTTCCATTTATTATGTAATTTCTAGAAATTCTTTTGGTCATCTTCAGTTTGGGTTAATACCCTTTTTACGGTCACATGCCCTTTATTCATATGTTTCTGTTGTTGCTGTTCGGTTGCTAAGTCATGTCTGACTCTTCTGCAACCCCATGAACCACAGCACACCAGGCTTCCCTGTCCTTCAGTATCTCCCGGAGTTTGCTCAAATTCATGTCCCCTGAGTCAGTGATGCCATCCAAATATGTTCAGTTCAGTTCAGTTGCTCAGTCGTGTCCGACTCTTTGTGACCCCATGAACCACAGCACGTCAGGCCTCCCTGTCCACCACCAACTCCTGCAGTCCACCCAAACTCATGTCCATCAAGTCGGGGATGCCATCCAACCATCTCATCCTCTGTCGTCCCCTTCTCTTCCTGCCCTCAATCTTTCCCAACATCAGGGTCTTTTCCACTGAGTCAGCTCTTTGCATCAGGCGGCCAAAGTACTGGAGTTTCAGTTTCAACATCAGTCCTTCCAGTGAACACCCAGAACTGATTTCCTTTAGAGTGGACTGGTTGGATCTCCTTGCAGTCCAAGGGACTCTCAAGAGTCTTCTCCAACACCACAGTTCAAAAGCATCAAATCTTCTGCGCTCAGCTTTCTTTATAGTCCTACTCTCACATCCATACATGACCACAGGAAAGACCATAGCCTTGACCAGATGGACCTTTGTTGACAAAGCAATGTCTCTGCTTTTTAATATGCTGCCTAGGTTGGTCATAACTTTCCTTCCAAGGAGTAAGCGTCTTTTCATTTCATGGCTACAGTCACCACGTGCAGTGATTTTGGAGCCCAAAAAAATAAAGTCTGACACTGTTGCCACTCTTTTCCCATCTATTTCCCATGAAGTGATGGGACCGGATGCCATGATCTTAGTTTTCTGAATGTTGAGCTTTAAGCCAACTTTTTCACTCTCCTCTTTCACTTTCATCAAGAGGCTTTTTAGTTCTTCTTCACTTTCTGCCATAAGGATGGTGTCTTCTTCATATCTGAGGTGATTGATATTTCTCCCAGCAGTCTTGGTTCCAGCTTGTGCTTCTTCCAGTCCAGTGTTTCTCATGATGTACTCTGCATATAAGTTAAACAAGCAGGGTGACAATATACAGCCTTGACGTACTCCTTTTCCTATTTGGAACCAGTCTGTTGTTCCATGTCCAGTTCAAACTGTTGCTTCCTGACCTGCATACAGATTTCTCAAGAGGCAGGTTAGGTGGTCTGGTATTCCCATCTCTTTCAGAATTTTCCACAGTTTATTGTGATCCACACAGTCAAAGGCTTTGGCATAGTCAATAAAGCAGAAGTAGATGTTTTTCTGGAACTCTCTTGCTTTTTCCATGATCCAGCGGATGTTGGCAATTTGATCTCTGGTTCCTCTGCCTTTTCTAAAGCCAGCTTGAACATCAGGGAGTTCACGGTTCACGTATTGCTGAAGCCTGGCTTGGAGGATTTTGAGCATTACTTTACTAGCATGTGAGATGAGTGCAATTGTGCGGTAGTTGGAGCATTCTTTGGCATTGCCTTTCTTTGGGATTGGAATGAAAACTGACCTTTTCCAGTCCTGTGGCCACTGCTGAGTTTTCCAAATTTGCTGGCAGATTGAGTGCAGCACTTTCACAGCATCATCTTTCAGGATCTGAAATAGCTCAACTGGAATTCCATCACCTCCACTGGTTTTGTTCATAGTGATGCTTCCTAAGGCCCACTTGACTTCACATTCCAGGATGTCTGGCTCCAGATGAATGACCACACCATCGTAATTATCTGGGTTGTGAAGATCTTTTTTGTACAGTTCTTCTGTGTATTCTTGCCACCTCTTCTTAATGTCTTCTGCTTCTGTTAGGTCCATACCATTTCTGCCCTTTATCGAGCCCATCTTTGCATGAAATGTTCCCTTGGTATCTCTAATTTTCTTGAAGAGCTCTCTAGTCTTTCTCATTCTATTGTTTTCCCTTATTTCTTTGCATTGATCACTGAGGAAGGCTTTCTTCTCTCTCCTTGCTCTTCTTTAGAACTCTGCATTCAAATGGGTATATCTTTCATTTTCTCCTTTGCTTTTTGCTTCTCTTCTTTTCACAACTATTTGTAAGGCCTCCACAGACAATCATTTTGCCTTTTTGCATTTCTTTTTCTTGGGGATGGTCTTGATCCCTGTTTCCTGTACAATGTCGTGAACCTCAGTCCACAGTTCATCAGGCACTCTATCTATCAGATCTAGTCCCTTAAATCTATTTCTCACTTCCATTGTATAGTCATAAGGGATTTGATTTAGGTCATACCTGAGTGGTCTAGTGGTTTTCCCTACTTTCTTCAATTTCAGCCTGAATTTGGCAATAAGGAGTTCATGATCTGAGCCACAGTCCACTCCCAGTCTTGTTCTTGCTAACTGTACAGAACTTCTCCATCTTTGGCTGCAAAGAATACAATTAATCTGTTTTCGGTGTTGACCATCTGGTGATGTCCATGTGTAGAGTCTTCTCTTGTGTTGTTGGAAGAGTGTGTTTGCTATGAGCAGTTCATTCTCTTGGCAGAACTCTATTAGCCTTTGCCTCGCTTCATTCCGTACTCCAAGGCCAAATTTGCCTGTTACTCCAGGTGTTTCTTGACTTCCTACTTTTGTCTCCTTTTTATTCAGTTAAGCATACCTGCTGCTACTGCTACAAAGTTGCTTTAGTCATGTCTGACTCTTTGTGACCCCATGGACTGTAGCCCACCAGGGTCATCTGTCCATGGGATTCTCCAGGCAAGAATACTGGAGTGGGTTGCCATGCCCTCCAGGGGATCGTCCTGACCCAGAGATCAAATCTATGTCTCCTGAAGTTCCTGCATTGCAGAAAGATTCTTTACACTGAGCTACCTGGGAAGCCCCTAAGCATAACTACTTACTAGATTATCTGCCCTGACGACCCCACAGACAGAGTGTCCATGAGCCTTGTTTTGCTCTGTGGTTCTTTGGTTCATTTGTGGAGCCTCATTGCCTGGGTGCATTGTGAGCTTTTACTAGGACTTCCTGTGTCCTGAACTTTTACCTTGGGAGCCCTTGGAGTCAGGTTGAACTTGGGTTTTCCCAGAGGCACTGCCAGCCTGAAACTACTTGAGCTGAAATTATATGCCTTGGACCCCACAGGGGATGTGAATTTGGGATGCCAACCTCCTGAGGGTCTGCTGGTGGACACAAATCTTGAGGGAGAGGCTTCCTCCACTGCTCAATGGCAATTAGGGGCTGGCAGTCCCCTGGGTGGGGGTTGGGGTGCTATTCTGGTTCATCCATGTGAGGAGAATGCTGGCTCATCCATGGGTAGGAGGCCCCACTGGAGTGCACTTCCCCCCACCAGAATGCACCCCCACTAGATTGCACCCCCCAGTGGAGTGTCCCCCACTGGAGTGCACCCCCACTAGAATGTACCCC